>JWIU01000092.1:3078826-3492386 GCA_000966885.1 Xylaria sp. JS573
AAATATATTTATATTAATATTAATTAATTTATTAATTTATAAATTATTTAAAAATTAACTTAAAATTAGCTAATAATTTAAATTATAAATTAGTTAATAAGTTAATTAATAACTTAATTAACATCTTAGTTTAAATAAAATGACATAAGATCGCCCAAAAGGCATATTCAAGAATACTTATTTTATTCAGGGGCCTCCACCTCCACCCTCAACCGCCCGGCCCGGAAAAAAAACACCAAGCTGGCATAGCATCTCGCCACCAGCCCAAACACGGCAGTGGCGGCCACCAGCAACACCACCAAAGCTGGAATAGGGCCGGCCTGAGCGCGGCCCGGGAGCTCCAGAGGCGCCGGGTTCACCGGGCACACTGGGCATGCCGGGTACTCCGGGGCCGGACACGCTGGGCAGGCTGGGCACGCTGGGCACGCCCACACCGATGGGGGACCAGGCCAGAACTGGTCCACTGGCATGGTGGCCGGAAGGATCACGATGTCGGCGGGCAGGGCAACGGTGGTGGTGACAGTGGCAGTGACGGTGGCAGTGACGATGGCGATGTCGGCGGCGGTCTGGTACATTCTCTAAAACAAATGTGAGTTTAGTAGATTATTGTTTTATTAAAGGAGCTATATTGCTTACTTGGATTGTTGTTGTTGTTGTTGGGGTTGTTGGTGGTGGCAGCGGCACAACCAGCAGCGGAGATTCCATAGACAGTCAATCCAATATCTACGTGAGACCCAGGGAAGAAAAGAGAAGAGGGAGATGGGTCTCAGGGAGTCATCATTCCAATTTTTAATGCTGATTCACACGGGTTGCACTCTACTCCTTTGATAACCATGCAAGTATGTTCCTGCTTAGTGTCCATATAAAGTTATAAAAGAGAAAGGAACGATTGCTTGGGTATCTAAGGCTATACATGAAACTTGTAAGCACCAAGAACAACTGCACTGGGTAATATCACAGCATCCATACCTAGGTAAGTAGGTGAGGTTCACGCCCGATCCAAAAAAGCATGTACCTACCTACTTACCTAGGCATCCAAAGCATCGAGGTCTCCCGCGGCCAACCCTTTGTTGGAATGCCACTACATCTAATACACTGCTTATCTGGTAAGTAGGTGCCTGAGTATGTAAAGGGCAAAGTGAGTACCACAGCAGTACTGGTGCTGACACATGTTCATGGATGTGCTTAAGCCAACTATCGCGGCAGCTAATTCACAAGCGGCCGTATTTAGGTATACGTTCCCATTAAGTACATCAAATGCATGTATTAGGTAGGTATTATTGATATCCTGTAGGTACCTAACGCTTATATCCATCACTGGTTACTCGGTAACGGTTGTATTAGCGCCACAGTCAACAGAGATACGCGGCTAGGGGAAAGGGAAGGCACGAGGAAACGGCGAGTACCTCAACTGAGTACCTCAACTGAGGCTCGGGGTTTCCGCTTTCTCCCTTCGCCGTTTCAGCTTCTAGCACATCCTCTTCCACTCCATCACCTACCTAACTTTAGGTCCCATCCCACTCCTTCAGTCAGTTAACTGTTGGACATGGATACTCACCAACACTCCGCCGCCTGGCCGCCTGGCCTAGAATTCCATTTTGATACTGCTATCGAGCACCTCAAGAGCCATATCCCCCGAGACACACCCAAAGACATCTGGGGTATTGTGGTTGAAGAACAATGCCGCATCGAGGAAAACTGGATACGGGGTGTTCAGGGACTTGCACATTTATCGAAGGGGCTCCTGTATATCCAACTACATTTCCTCGATGGTATTTGGTATAGAATACGTGAGACTTCTACTATCCCCGCACCTAGAGGCTTAAACTGATGCCATGATCCCAGATGGCCAACTTGCGCAACCCTCCCCGTGGAAGCAGCTACTCAACACTGTACCTAAGTCATCAACTTCTAGCGATCTAACCGCAAATGACTTCGCCGATGCTGCAGCTTTAGCTCGCAAAAACAACATTGATGGGGCTATACGGATCATTGCAGAGGGTTCGACGGCTTTTGCGAGACGATCATCTACGAACACCCCCGTGTTCACGAGGTCTGGCGAATCGCTAAAGAATCAGACCATTGCCAAGGTAAGCTCATCAACGACTCTCACAGAGATGGCGCTAACATTCATCAAGACTCAGGCCTCACAGACAAGAAACAGCCAGCCATTGTCGAGCTTGAATCAAACCTCCCACTCGTTCGGGTCTCCCAGTGGGCGGTTGCCAGACAAAACCCTGGACAAAGCCTTCGATTCATCAAGCGCAGCAGGGTCAAAGGTGAACAGCCACCCGTCCTCGCGTGTGAAACCCGCCCTGCTTTCTGTCTCCACAAATTTCGGCTCAACCGTCACACCGCGGTTACAGGAGTACGACGTCGAGCAATGGAAAAAAAGCATCTCGGACTTTGAGGAAGCTAGAAGTCGCCTATTAAATAATCCAGAGGCAAGAAACCAGCAGACAGAAGCCCCTGTTGAACCCAAGGCAGACAAGCATACTCCTACTATCCCTACCACAACGGCAAGGGATAAGTTCCTACATATGTGCCAGAAGCACGGGATTCAGATAAACCCACCACAGGAAGACCAATCTGAGCCTAGTGAAAAATGAAATCCCTGATAAGACTCCCTCGCTTCGTAGTGCAAGAAAGCATCACTCTTCCCGTCTTGCCTTGTCAGTGGCAACCTCTCCAAGCCCTCAGCTCACTGGGGCACAACACAGAAGGAAACTTAAGACAGAAAAGATAGCACATTACGTACTTATGTATCAGACGGTTATGGCTACAACTAGTTCATACAAACCGAGGACCATATGGATAGGTACAACGTGGGCGTTGCAAAAGAAAAAAAGAAAATCTCCTAGTGTAGCACTGTTGTACCATATTATACGGGTGTGGGACAACTTGAACACATTGTTTGAGTAACGAGACATTGATTCTACATGGAGATCAGAGACAGCCTGTCTTTTGATTAAGGTAGAATCACATCGGTTCTAAGGAAGTAGGAACTGCAGCATCTGGGTCTCACAGTTGTGGCTAGTGCTGGTTTGTAATTCTGATGGAAGCTCGATAATGACTGGACTGAATTCCGTCTCGGGAACTTCATAGAAAATGTGAAGTATTTTTGATTGCAGTTGGTACATATGACAGGTTCACCTTTAATGAGATCGAAGCATTTGGGACACAATACTTCGTATCAAGATCAAATTTTACAATAAGCATTTGATATTGAAGCTTGTGCTTGAGGGGGTGATTACACAGGATCTAAAAAGACTCTGCAGGTACTGGTGTATAAAAGAAGAAGGAAAAGAACCTGCGTTTTTCAAAGCCACCTCCATCAAACCTCGTTTAGTGTTTACTCCTATTCCCCTCGAGTTATGCCGCGCCACACGTTTGCCTTGTTGCAAATTCAACCCTTCAGAATATATTACGTTTAACATGCCATATCCAGATAATATGAACCAGATTTGCCTTCAAGTCAATATCTAGGGATGTGAGTCACCATGTGGTCTAAACACGCTTATATTCCTTAAGCTGTTAAGAATAGCTCTTCTCTTACATCGATCGATCATATTATTGGATACCCGCCATGATTCGTGTCGGGGCATAGATTCTGGAAAAGCTCAACCAGGTTTCTATAGTTCCTTCAGCGAGAAGCACTAGTTTCCCTATCCAAAAGGGGCCCAGAACGGAAAGGAGGTTGTTGTCATTACCTTGTAGAGGCGTACGCGTAATACGTACGCTTGCTGATAGCATAGCGCTTGTCGAAAATGCGTGTCAAACTGGAATGACACATAATGCTTGATTACTTGGTTTGTAGAAATTCAACCCAGTATCCGTATCAGAACCAGGCTAGCTGGTATTTGGTGCTAGATAGTTGACTCCAATGGTTTGACCGAAACTTGTACATTGTCTACTAAGTTCCAGCATAGCGACATCTTATTGTCGTATTAGATGATTAGGCTTAGGCAACACGCCAGACACACAGACCCCGAGTCTTGGTTGCCACTCGTAGGAGTAGGAAATTAATCATCCATGTGATCCATATCTTCGCAACACTTCCATTACTCCTACAATCCCATTGTCATTACTCCATAAGGCTTCATCCGAGACTGCCCAATCCTAGTCCAGAGTAGCTCTTAGATGTATTGAAGGGATATTGACAATCCAGGACTGCGAGTGTGCTTGGTTAGCGGCAAAACGTGACAACGACTATGCGGTAGGTAGTGTTACTCACAGTTGGCAGCATCCATGACCCTGATCTTGTACTCCATACATTCACGACCCATATTGCCACATCCATGTCTTTCTCAAGGTCACATCCCGAAGCAAGCCTTCCCAAGTTTTTACAGATTTTTCGTAACATCCGGATCGGTGTCGACAACATCTATGCCGGGGGAAGACGTTGCGTGGTCGCTAGCTCGATCTTGCAATCACTCTTCGCAAGGTCCCGGGGCTAACAGGTAGGTAGGTTATAGGTATCTAGATATATCATCAGCACAGGCCGTCCCTCTCGCTGCTACCTAACAGCTTCAACAAAGGCAGAAGGTTGGTACGCACATTTCTTTCGCCGATCGGGGGTATGCATGTATACATGTACCTATGCGCTCGACGCGACGCCGAGTCCTAGGTACTTCTCGATGTCGCGTGTCCGCGCCCACAGGTCGCGCCAGCGCGCTCTAGGCGCCAGCAGCGCCTTGGTACAGCGTGCGCCCTGTTGCTGCTGCCGACGTGAAGCGCCTGTATAATTGCTCGATGACAGTGGTAGTCCGGCGGCTAGACAGTTGAACGCTAGAGCCTGGCCGACGGCTAGGCTCTTGGGCGGGATGATGACGGGCGCGGGAGCAGTGTCGCCGTTGTCACTGACGTCATAGCATTCGTTCGCATCTTTGTGGATGTTTTTCTGGATGCTTTTCTTGGTGATGTTGTTAGCTGGCTATGAAGTGCGGGAGGAGGGAAGCGTGCTTACTCTGGCAGTGGCCGACAGGGCATACTTCTTGAGGCGGGGGAACTCTTCCTTAATTAGGTCGCCGATGAGATCAAAGCCATGATCGCTACCATCATCGCTGTTGTCGCTGCCATCGTCGTTAATGCAGCGCTTGGTGGGGATGTCCAGGACGTCCCAGTCATGGTCGGAGTTACAAGTGAGGTTGCTCTTATCTACATATTCGCTCTCGCATCCGTCGATGATCTCAATGTCGGCATCATCTCCACTGTCGTAGCCCTCGTCTTCCTCAGCCTCTGAGAAGGCCTCTACAGCTTCGAGGAGCTTGCAGGTGTCCTTGCTGAGGAATTCCTTCCACGCGTCCTGCATCCACTGAATAATGTGAGGCAGACACGGATCTTTAGCGGTTGTTGCTGACTCATTGCCTCCATTTTGAGTTGATAGGATTTGCTGGTACTCGAGCTCAGTGTCGTAATAGTATGCCTGCTCATCGTCTATGTTGGCTGCCGTGAGAGTCCGTGGAAAGAGGAGTAACTTCATGCTGAGTTTGCGTGCCTGGTCAGCAGTGTGGTAAAGGTGCAGCCAGTTGACGAGGCAATCCAAGCACGGTTTCCGCGGTGAGTTTTCGGTGGTGATTTGTTCTGTGCAATAACTAGGCTGGCTGCTGATACAGGGCTTCTCGTCGCAGCGACAGAGTTGGGAGTTGTTACATCTTCGCTGGTCACAAGATGGGATTGCGATCTGGAGGGCGCGATCTTGGTAAGTGATGAAAACACCCTCTTCTGGAAAACTTGCGTGAGAAGGTCTGGTCCCGGAGACGACAGTGTGCTGCAGTTCGCCGCTGGCAGCATAGGTGACAGTGACAATCGCGATGGGCGCGCACGGCATAGCTTTGCAAGCAATGAACCCCTGATGGGCGTCCATCTTGATGGTAACAGATTGATTTTGATGATGGAAGGATGGCGGAGGTTTCGTTGTTGGTAGGTGATGGCTTGTGTGAGGAAGAAGAGTTTGTAAAGAAGGTGGTGGTGGGAGAGATGGTGCTGGCGGGAGAGGTGGCGATGGTAGAGCTGCACATATATCAGTTCTGCAGATAAGGAACGATAAAATTCACGTGAGTGAGTAAATGAGAAGTACCTGAGACTTGAGGATTAACAGTTGAGAGTTGATGCTCGAGAATCGACAGTACTTCCATACCCATAGCTTGGCTAGGAAGACGCACGACTGGACTGTTGAGGTTGATGCCTTGCACGCTGTCGCTCAAGAACAAAGGGATTATCAGTAGGTACTTCAGATAGGAGTGTTTATGAGTATATATGAGTCTGAAGAAGGGAAAATGGCCCAAAATAAGCGTGTTCAAGTAGTCTAGGCTTTCACTCTGTCACAATCACTGAAGTCCTTTCCAACACGCAGGACGGTGTTTGTTTCTGGGACAACAGCATACAATGATGCCGGAGTCAGGCAAATGTACAGATTAGACTGGCCTGACAATCCAAGCGTCTCGTAGAATCTGGTGAGACAAGAACCTGAAAGGCTTGACTCACTTTATGGAACACACAGGCTACTCAGTCCTAACCACACCTTGGAACCTAAGCTTGTTGAACAGGCTGGTACCACCTGTACTGACTTTGTTCTTCCAGGATAATAAACTTGAAAGGTACACTGGAACAATAACCTTGCTGTAGGCTATGTGCGTCTCAACGCCTAATATCAGTGAGAAGAAAGTGGTATTTTCTACTTACATGACACCTTTGTACGCCCTAGACATCCGAATGCCCATAAACACCACAGATACCTAAGTGTTGTCTCCAATATACCAGCTCAAGCTTGGTAGCTTCAAGACAGAGACCTCGAGGTGAGGAAGAGGCGGAAGGCAGCATTTCGATAGTTTCAACATGAGAACATAATAGGAGGCGAGACTTCGAGTAAGCTTGTGAACCGTAAGGACGTGAGAGGAAAAGTTGCTGATGACTGCGGTTTCTATTAACTGTTTAAGTAGATTAGGACAGAAAAGCTATGGCTTAGCCCAAGAGACGAGCCCGAAAGAGGCTGAGCCAAGATCTGCTGATGCCCAATGAAAGGGCGCTCAAGGTTCCAAGACCCAGCTACCAACCAGTGATAGGGGTACGATCTGAGGGGTGCCAACAGTACCAGGACCAGTTGGCACCTATGACAGACCTCCAAACAAGTAAGACTCCCCGGGTTGTTTTAACGCGTCAACCTCGACATTAAGTTGGGGCATTCCCGTAGTCACGTTTCTCTACGTTGTGGGTCGCAGATGATGATTTCGGTGGCTCGGGTTTAAACTGCTATATAGGCTACTGTGCCAAGAACCATATCTAGCATGGAAGAGGAAACATCAGATAGGGAGAAGACACGGTTGCTGGGATGATACGATCCATACCGTACACCTCACATGTCCCGTTCCCAGCCAGTGAGTCACACCGCGAGCCAAGCCCGAAAAGGAAGAGCAGGAACCAGACTCGTGTCATCATAGAAGGCGTGTTGTATTTCCTAGCACGAAATACATGCTAGCTCGAACCGTCCGTAGACCATAGAGCAAAACCCTTCCCATGCATGAAAATGCCGAAAACGAGAAACCGGACCCCATAGTCGCCGTACCAACCAACTTTTTACACCTCCGTGGTGACCTTGGCCTTCGGGTTGGTCACCTTCACGCCGAGCTGCTTCGCTCGCGCGATAATGTCGATTCTCTTTCTTGAGGAGACGCCGTGGGCGATCCTGTGCGGTTCTTTAGTCAATCTGTTCCCTGCAAACCAAGATCCTCCGAGACCAAGGGGGCTCAAACGTACTCTGCGGCGTAGGTTCGGTTGTGCATCAACAGCAGCTCAACGTCGTTGGTGTTGTTGACGAGGAAGGCCTTGTGGCCGGAGGGCATCATGTGGCGGGTCTTCTTGTTGGAGCCGAAGCCGATCTAAATCACGGAGTCGGCATCAGCAAAACTCGTCCTCCTCACACAATCCTCTCACGCAATCCTCTCGAATCGCGGATTGCCAATGCATCGGAAGCGGGCGCACGTACCGAGGGCATGGTCATGTTACCCTTGAACCGTCTTCGGACTCGGTTGTCGATACCCTTAGGCTTTCTCCATTTCGAGTCGAGGCACTTGAACCGATCGCTCTGGTGTCTGTTGAACGTCTTGGTTCCTGTTGAAAAACCACACCGTCAATATCTTTCCCTCATTCGTCCATCAGAAAGGTCCATCCTTCATCCACGTGTCCGTCCATCTCCAGTGCGCCTCGCTGCCAGGTAGGAAAATCATGCTACGGGTCGAACATACGCTTCTTGACGATCGGGACGTGCTTCTTTGCGGCAACCATCTTGAGAGAATAATCAGTGAGCTGTAGGGGTAGCCGGTCGGGGAATCGCTTACCTTGACGGATTTTTTGTCGGTGTCTTGATGGGTGTGTCGTGAGGTACCTAGTCTCTGCCGCGAAATTCAGTATGTTTGGGGGGACCGAAAAGTTCCAATGGCAAGGCAGCCGAATTTCGCACTAAGGGCTTTGTTAGGGTTGGTGGCTGTTGTCACGTGTGGGAAAAGGAAAATTCAAAAAAGGTTTGCCAAGCAATTAATTAAGCGCGTGGGGGTACATCTGTACACTAGTGCTTTTCTCAGCCACATCCGTCATCAGCCACACAAATATGGCCATGCCTCCTGGCCTCCTACCATGTGGGCGAATAGGCCTGCTGTGGAACTTTGGAATTAGGTATCCTGTGCAGACTTCTACTTTCATGCTTTTGTGATTACAAGATTTTTTTTGACTCGTCGCGCTATATTTTACTGTTCTCAATACACTGGGGCAGAACGAACCACTGCGTCGACAATACTTGGGCGATGATGGCAGCTTGCTGCTTTGCCAAAGAGGGGCAAGGGATGACCAATTCATATTAGTTACTGAGTAGGGAGGAGGTAGTAAAGACCGATGAGACACTTGATCTAATCGGACCTCCAAAGAGTTATAGACGGGACATGTAAAAATCCCCGAGCAGGTCTATCCTGCTAGAAATTTCCCTGGGGGTTCCCGTACACTATCCTATCTTCCCTGTTCGATGTCGTCTGTTTACAGCCAAATGACACCAAGCCGCACTCCTAGACCTGTCTATCCTTCGCCACATTTCTAGACTTGCATTGGGCATCTTACAGTCTTTGCCAACCAAACATCATGTTCTCATAACTCATTACTGCTGTGCACATTGAGCACCGCCGGCCTCTTCATCATCATCGTCCTCCCATCCATCTCCATATCGAGGATCCCCGGAGTTTGCACCCATCTATTCAATAGTTAGCATCATATCCTTGTCCGCTTGGGCGAGGCCCATTCGGATGAGAATAGGTAAGGAAGGGGACATACCTCGTCAATGTCAGCATCATCATCATAGGCCACCTCATCGACTTCTTCCGCCGTGATCTCCGGATGAGGTGGAGGTAGAAGCTTCTGCAGAGATTCGTACTCGGCGTCGTCCTTGAGCCAGCCGTCCTCGGGGAACTGGACCTTGACAACAAGGTATAAGTCACCCTTGGCATCTCCCCTCTTCAGCGGCATACCCTCTCCCTCTACCTTCAAGACCTGGCCAGGTCGTAGAATCTTGCCCCGTGGGTGGTTGATATGAATGCCTCGGCCGTCGAGGTGCTTCACTACAACGCGTGAGAAGCCGCCCAGCGCTTCGGCAAGTGTGATGTCGAGATCGGCGGAGAGGTCATTCCCAATGCGGTTGAAAACCTCATGCGGCTCTTCGGTAATAATAAAGACTAGATTACCCGGTGTCTGGTCGGGACGTTGGTCGGCTTCGCCTTCCAGCACGATCCGGTCGCCTGGATAGGAACCGCGGGGTATGTAGATCTCGAGCGGCTTGGTCTCCGGGACTGTCCGTTTGCCCTTACACTTCTTGCACCGGTCCTTTTCCTTGAAATAGTTTCCCGAGCCCGAACATCTATCGCAGACGGCCGAGTCACGGGTAACCAGGCCCGGACCGACCTGTCGGAAGGCCTCCACCTGGCCGCGGCCCTTGCAGCGGTCGCACTGCTGAGGTTTCACCTTCTCTTTGCCGCCGGACCCCTTGCAGGTTGCACAGACGACGTTCTTGTTGGCAGCGAACTTAACGGTTTTGCCCTTATAGAGGTCCTCCAAGCTGAGGGTGTACTTCGACTCCTCATCCGGACCACGTCTGGGTCGTCCAGGACCCGCTCCGGGGCCGCCCATACCCATGCCAAACATCTGTGCCAAAATGTCGTTGATGTCTACCTCCTCACCCATGCCCCCTCCTCTGCTCGGATCGAAGGCGGCCATGCCATGCTTATCGTAGAGCGCGCGCTTGTCATCGTCTCGAAGGATCTCGTAAGCTTGGGTGACGGATTTGAACGTGTCTTCAGACTCTTCCCGCTGGTCCTCGGGGACCTTGTCGGGGTGGTGTTGAAGCGCAAGCTAGCAGTAGATGTCAGACGACATGTTCCGTGGATATGCTGGGTCGCTCATAGATATATCTCACCTTTCGGTATGCTTTCTTTATGTCATTTGCACTGGCGTCCTTATCCACGCCGAGAAGTTCTGGAAGTTTGTGTCAGCCACACCAACTTCAACTTCAAACACCGTCTGGGAGTCACAGAGATCAGCTTACCGTACAAATCAACATCCTCGTTGCCTGCACCCGGTCCAGGTGCCGCCATGATCAGAAATTTGGGTTCTGGTGTGGTAGACGGCCTGCAGTTTCTTTGCAGAGATTATAGTGGGCGCTGGGAGGGAAAATGTTGGCGGGGCAGGATAGTGCGAATGTAAGTAC
Organism: Xylaria sp. JS573; assembly: GCA_000966885.1. Lineage (NCBI taxonomy): Eukaryota > Fungi > Ascomycota > Sordariomycetes > Xylariales > Xylariaceae > Xylaria > Xylaria sp. JS573. The sequence continues at coordinate 3,089,568 of JWIU01000092.1, forward strand.
TGTATTTCTACCTAGTGCTGAGCAACCTCAGGCAGAGCCATAAAAAGAACTTTCAAGAACGAAACCTGGAATTTAAGTGTCCGTGGAGAAGATGAAAACTTGAAGAGGTATATGTTGTAAGAACTGATTATTCCTGGTTGTTGTAAATCCAAGCTTATTGTACCTACCAACTCAGACCGCGACAAAGCTGTATTCCAGCCCTGCGTGTAGGTACATCCATGCATCCTCTAGGTAGCAAGCACCCTAGATGGCCTTCTACTAGGTACCTAGCATTAAGGTGTGTAAGCCGTGAAAAGCCTACATGTCCTCAAGTAGGAGCCTGTCACAAAGTCGACTGCCTGCTGTTTATTTCCATCTTCAACTGAACAATGGAGGTACCGCTGCCTAAGGCACTAGGCGCATCTAATATTCTAAGGTTACATGTCGCTACCCACTGGACAATGTTTGCTCTGAGGTCGAGTGAGGTCGCGTCCGACTTTCAACCCGATTTGATATCCGGCTCTGCCAGGTAGAAGTACTTCCTCTCTACTAGCAAAGATTTGAGGTCGCATGGGTAAGGTCCCGTACCTACTACGTAGTGCCTAGCCTTTTATGTTGGGCCGACGAATCGGATTTCACTTGATACATATATGCAGGACTCACCATATGTGGCTTTCGTCCACACATGTATGGATGATGGGTCTCGGCAGAGAGGAGGATGGCGTCTTGTGGCTTGAAGGTACCATGGAGGCACCTATCGATAAAAGTCTCGACCGATGGTTATTATGCATAGATACATATTAACCACCTCAATATGCATCTTTCTATTCTCGACTTTTCATATTCAAAAGTCGAGTTCACTTAGTCCACAAGTACAGGCGACGAAGCTCACGCCATGATATGATATAGAATGCATTGAGGGGACCATGAGAAGCCTCTATATCATACGGAGCCCTGTGGGCCGGAACTTGGTGTTTCGATCGTTCCATATCGTAAAACGACACAAGTTCTCAGGCCGGCCGCCTGGAACCAGCAATACACGGAATACCGACCAAAACCTGACTCCCGAGACCCCGGCCAGGACGCGGTTTGCGCCATCCCCGACTGGATACCTGCATATAGGCTCTTTGAGAACTGCCTTGTATAATTACTTACTTGCGAAGAAGACCGGAGGCCAATTCTTATTAAGAATAGAAGACACGGATAGGGTGAGACTTGGCCAGCATCCCCTGAAGTGAAGAGACCTGTTTCTAAAGTATTATAGGCAAGATTAGTACCGGATGCTGAGACCAGGCTCTATGAAGATCTGAAATGGGCTGGTCTGAGCTGGGACGAAGGTATGAGCCTCGGCTTGCCGTGAAAAAAAAAATCTCATCTCATCCTTGAGTACCATAGGTCCCGACGTAGGTGGGGAATACGGCCCATATAGACAGGTATTGTGACTGACCGCAGTATACTTCACCAAAGCCAAAGTGCTGATCGTGATCGCAGTCGGAAAGGTTGGGCGCGTACACGAAGCATGCGGACCAGCTCATCAGCGATGGTCGCGCGTACCGTTGCTTCTGCACACCGGAGGACTTGGACCGTATAAAGTCCCTGAACATGCAAAACAATGAACCTACCATCTATCCCGGGACATGCTCGCATATATCGCCGGATGAGTCCGCCCGCCGGGCGGCTAATGGGGAGCAGCACTGCGTACGCTTCAAGTGCGATCACCTCCCTTTCATAAACGACCTAGTATACGGACTGTACAGGAAGCCGCCCGGCGAGGAAGAGGATTTCATCATTATCAAACGAGATGGCTACCCGACATATCACTTTGCGAACGTGGTCGACGATCATCTCATGAAGATCACACATGTTATCCGTGGAGCTGTGAGTTATTTTCATAATAAACACCCCTAAGTCTCCTATGGGCTCAAAAGCGTACAGCTATTAACGGAATATCAAGGAATGGCTTGTATCGACGCCGCGACACGTAGCGCTGTACGACGCCTTCGGATGGCCGACCCCCAAGTTCGCCCACGTCGGCCTTCTGACGGACCGGGATAAGCAGAAGCTGAGCAAGCGGCACGGCGACATCGGCGTGTCGTCGTGGCGCGACCGCGGGATCCTGCCCGTCGCGCTGCTCAACTACGTCATGCTGCTGGGCTGGAGCCCGCGCCGGGACGCCAAGAAGCAGGACGAGGTCATGAACATGGAGCAGATGATCAGCAACGTGAGCGACGCCACGCTTGTCCCCAGAAAGCGTAAATAGAGAAATCGCCCGCTAACGACGGCCCGCAGTTCCACCTCAACTTCACCAAGGGCAACGTGACGGTCAACGACAAGGTCAACTTCCTGCAGCGGAGCCACGTGCGGTGGCTCTCGCAGCACGAGCCGCGGCGGTTCCTGGACCTGCTCCTACCGCGGCTCGAGGCGCACATCGAGAAGACCTCAGAGGAGAAGCCAGGCGACGGCGACGGCGATGGCGGACCTGCTCCTGCCGCGACGGGTCTCGGCCCCCTTGTCCCGCCCGCGCGTCCCGAAAGCAGCAGCAGCAGCAGCAGCACGGAGCAGAGCGGCGGTGGCGATGGGGTGGTCTGCAGGCGCTACCTGGAGGCGGTGCTGGCGCTCGACTCGCAAAACTACCTCGAGCCGCGGGCCTTCTTCGAGCGCAACGCGCACCTGGTGTGGCAGATCCCCGACGCGCTGTACGAGGCGAGCCTGGCGGCCGAGATGGACGGGCTACGGGAGATATCGGTCCGGGGGGAGACGCAGGCGCAGGCGCAGGCGCAGGCCGGCGACGACGACGCCGCCGCCACCGCCACCGCCACCCCCGACAGCACCGGGGAGGGGATACTGGTATCCGAGGCCGCGGCGGCGCTGGGCGGCCTGCTGCGGGGTATCGGGGGGGACAACAGCGATGGTGCGTGGACGAGGGATCGCATCGACGAGGTGGTCACGCCCTTCGTGAAGTCGCTGTGGTCTGTATCGACGGACGGCACGGCGCGGGGCTGGGGTTACCACCTGCTGCGATGGGTCATTGCAGCCCTGAAGCCGGGCCCGGCCTTGTACCCGAGCATGGTGCTGCTGGGTAAGGAGGAGACTCTACGGCGGGTCGATCAGGCTATCAAGGTCGCCATCGATATGGGAAGGTAAGACGATGAGCCGGATTCGGGCCATTACCTACTAGCTTTGAGCGGCTAAGGCTCGTCGCCGTATTACGCGAGAAGTGTAGGATGAAGGTCACAAATGATCAACATGTAAGAACCGTGTATATCAGGTGCGAAGCCCATTGGCCCTGTATCATTATCCTCTTTTCGTAATCAATTCCTTACTCTCTAAACGCCGTCCAATGCTTCATATCTCGTGAAGGGCCCTCTACTGTCAAATCTTGGAGAGCCGGTGAAACAAAAGCTAGGCCAAGTCTCCTCTACATATGCAATGGGTATCCTCTCACGTTGATGTAGTAGTGCCCGGGCCGTTGAAGATTTTGGCCTTCACCTCACCCGCCATCAATCCCTGCTTCTCCTTCATAGTAACTGAATGGCTCGTCTGGACCAGCTTCTCCATATCGCTGTCCGTCGCTTTAGCACCGGGAAACATCAGGCCACCTCGGCTAGACCGCTGGACAGTTGTGGTGGTCTCGCGGATCTTCGACCCCAAGTCTAGCATCTGCTTATTTCCGTAATCTCTGTTGGTGAACAGGGGGCTCTGCGACAGGGTCTGGACCCAGTACTTGTTCCACAGCAGCTCGAGCAGGTTGGAGTCAAGCGTAGACTTGAAATGGGAGACCTCGAGAGAATAGTATTTGCTTGCATGGGCGCCAAAGTCTTCGGCCTTGGCTAGAGGGACGGTCCGACCAGCGCCAGCGTCGCTGCTTGATTCCGAGGGCTTGTAGTCCTCTGGGTATGTTCTGAATGCGCCAATCTCGACCCGTCCTGCGCTGATAGTGCGGTCGGGATCAATGACCACTGCCACGAACGGATCGTTGAATTGCTGCTGCATCTTCTGCGTGCCGACGTCGATACCGCTAAGCCAGCAGCCGTAGCCGGGGTGACTGTGGTACCATCCAACGGCGTTCTCCTCCCGGCTACCCTGGTCGCGCGACAGTTGAAGATACTCGACCATGTACTCGTTCGCGTCATCTTGGGCGTTGACTCTCGTCTCGGTCCCTTCCACAGGTAAACCAAAGGCGTCGGTCACCACGATGGTGTCCCCGTCCGTATAGCCTAGCATCAGGCCCATGACCTCGATGGAGCCGCCCGATCGTGCATGCATGACCATCTTGATCAAGGCGACGGCGCTGATGCGAACATGCTTAAAGTGATTGGGGTTCTCCTTCCACGGTTTCGCGTCATTGTTCTTGGTCTGGCGCTCGGCTGAGTAGTTGTAAAGCGCATCTCGAACGGGATCAACGAGCTTGACATCGTTGTCCAGCTCTGGTTACGCGGGGCAGACGTCAGTACGAGTTTCCTTATTATAAACAAGGCACACGCGTTCAAGGGACGGAAACAGTCATGCTCACCCCAAGATTTCATTGCCACCTCCATCCTGACTGAATGATCAGCAGACTGTGAATATCATGAGAGGTGTCAAGCTCGACAGTTCGCAAACGTTGGATAAGGTACTGCCGTTTAATCTAGTGATGATGTGGGGTGAAGGTGGGAGAGCTCTGAGGCTAACAGGGGACTAAGCTAACCGGTTAAGCTGTTTGTTGCATGGCTTCACATCTTGCATATACAGACAATGCATAGGCATCTCATCTCTTATCGATAATACCTCAAATTTCAAGCCTCAACCCCAAGTACTAGCACACACTGAAGGTATCGGTCGCGTTCGCTCTCGAGGAGGGAGAAGACGCCAATTGTGACAGAATGGCCAGGCCAAGCACATTACGGCCTATACGGCATGCGCTTTCAAGGCCATTGGTAAGTCGCCCGGCTCATGTGTTCAAAGATTGCATAAGTAGCTAAGGACTTGGAGACACAGCCGCCCCGAAACACCTTAATTGGCTTGGGGGGCACCCGCACACAGTCACAGTCGGCTTTGTAGGTTGCTTCTCGCGGCTAACATAGCTGTGCCTACGTGCCCTGAGGAGTTCTAACGAGTCTCGCCATAGTATCAACCCAACGCCTGAGGCCCCAAAACTTGTGTATGTATTTCGCAAGCGCATGCCGAACGATGGACTTATGCGATCGCAGAAACGAACTGCCAGACCCCCGTGAGGAGAACAAGGTCCGACTCCCTCGTGCCGTCCAAGCGGTCTACCTCCAGCCGCTCCGACGGGAGGCCGTGTATGGCGTACCCTCGTGCGATCTACAGCTGCGATCGTTCAGCATCCCGAATCTCGAGTTCTTCTGCGACTTTGCGCTACGAGCCGCCTACTATCTGAACCTGCCCGCGTTTGGGCCCGTGCCCCTACCAAAGATTATCGAACGGTGGACGGTCCCGAGGAGTCATTTCATTTTCAAGAAGTCGCAGGAGAACTTCGAGAGAATCACGAGAAGGAGATTGATCCAGATCAGGGACGGGCATCCGGAGACGGTGCAGATCTGGCTGGCATACCTGCAGAAGCACGCGTACTATGGCATTGGTATGAAGGCGAATATGTGGGAGTTCACCAGTCTTGGTAAGTCTGGCTTCTGAAGTAGGTGAGGCTTGATGTGGTCATGGGCTAACCAAGATGTAGACATCGCCAAGCATATGGACGCGGAAACCAAGTCGATGCAGGAAATTCTTGAGCAGAAGATAGAACACCTGGGGCGGGATAAGACCTTAGGTACGGTAGAGAAGGTGAAGGAGCTGCTGGCAAGCGAAAGATTCAAGGCCACTAAATAGAAGTAGTGTCTGTCTCTGACTGTACAATGAACAATGCTAGGTTAAGAGGCCTCGCTGTAACATACAACTAAATGTACATCTATTCATTTCAGATGTTCATCTCGAAGGACGATGCCATGTGAATATATGAGCTACTTCTTATTGTAATCAGCGTAGTCAGTTATGGCGGAAATGCTAGGGACTCCTGGTAAAGGAGTTGGTGATCAGTAGGCCATTTGTAGGGTAAGGCGGCATCCACTTCTGATTGGCCCAAGCTTTAAATACCATCTTACCTAGGTAGGTCAATAATCATAATCTTTTCAACGCTTGAGTCCCATACCTAGTGAGCGCAACAAGCACTGTCTGATTTACTCAAAAACACAGTCGTGAGGGTAAGGAGTCTAATAAGAAGTCTATTTTCATCATGGATAGGCCACATGCTAAATAGCAGTCTAGAGTATCCCGCCACTGTGAGCAGAAGTGTTCAACGGCGGTGCTTTTCTGGCTTTCAACCCTCGGACCTTTGAATGACAGGGTAAATGGTGGCCACGATCTGCGCCCGCTGTAGGCCCCTAGCGGCCCCAACGCGCCGGCAGATCCTCCGCCTTGCCACCCATCAGCAGCAGAGACAGAAATGGTGGTACGGCTCAGAGAGCCCGGAACCGGGACCGGGGCCGGGACCAGAGCCGGAGGCGGAGGTAGAGGGGAAGCCTGAGAAGAACAAGAATGCCATCGTCTTCTCGGGCATCCAGCCGACGGGGGTGCCGCACCTGGGCAACTACCTGGGCGCGATGCGGCAGTGGAAGTGGCAGCAGGACCGCGCGCAGGAGGGCGATCGGCTGCTCTACTCCATCGTCGATCTGCACGCCATCACGACGCCCCAGAACGCCTTCGCGCTGCGCACTCAGAAGCGCGAGATGCTGGCCGCGCTGATAGCCATCGGCCTCGACCCGGACCGCTCGACCATGTTCTTCCAGTCGTCGGTTCCCGCGCACACGGAGCTCATGTGGATCCTCAGCTGCACGGCATCGATGGGCTATCTCAGTCGCATGACGCAGTGGAAGGTAAGCCATGTAATCCAGCTTTGCTTGACATATATATATATATTTACACGACCTATCTACGTCTTGATACATATACGTATCTAACTGAACAACGCAGAGCAAGATCCAAATGCACAACAAGCAGGCCGGCCTCGACGACGCGGCCATGTCGCGCCTGAAGCTGGGCCTGTTCTCGTACCCGGTCCTCCAGGCCGCCGACATCCTGGTGCACCGCGCGACGCACGTGCCCGTGGGCGACGACCAGCGGCAGCACCTCGAGTTCGCGCGCGAGTGCGCCACCAACTTCAACGCCACGTTCGCCGACATCCTCGTCGCGCCCGAGACCATCACGAGTACGTAATCAATCACCTCTTTCGATGCCCTATCCCCTAGCTAGCTCTCAGGGGGAGGAGGAACGAACCTACCTTTTCATCTACCGTGTTCTACCTGCTCTCCTACTAACCCCCTCTCAGCCCCCTCCCCGCGCGTCATGTCCCTCACGAACCCGGAGAACAAGATGTCCAAGTCGGACGCGAAGGAGCGCTCGCGCATCAACATCACGGCGGAGCCGGCCGAGATCCGGCAGCGCATCATGGCGGCCGTGACCGACATGCACAACCGCGTGACGTACGACCCGGTCGGGCGGCCGGGGGTCGCGAACCTGCTGGAGCTGCTCTCGCAGTGCGGAAAGCATCATCAGCCGGCGGGGGCGGGGGCGGGGACGGAAGCGCGAGCCGGCGCCGACCCCGCCAAGCTGGGCGAGCAGCTCGCGGACGTGTCGCTCCGCGAGCTGAAGGAGCTCGTCGCCGATGCCGTCCGTGCCGAGCTCGAGGGCATCCGCGAGCGCTACAACGAGGTCCTCTACCGCAAGGGGGGCAAGTACCTCCTCGAGATCGAGGCCGAGGGCGCCGAGGTGGCCCGGCGCAATGCCGAGGAGACGATGCGTTTGGTGCGCGAAGCCGTGGGTTTGGGAGGGCTGTCCGTCCCTTCAGAATCGGGGATAAGTGATGTCATATAACCACGCTGTATAAATGAAGAGCAATAGAACACATTCGAAGGGCAAAGTGCTGGGTGGCACAGTCAAGAACTTGTACCATTCAGGCTACATCTATGTTCTATCTAGAGAAGGTCACATATAACAAGTATTCCCTACCAACATCGCCAGGGAACCTATTATTAAGACGCATAGGCGAAGCTTGAACCCCGACAAGCCAGCCAGAACTCCCGCACGACCTGGTTCGTAGCCCGGGAGCCTCGGAGACTACATCGAGTATTAGCCAAAATGGTACATATCAAGCAGCGTATGGGGTGGGCAGACCTAAAGACTTTCTTAAGAAACATTTCTTTATCCTCGCTAGACACTTTGTCGCAGGGAAAGGACGGGTCGTGCAGTGCTGCCTCCAACCATTGGCGGGCGTGCACTTGCTGGCCAACAAGCTTCTTCAACGGGTCGCTGAGCTTATCCAGCTCGCTTCTCGATGCCCTGCCTCCAATATTTTGCATAAGGGATTGGCACAACTGTGGGCCTAAGTGTGACATTGCGTTATCCACGGTAGCCTGAGTGTTCTGGTCGTCCGTCTTGAGCGTTATGAATGTAGTCTGATGGACCTGTCAGTATCATTGTCATAACTTTCAGCCCCTTTCCCCTATTCCGACGTATTGACTTACCCAGAACTCTGCTGCTGCTGCCTTGGGCAAAGGTTCACTTCCACTGAGCAGCTTGATCGCAAACACGAAAAGGAATTCAAGCATATTCGCGGGTTGAGACATAAGTATCTCCGGGCGCCTAGCCATGACCCGCTGCGTGAATTCTAGGCCATATTGCGATAGTTCCGGATCGTCCTCGGGTCCTTCATTTTCGTCAGTTACCATATCAAAATTCAAGGTAGTAAATAAATCCCCCGTGCGTTAAGCCAGTCACCGAATAAACTGCAACCAGTCCTTGCGCTGACACGATGGAAAGGTGAGCTTACCTGAAAGTTGATGCAAGAGGGCGAACACCCAAGGGAGGAGTTGGGCCACAACCTGTCCAATGTATTTCCTCTGACCCCCGTTATATAGTGAGCTGACAAATACACTTGCTGTATTCACGACAGTGGCAATACGGTTGTGCCATGTGCTGGTGATGAACTCGGTCACCATCTCGGGGCGGAACACAAACGGGCCAGGTTCTGTCTCTGAAAACCCGGCACGAAGAATGGTACAGATAATATCGACCACTTCACTATTGTTCGAAAATGCCTCTTTCAGTTGTACCAGGAGGTTCTGAGAGATATTAGTATACTTCTAGAATCTTATCCGCAGGCAATTCGCTTGGTTGAATCACAAACTCACCATGATATCAACGTGTACCTGACGTAATTCGGCATCGGTCGACGTCTGTACATCATCTTCTTCAGCTTCTAGGTCAACAGGGGTCTCAGAAGGAGCCTGGAGCCCTTTAGCCATGCTACAAAGGCATCGAAGGGCACGAATAGCGAGTTGTAACGATGTATCTGAGGCCGGGATCGGCGTCGTTGGGCGTTGTGCCAGATCATAAGCACGAAATATTACCTGTGCTATGTTAGATGCTGTTACTTCGACCCCAATTCAGTATTTGATAATCTGAACTCATGGCACTTACTGGATCGTTGGGATTAATGAGTGTCTCTTCTCCAAATTCCTTGAGGCGCAAACTGTTGTTGATATCAGTGCCAATCAGTATTAGAAGTCTTCGGAAGGCATTGGCTTTTTGATGATATTCTGGGACTGCTTGTATAATGCAGGCTATGGCACAGACGACCCTTTCCTCCGCTAAAGAGTCGAGCTCTGGGCTATCTCTTAGCGGTCCATACTGCTCCAGGAAGGCATCAACTTCGGAAGTCAGGAGAGATCGGCAAGATGAGCAAATGGTGGATATTGATTTGGAAGAAGGTACTGCAAGGTGCCGGTCGCCTACAGCGCTGAAGAGAAGGTTCAACGCAGCTGGCAGAAATTCAGGGTGGTGCACAAAATAATCTGAGTAGCGTTCTATCAGATACAGACTAGTCTGCCTTGCTCGTACCGGAACCACATTCTGCCCCTGACGAAGAAGCTCGAATAGAGGAGAGCCAAATACCCTAGTTAGTATGTCATCACAAGAGGTATTGTCCGATACACAGTCGGATAAAGCGCCCAGGCAGAAGCTCGCGGCTTCTAGTTCAGCCCAAGCCGAATTCGTCAAGGCCTGAAGTAAAAGATCTGCAAACAGCGAGATCAGAGGCTTGCCCGATATCGTATAAACGGACTGTAAGAAGTCGGCAACGTCTTTTCGGGCATCAGAAAACCCAACTCTTTCCGTAGAATCCCAGGAATTATATACGCTCAGTGACGGATACTGTATTTTCCGCCAACTGTGCGATACAACCTGCATGACTTGCGACAGAGGCGGCTTACCCCATGGCAGGTTGTCCGCTGATCCCGGGTACAACGTATCAACTAAATTCTCAACGAAGGCCGACCAGAACTCAAGGGCAGGGACAAATATTTTGTCATCCGCAACAGGGTGACCCTCTGCGCTCAGCAACCCAGCCAGACCAGCCAGAAATTCTTGAGCCCTCTCGTCTGACCCATCCATCATCTCAACCATTTGGGCATCGCCGAAGGCTAGCATGAACAGCCCGAATTGGATTGCTTCGAAGTCAAAATCACCTTGGAGAATATTTTGATACCTCTGACGGGCCCATTCACTTTCGAAGAGGGAGTATAGAGAGTCGAAATGCTCTCGAGTGAAGAACGCCTGCCAATTCCCTAGGGTATCGGTAAGCAACTCGACCGTAGCTTCGTACAATTCGTCAACAAGAAGACAACTGATCACGGGCTGCGTCAGTGTCCGAAGCTTTTGGACAAAGTCCTGTTTCGGAGTACGCTGGGCATATCCAAGCCAGGCTTGTAAACAGATGATCGACTCTATCTGGCATTGAACGCTGGTAGGACCATTAAGATCTTTGAGGGAGTAGGCCATGAGGGTGGTGGCATCACTGGCATTGTCCATGAGTCGCTCATGGAGACCGATATACTTGGTAGATTTCAAATCGACCTTTTCTGCCTCCTCGGCCAAAGATGTGGTGAACCATGTTGCCGCAAGAGATTTCTGCAGCGGCAATGTTCGGGTGATATGTTCCACGGGTAGAGAATCCTCGAGGCTCTCCTGCGGCTTGCTTGAATTGAGGTCTAGGCAGTGTAAGAGATGATGTATACACCGAGGCCAAGTATGAGAATAGTGAACGAAGTAGGTGACCAAGGCGGAGCAGAGCTTTCTGACAACGATGGCTCCTGAACCATCTCCCAGGGAGTTGATCAGCCAGGAGATGAGATTCTGGAGCACGGAGAGTGCATCTTCATCTGCTAGACTACAAAATAAGTCAGTAGCCGACTACATCCCGGATCAGAATCAAAATTCATACCTCTCAGTGTTTAATTTGACGATGATAGTGAGAGCACCGAAGAACCTGACATTATCACCCGGGCAGGTCAGCAAGCCCTGTGCAAGCTGCCATCCTTCAGGCGACTTCTGGAGATGCTGAAGGACCTCCTGAATACGTGAAATGGTCTCGGCCGAATTTGGCTTGTACAGCTGATGAATCAACTAGTGCGTGTTAGTGCCCAGGGTTGAGATTTCGTGAATGCATGTGGATGATTTCTAGATGCAAGAGTTCCTAAGGCATGCAGATCCTGGGTAGGGCTAAGGCATGGACTCGTCGATTCGCGAGAATACTGAAAATGATGTCAACTTACGTGCTCAACTTCAGGCAGGGTAGTAGGGACCTGTATCGTTTCCATGGCTGTATTGAGATTCTATGGAATGTCATATTCGTATCGAGAAAGCGGCAGGTCGACGTGTGATAGCGGTTTACCTCGGGCTTAGGTCGTGAAGTCCACAGTCCAGAGGCGATGGTTCATGTATTAGGTAGGTGGTGTAATAGAACAGGGCGTTTGCAGGCCGCAAAGTTGAAGGGGGTGGGGAAGGGAGAGGATCGATTGCTTCCATCCGTTCCAACACTCTGCCGAAATGTTGTTCCACCACTGGCAAACCGGATAGCCTACCTCAACAGCTCAGATATGTATCAACGTCGGTTGTCAAGAGTCACCTCTCGCGTTGTATTTGCGTGTTTCTAAAACAACGAATTGAACAGTGGGCCTGAGTGTAGCCTTGAGCGGAACCTTAATCGTCATTCTCCATTGATATCATTCACGAAAAAGCTCTAGCCACGGAGGTACCTACATATTACCTGCCTAGCAGCCTACATGTAGGTACCTTTACTGCAACATCGGCATCGGCTGGGCTGCGATGGATGGTGGGGCTACCTAGGGTACATGGGCCCAGTATCTTCAATTCTGTGCCTCGACTGCTCGAGTACGTACCTGAACTGCCTGACCAGGACAAGCTGGGTACCTTTGAAGGAACCTACAGACCATTGCAGAATTTACTTGAGGAATATCGACATATTCCTAACCGCCTGCTTCTTTTCAGGCGTTATCAAGATGTTCTGTTAGACACCAAGTACCGCACTTGAAGCCGCTGTCCCGCAGTGCGTACCTTTACAAGTACCTATTGGTGTTGCGATCACGCACGCTAACTGGACTCAAGCTACATGTATCCACTGCATAACCCCTCCCATTTCTCAGTGAAAGCCCCTCCGACGTCCTCACCTCCAGTACATCCAATGTAGGTAGTCTTTGCAGGTAAGGCATTCGGCGCTTTTCAGCAACTACCACATCATCGGCGTACACCTTGTTAGCACTTTCTCAACACCTATACCTAAATTGATACGGTTAGGTACCTAGTTGTGTTGGTCTTCATTGCCTGCGCTTGACCTGGATATCGACAACGCATCTTCACAACAATTTCTCCAAGACACTTGACTAGACATATATTGCCCCTCCACCCCTGCATCTGTATGTCGAACAGTTGGAATGACAACATCGTTCATCATTGTATAGTTCTGGTTATTGTCGATGCGCATATTCTTGCCAAGTCCACGGATTGTGCTTGCACCCGTCCCCTTTAAGCTCGCATCCAGATTTCGCTTAGGAAGCGTTCAACTAGCCCCGACGGCGGCTACACACCGCCCTACATTCCGACTCCAGAGCACAGCCGCTATCGAAATGGCGAAGGTCGATACGTCCGCTCGACTTAGTGAGCTTCGAAAGCTCATGGGCGACATCAACGTCGATGTGTACAGTAGGCTAGCTAATGTACTCTTATCTTGAGCTTCTTGGTCTGAACAGCTGACTTTTACACTGTCAAGTTGTTCCGTCCGAGGATAGCCACTCGTCTGAGTATATTGCACCCTGCGATGGCCGTCGTGCTTTTATCTCTGGGTTCACTGGTTCCGCCGGCTGTGCTGTCATCACACATGACAAGGCTGCTCTAGCTACGGATGGCCGCTACTTCAACCAAGCCTCCAAGCAGCTCGACGAGAACTGGCTGCTGCTGAAGCAGGGCCTGCAGGACGTTCCTACCTGGCAAGAGTGGTCTGCAGAGCAGTCTGCTGGTGGTAAATTCGTGGCTGTGGACCCGACTTTGCTAACAAGCGGCACCTCCAAAAAGCTCTGGGAAAAGATCAAGAGAAGCGGAGGTGCAGACTTGGTGCCAGTGGAGAGGAACCTAGTCGACGAGGTTTGGGGTGCCGACCGACCGCCTCGACCTAACGAGCCTGTGATTCTTCTTGCCGAGAACTTCGCCGGTAAGGATGTGAAAACGAAGCTTGCTGACCTTCGCAAGGAGCTCGAGAAGAAGAAATCGCTTGGGTTCGTCGTCTCCATGTTAGACGAAGTTGCTTGGCTCTTCAATCTACGAGGCAACGACATCCCCTACAACCCGGTCTTCTTCTCGTATGCCATCATAACTGCTGATGAGGCAAAGTTGTACATCAACTCCTCGAAGCTTAGCGCCGAGTGTCAGTCGTACTTGTCCGAGAATGGTGTTTCCATCAAGCCATATGAAGATATTTTCAAGGATGCCTCTGCACTTGGAAAATCAGTTGAAGCTAAGGAATCTGGCGGGAAAAGGAAATTTCTGATTTCCAACAAGGCGTCATGGGCTCTCAAGTCGTTTCTTGGTGGCGACACGATGGTTGAGGAGATCAGAAGTCCCGTCGGCGATGCCAAGGCCGTAAAAAACGAGACAGAATTGGAGGGCATGAGAGCATGCCACGTAAGGGATGGTGCGGCTCTGATCGAATTCTTTGCCTGGCTGGAATACCAATTAGTAGCCAAGAAGACAAGTGTCGACGAGGTAGATGCTGCAGATAAGCTTGAGGCTTTGCGTGCCAAGCAGAAGGATTTTGTCGGACTCTCCTTTCCCACTATTTCATCGACGGGTGCGAAGTAAGTACACTCGGCGGGCACATTCTCGCTACTTGTGGCTTTGCTTACATGGAGATTCCAGTGCTGCCGTCATCCATTATAAGCCCGAGCGAGGAAGTTGCTCTACCATCGACCCCAACGCTGTGTACTTATGTGATTCCGGGGCTCAATACTTGGATGGTACCACGGACACAACGCGAACGTTGCACTTCGGCCAACCAACCGATGCTGAAATCGAGGCTTATACTCTTGTGCTAAAGGGAAACATCGCTCTGGATAAGGCAGTATTTCCCAAGGGGGCTACTGGCTTTGCCTTGGACACTCTCGCGCGCCAGTTCCTATGGGTATGATCTACCCGGAATAGTTAAGCTTATCACCCCTACTAACTATGTGTTCTAGCAAAAAGGACTCGATTATCGACACGGCACCGGCCACGGCGTTGGCTCGTATTTGAACGTTCATGAAGGCCCTATCGGAATCGGTACCAGAGTGCAATACTCCGAGGTGGCTCTCTCTCCGGGCAATGTTATCTCCAACGAGCCCGGCTTTTACGAAGACGGATCCTTCGGAATTCGTATCGAGAATATCATCATGGTTCGTGAGGTGGAGACTAAGCACAAATTCGGTGATAAGCGATACCTTGGCTTTGAACACGTTACCATGGTGCCTTACTGCCGTAGGCTTATCGACCCTAGTCTCCTAACAGACGGAGAAAAGCAATGGCTGAACGAGTATAACGCCGACATCTGGAATAAGACAAAGGGCTATTTCGAGAAGGACGAGTTGACTACGGCGTGGTTGAAGAGGGAAACACAGCCCTTTTAAGGGGAACCAGCTGTCATAGACGAGGATTTTTATTGTGAGGAGTTACAGTTGCATAAACGCGGACATGGCGAAGAATAGACCAAATGATAACTTGAACGCCGGATCCCTTTCAAGGGCCGCCAATATGCGCGAGTTGCCTATCCGTTGCTTCACCCTAAGTTGCTCCACGATATTAATGCCATATCTTGAGGCTACCTGTATTTTGGATTAGAGACCAACGAACATAAATACCGGGGAGGCTATTATTGCAACACACCTGTATGATCACCATGGAGACGCCCATGAGCAACACCAAGGTGCGTGAGAATATACTAATGACCAGCCCAGTCACAAACCCTAAAGCACACAGCCGTTAATTCTGGGTTCCCCATATATTTGATTAGATACATGACGACACCTACCCGTAATGCTACCCCCGGACAGTTGTTTCATGATCTCGGGGTTCAGCTTCTCCTTGGTGGGTGGAGGAGATGAGGAGGAGGAGGAGCTCATCGGCCGCGGAACCGCTCGCGAGTCCAGCCGCAGCCTCGGCGGCCTGTACATGACCATGCCAGCCCCGACGGACAGCCCGAGGCCCGCGCCGAGCACGTGCTGGCGCATGAGCGATCGCGTGAGCAGCAGTCTTGCTGACATTATGTTTTCGAAGGCGGCTGGGTAGGTAGTAGTTGACGGCCCGGAACTGTGTAAGTAGGTATATGAAGGAGCCCTGACTAGGTAGATACTGAGCTAGAAGGAAAAAAAAAAGAATTTCCGGGGATCGGTAAGGCTGGATGAGGTTGTGTTGCGTTGTTCGTTACACTGCTTTAGGTAGGTCGGAAGCTCTGCCAGGTGGCTTGCCTAGCTGTTGACGTCATTAATGCAGAGAGCTCAAGCTGTGGATACCTAGGCAGCTACGGCTAGATCCTCCCATCTGTCACCTCTATGGAAACTCTACGACTGGAGTGGCTGACTGGTTCGTAACTCGGCTCTGTTCACGAGTCAGTTGTTGACGAGCCTGCCGCTAAAATATAAAATAGTACATGGATTAAACGATTTGTATATTTAGCAGACGAGATATTGACCGGCCGCTGCCTAGTACTTCGGACTGTCTGGATATAGTCGTACTAACTTGAAGAGATCCATTGGATGGTAGAAGACATTTGCTGCCCCTTTTAAACCAGATATAGGACTCACCTATGTGGCTGTAAGTATATACTCTCACTTTCCATCATCTTCACGATTTGATCCATTGACAATGCGTCCACTGTGATGATGACGGTCTCTGCCGAGTACGTATTATTTGTTCGAGTGCTATGCAGTAATATGGTATCAAATGCAACACCTGATTTGGACTCTGCCCTCACGAACCATTCAGGTGACTCCCAACGCCGGGATCCTTTCTCGCTCTTTCCATACGTCCAACTGAACTCCATAACTGTTAACCATCCACCCTCGTCCTCAGATCTTAATTTATACAATCAAGGCATTCCTCCCCACTGCTTGTAATCCGCTTTAAACCCGAGGCCGCAGCGGAGAGGAGAAGCGGCGAAGAGCATCGGCGCAATGCTGTTCTTCCCAGCATGCGGCCAAGTGGCTACGCCAGCCATATAACTTGCAAGGCTACGATGTCCGACTTGCTCATCCGAGGCCACCCCATACGCCGCGTATTCGTCTCGCAAGCTGGATATCCTTCTGCATGATTGTAACTCGTTTTGCGTGGATGGCGCACAGATTCGTGTCTTCGAATAGGTGTACGAGAAAGGCTTCAGCAGCTTCCTGCAGGGCCATGATGGCTTGCGACTGCCAGCGCATGCCTTCGTCTCGCGGGCGCATCGTCAGGGCAATCTCACGGACCTGTCACCGTGCGTTAGCGATGCGCTAGTGGATGGGGCAAGGGTCGGTCACTTACTAGTCGCGCGAAAGGCAGCTTCCGTAAGAGCAGGTCGGTGCTATTTTGTAGTTTTCGGATCTCCCTCAATGCGAGTGTTCCAGGTCTATAACGTCGTCTGCGAGGGTAAGGAATTGGATCCCCAGCTGCGAACCGTTAGTCGGTTGCCGCAACGCATAGCATTGGCTGCTGTCACTTACGCATTGCTGCAGACGCTCTCGGGTTACTGGGGCCACCTCCGCCTCTGCCGCCTCCGCCTCCGCCACGGCCTCGCCCGCCACGGCCAGCCGCTGCTCTTTGCATGATTTCAGCGCGACCAGCTGGTAGTATAGAACAATGCTGAAGGAGAGAAACAGCTTTGGATCGGTAGTGCAACAGCCGGGTAGCTGAACGTAGTCAAGTCGGTATATACCAGAGAGAGGGAAAGGCACGAAAGGTATCTTGGAGAACGGGGTATTGTTCAAATGCGACAGGTGGGAGGCTGGAGAGATGCGGATACAGTGGTGGACGAATTCAGCAATGCCATTCCTAAGAGAAAGAGAGTGAAGAGAAAGGCTGGGCGCGGACTTGAAAAGGCAGATCAAGGGGAATGCTCCAGCGCCGAAAAGTGAGTGGCTGGGAATGTCGACCAACAATTTGGGAGCCTCGTCGCAGCTTAACGCGGTTCACCACGCCCCACGACGCGAGACCTCACCCAGCCATTTCAATTAAAATCCCTGCACATCCTATATTGGGCATAATCCCCGCCTCAAACGGAGTAAGTACCTAGGTACTCAGACCAAGTCCGTGCGGGGCCTACAGATCTGTATGTTGTACCTACCAGGTAGGTAGGATACCTGTCCGTTCAGCCACACTTGTGGCTAAAAGAACACCTGTTTTTATGCAAATTCTAGACTTTGTCTATATATGTATAAACTGAAGCCTTTTATCGGCAGATTGGTGAAGGTCGATCAATCCTCCGATAAAGGCCAGAGTAGCCACGCCCGGTGGAGAGATACCTAACCTGCGACATCACCTCAGTCATGTTGTTCTCGCTCCCTCCTCTCCCTACCTAGAGTTGCTCACCCATATTTCTTCGCAGTGTGACCCTTGTATCCGGTCCTCTAATCAGATGCTCAAATCCATCTCCTAAATCCTGCGCCACTGTAATCATCATCAGCATGGAACAGATAATCCCCGGTGACGGCGGGCGAAACCCGCTGGAGGCTTGGTTTTGGGAGATGCCGATATGCACGCGATGGTGGACGACCGCGACGGTCTTGACGAGCGCGCTGGTCCAATGCCAGATGGTCACGCCGTTCCAGCTATTCTATAGCGTGCGTACGGTATTTCAGAAAGGAGAGGTAAGCGCGTTATATTTGCCAATCGGAATGACGCCTCTCAGCATCACTGACTTGAAGCTCAACTACAGTATTGGCGAATGTTGACGACATTCCTCTACTTCGGCCCTTTCTCCCTCGACCTCCTCTTTCACGTCTACTTCCTCCAGCGATATGCCCGTCTACTTGAAGAGTCGTCTGGCCGGTCGCCCGCGCACTTCTCCTGGCTGCTTGTCTACTCGATGGCCTTCCTCCTCGTCCTCTCGCCGCTGGTATCCATGCCCTTCCTCGGCCATCCTCTTTCTTCGACGCTGGTCTATATCTGGTCGCGGCGGAATCCCGACACGAGACTGAGCTTCCTAGGCCTGGTTGCCTTTACCGCGCCGTACCTGCCCTGGGTCTTGATGGGTTTTAGTCTTGTCATGCACGGGACAATACCCAAGGACGAGATCATGGGGGTGGTCATTGGCCACATCTGGTACTTCTTTACCGATGTCTACCCGCCATTGCACAATGGTTCTCGACCCCTTGACCCGCCGAGTTGGTGGCGCCGGTTGTTTGAGGGGAGACAAAGGGCAGACACTGCCAATGCTATCAACAACGAGTTCGCAGTTGCGGGAGGACCGGAACTTGCTCCGGCAGACGTGAGGTAGTTCTGAATTACTGGAACTAAGATTCATGGCATCAATTCCCTTCGTTTGGCGTTGAAGGACATTGTGAGGCATTCGGTTATCATGGCGTAGGCCGCATTAAGGAAAGGGCGTTTATTCATGGATGATGATGATGACTCGAGTGCCATCGTTTATACAAATAGAAAAACAGTTTATCACGGATTAGTAAAAAGTAGGGATAGACTTGCCTATTTAGCAGGTCCTCATATGGTACTCTCCATTCAACAGCCATATCACTTACAAGTATCCCAATGATTCGATAAGACATGACTTTAGATAGTCCAGCACATGATCCAATGCGACGAATAAATTGTCAACATTATCATCCTCAAACATCAGAATAAAGTTGTTCACTCCGCTCATCACCTCATTAAGTCGAGGATGGCTACTGGGAGATATCATCCTCAATGGAGTTCGGTACGCTGAGGGCGGGTGATTACGTCATATCGGTCATATATCCTATCAGGTAGGCAGTACATGTATCGTATCAATTATTAGCTTCTATACCTTAAGTCGAGGGGCAACATTCAGGGAGACAATAAATAGACTACTATAGTGTCTGAGTGGCTCTCGAGAGACTTGCTGGTGTCAGCACCTGCGAAGCTGACAAAAGTGCGGCCAGTGAGTAGCCCACGAGCATGTATTAACTGGGGGCGGACGGGATTGCGACATAATCGACCCCACCAACCAGAAAAGACCCGATTAGCCCCCAGACGTCACCCTCCGGCGCCGTTCATTCGTGTGCTTGGGCGCAGGCCTTTCAAGCTTGTAAGGCAGTCCTTGAAATATTTAAAGACCGAGCCTCTTCTCCTCGAGCCCAAAGGCCCTGTTATCCAAGCTTTTTTTCTTCTTCTTGTTCACTGTCCGAAATTTCTGTTCTAATTTGCGCGTTTACTTGCGCATACGATTTACACTCAAGATGAGAGCATATTGGTACGACAACGCTCCTGTAAGTGGAAAGCTGCCCCCCCATCACACCATCGCCGGTCGGCTTTGCGCGTTTTCGCGCAAAACCCTAGGTATCTACCTTCGTCGACTGACGCATGCATACACACGACATATAGGGCGACCAGCGGCTGCCGCACGACACGGGGCGGGAGCTCGCGGCCGACGAGCTGCAGCGGCTGGGCGTGCTGTACTACCGGTTCAGCGACGTGGCCGACGTCGACAGCCTGGCGCGCGACCGGGGCTACCGGAACCGCGACGAGATCACGGTCTCCCCCGAGAAGATGGGCGCCGTCTACGAGGACAAAGTCAAGTCCTTCTTCCACGAGCACCTGCACGAGGACGAGGAGATCAGGTACATCCGCGACGGCCAGGGGTACTTCGACGTCCGCAGTAAGGAGGACGACTGGGTGCGCATCCAGCTGGAGAAGGTGAGTAGCGCAGGCATGGGGTTGTCGTTAGAGTGGTTGTAGTGCTGCTATAAGGCTGCATGATCAACCAACAGGGGCGATGAGTAACGATGCGGGGACCTTTGCTGATGGGTTTGCGCCAGGATGACCTGATTATCTTGCCCCCGGGCATCTACCACCGATTCACCACGGACGAGGGCAACGTAAGTGTTTAATATTTAGACCGGACTTTATACTGCGCGCGTACACAAGCAAATATGTTAATGCCCGGCGCAGTACATTCAAGCGATGCGTCTCTTCAAGGACGAGCCTAAGTGGACACCGCTGAACAGGACCAGCGACTTGGAGTCGAACCAATTCCGGAAGGAGTATGTCTCGCAATATCTTAACTAAATGCTGGCTTCGATAGTCGGGCGATACTTCTCTGTGAAGGCTTTAGCGATTGTTGCATGGAAGCGCTGGGGCCAGGAAAAACAGCATGATATCAGTCAGCCATATCTTCTCACGATATAATGAATGAACGTTCAAGTTATTGAATCGATAATTCTTAAGAATACTTGGCATCTAGGACCACGCTGCATGATAATCTAGGTAGTACCAAATACGCAACATGTAAAGAGGGTCAGTGCCTATGAGGTAGTGCCGGGTAGGTTGCAGAAGACTCCGGACTTTATTGCGGGGTTACGAAGCATGCGCTACCAATGCAGGAACAGACAGCTATCTCATGTACCTTGGTCAAGAGTTCCATTCCCCTATATACTTTATCCACTTCATATTATACTGATGATAGGCTCAATTGTTACGCACGTCTAAAGAGGCGAACGGGGTTTACGAAATAATGAACTTACCGTCAAGTTGAGATCATGGATTCTGCATCTACGCCTGAGGTTGCCCACGCATCGCCGGGGAGCATAAACGTCCCCCGGGGAAAGCTGCTTCTACCTACAAGCTGCGAACCTCCACTGCCAAATGCACCAAGGAAACAGCTCGTATGGATTGTAAGTCCTGGCCAATCCGAAGTTGCCGATCCGGCCAACTAACGGGGACCTAGGTCTTCGGAGGTACCGGCCATATGGGCCGCTCCCTTGTCAAATGTGCCTTGGCTCGCGGCGACCTCGTCGCTGATGTAGGGCGCACCTTTGAGAGCAGTACCGAGTCAATCACGAACCAGCATGAAAACTGCCTGGGCTTGTTGTGCGATGTGCGCGCTCAGCAGAGCGTCGCCCAGGTCATCGACAAGACGATCGACCATTTCGGGCGCGTCGATGTCGTGGCCAATTGTTCGGGCTACGGCGTGATCGGAGCGTGCGAGGACCAGGACGACCACGAGATCCGTAACCAGTTCGAGACCAACTTCATGGGCACGCTGCACATCATCCAGGCGAGCCTGCCCTACTTCCGCCAGCAGAACGGCGGGCGGTACCTGATCTTCAGCTCCACGAGCGGCTCGCTGGGAGTGCCCGGACTGGGGCCGTACTGCGCGACCAAGTACGCGGTCGAGGGCCTCATCGAGGCCATGCTTTACGAGATCGACTCGTTCAACGTCAAAGCTACGCTGGTCGAGCCGGGCCTCGTTAGGAGGGACGAGCCCGATTCGCAGACGAACCCCCTGCCTACGTGGGGGCACTTCCTGATCAAGCCGGCGAGCGACGCCTACGGGCACTCGACGTCGCCGGCGCTGCACGCAAAGCGGATGGTGCAGTGGCTCGGGGACAGGCAGCCCACCAGCGCGGTCAAGTGCGCCGAGCTGGTGTGGCAGCTGGCGCACTGCTCGTACCCGCCGCTGCGGCTGGTCCTGGGCAGCTACGCCATCGAGAGCATCCGGGACCGGCTCCGGTCCGTCACGGAGGAGCTGGAGGACTGGAAGCACCTGAACTACCCCGCCGCCCCCGAGACGGAGACCTCCTCGGCGGACAAGAACGAGCAGGAAGAAGACACGGGGGAGTCCAATGCGGAGACCCAGGGCGATGCTGCTGCATGAACCGAAAGAGGATATCCATCCATCCCGTTTTACGGGACAGCTGGCAACTTCAAATGTTCCGGTTTGAGGCTATCAGGAGCCTAGCGCTTGGATTACGCGGACGGGGGTACCTTATCAGGGTACCTATCTTGTACCTAGGTTACGGCGTTGAGGTATTTTGTTTAGAAGACATACCACATGTATTGGAAGAACTACGTGAAACTCTCTATCTGGGCAGGTATGATATCTATTTCCCATAGCTTGTTAGTGATATCTATAATGTATTTCTCATCTTAGATATTCATGCAGAGGACGCCATAGGTCCTACCTAGAGAGGTAGGTACTCGGGGTTATTGCAGTAAAGAGGAAGGTCTACTTCGTACCTACTCTCAGTTTCTGAATTAAGTAATTGGAGTGGCTGTGCCAGTCCAAGCTACCATTGTTCCAGCGTCTTTGCACGCTAAGCCTCATTTGGACGCCACAGGGGCTACAGGGGGTAAAGTGTACCTGTTGTTGAAAGCCGGTCTCTCTCATGAATGGTAAATTACCTGGATAACAAAATCTTCGTACACGCGTCTGACCGTGGGAAAGATTCGAACACCCGTTGCCGAATTTCTTCATTCAACGTCTCGTGCGACAGTCTTCAGCCGTCCGATTCTCACCAAGGTCCTGGTCCAGTTCCAGTCCATACTCTCGTTTAGGAGACTTTGCGCCGCTCGTATTTATCTTAATCCTTGACGGCGCCGACGAGATAGCCCTCCTTTCCCTTCCGTCTACTCTCGCCTCGACTTCAGCCCCGAACGTACCACTTCCGAGAGTCCTGATAAGCAGCCGCCATCTTCAAACCCCAATTACCGCAATCATGTCGGACAAGAAGAACGAAGATTACGCCATCCGGATGCCAGAATTGGGAGAGCGAAGCCCATATGGAGGCGATAAGGATCCCTTTCTCCCTCCTCGCTCCGCGCGCCCCTCGCATGGCCAGCTCTCTATGCAGATCGCCAAGCTCGAGAACAACCCAGGCGTCTCCATCCTTGCCTACTGTCTCTCGTCGATTAGCATGACAGTCGTCAACAAATACGTTGTGTCGGGTTCTGAGTGGAACCTAAACTTCTTCTACCTAGGAGTTCAGGTAAGCCTCCCCTCTCTCGTCAGTAACGCGGCCAATGCTCTTGAAATCGCTGACACCAGGACGAACAGGCAATCGTGTGTATATTAGCGATTGAAGCCTGCAAACAACTAGGCCTGATCACGAACTTGGCTCCTTTCGACATCAACAAGGGAAAGCGATGTACGTGTCTACACTAGCTGGTTACAAGGCCTTGCCATACCGAATTTGCTGATACATAGAACAGGGTTCCCGATTTCCCTGCTCCTCGTCGGTATGATCTATACGAGCACGAAGTCCCTACAATACCTGTCGGTTCCCGTGTACACTATTTTCAAGAACTTGACTATCATTGTGATCGCCTACGGCGAGGTTCTATGGTTTGGAGGAAGTGTCACTCCCTTGGCGCTGTTGTCCTTCGGTCTTATGGTCCTCAGCTCTGTTGTGGCTGCTTGGGCGGATACTCGCAGCGCCAGCCAAAGTGTCCAGGCGGCTGAAGCTCTGGCTACGCTGAACGCAGGCTACGCATGGATGGGCATGAACGTCTTCTGCACTGCCTCGTATGTCCTCGGTATGCGCAAGGTCATCAAGAACATGAACTTCAAGGACTGGGACAGTAAGTACAGCGGATATAGGCTGACATATTCCTGAGCTTGCTAACTAGTCGCTAGCTATGTTCTACAACAACTTCCTTACCATTCCCGTCCTTATCGTCTGCTCCCTTCTCAGCGAGGACTGGTCTAGCGCGAACCTGGCGAAGAACTTCCCTCCGGAAACGCGAAACTCTCTTTTCATCGGCATGATCTACTCGGGTATCGCTACTATCTTTATCTCGTACTGTTCTGCCTGGTGCATTCGAATCACGTCCTCCACGACCTATTCCATGGTTGGCGCCCTCAACAAGCTTCCGATTGCGGTCAGCGGCCTCGTTTTCTTCTCGGCACCGGTCACGGTGGGCAGTGTGTCTGCCATTCTGATTGGTTTCATCAGCGGCATCGTCTATGCTTGGGCAAAGGTGCGTCAGACGCAGCTGGCCAAGAACTCGCTGCCAACCGTACAACCTACGATGAGTGCAAGCTCTCAAAGCACCCGCGATGCCGCCAACTCGTAAAGAGGCTGGCGCTTTTCCTTACGAAGGATGCTGCTGTTTCGGGTGGCAAAGCATGGCCGATAGCGCCAATGATTTTCTGAACGGGCAGCAGACAACTGCGAGACAGCCGAACCTGCGACGCTCCCCCATTTGGACTGTTTCCTACCGTATAATACTTGTTCCGTTCCGGTTTGGTATTCGGATGAAGACAGTCGATTCCTTTTTAGCATAGAAACCTTTAACTTTGATGAGAAAACGGAGCTCTACGGAAGGGAAAGTCATTTACAATGGCCGGCGCAAGGCAGGAACGAGAGAGCTATGTCCAGATAGCCTAGGTAGGCTCGGAAAGCCACTCTTGACCCATGCGAAAGGAAAGGGATGATTGGGATTGGTTTCATGGGGGAGAAGAAGGACGCGTGTAGTTGTGCAAGCTATTCAAGGGGTCATAGTAGACAGCCTTAATACTGCTGACACAGGGCTGCTGGCTGACCAGACTTGAATTTGACCGGTCGATAGATAATCAAGCATCTACTTCCGAACTCGGCATACATTACATGGCTGTGAACTGTGATCATCGCCTCACTTCCATTGCTTTATGCTGCAATGGTGGCCTCGTGGGGAACACATACGTAAAGCGTCTCAGTTCCAGGTTCAGACGATTAAGGTTGAGGCCGCTCGGCAGTCTCAGCCAGTGAGACGGCCACATGCCAACTGGCACATGCCGCAGGGGCCCACATTGGCGGGTGACATCACCAAGGCACCGGCTAGGTAGGCCCGCCTTACAGGGCCGAAGCTTGGAATTCTTCAATAACGAAATAGCTGCCGGTTTCTACTCATTATGGCTTGGACCGCTCTCTTAGACCTCCTAGATACGCCGGTTGACCTGAATTAAATGACGAGTTATTATGTGCGCGCGCTGAACCTCTAATTCCTCCCATCTTTCCACCGCACTTTCGTCTCATCCTAGAAGTGATGACAAGCTCTCAACGCCAATAAAGCGCGGCAACTCAGAATGCTACCTTATATCAACAAACGTAGGATCCAAGACAACGCTTAGTTGTGGATGTCTTGCTAACGATGTTGCAAAGCGTTTGAGTTACTCTCTGGGGCTGTTGGTGCTTCACCGGATGAGCGTACGTGTCCTTGCCAGTGCAACTCGTCTTCGCATTTTGCCTACCGCTTGCTAACACCGCTTCGAATAGTCAAGCTGATCTTCTCGCTCCTGATTTCGTACCCGCTCGCCGGCCTCCTGAAACGTGTCCCGGATGCCCGTCCCGAATACAAGAACCTATTTATCATCAGGTACGAGGAAGACGATACCTTTGCGCGTCTGCGTGCTGCCGTCGCGACTCGAAAGCAACAGAGACTGACCGTTTCTTCGAACACAGCGGTGGCCTGTTCTACCTCGTAGGCCTGTACTCGTTATGGAGCGGCATCCGAACCCTCCTCATTGCCTCCGGCGGCACCTACGCGCTCGCGTACTACCTGCGAACGTCCCCCTACATGCCATGGATTGCCTTCGTCTTCCTCATGGGCCACATGGCCATGAACCAGCTCGCGCGCCAGTTCGCCGATAACCCCGCGGCCGTCGATATCACCGGTGCGCAGATGGTGCTCCTCATGAAGCTGTCGGCTTTTGCTTGGAATGTCGCGGACGGCGCGTTGCCCGAGGACCAGCTCACCGATTTCCAGAAGGATCGGAGAATAGTCAAGTTGCCGAATTTGCTGGACTATGCGGGCTACGTGCTGTTCTTCCCGTCCCTCATGGTCGGCCCGTCGTTCGACTACAACGAGTACCGGGGCTGGATCGACTGCACCATGTTCGACGTGCCGGCCACCGTGGACCCCGTCAAGAAGCCGCCGACGAGGAAGAAGCGCAGAATACCGAGGAGCGGCACGCCGGCGACGCTTAAGTTGGCGAACGGGGTGCTCTGGATCGTGATGTTTCTGAACTTCAGCAAGTGGTATAGCCCGGGCGTCCTCCTCAGCGAGCACTACATGACGTTCGGGTTCCTGCGGCGCGTCTTCACCATGCACATGGTGGGGCTGACGGCGCGCATGAAGTACTACGGCGTGTGGTTCATGGCGGAGGGCTCGTGCATCCTGGCCGGGCTGGGCTACAACGGCGTCGACCCAGTCACGGGCAAGGTCTCGTGGAACCGCCTGCAGAACATCAACCCGTGGGGCGTCGAGACGGCCCAGAACAGCCGCGCCTACCTCGGCAACTGGAACATGAACACCAACAAGTGGCTGCGCTACTACGTCTACCTGCGCGTGACCCCGCGGAATAGGAAGCCCGGGTTCCGCGCGAGCATGGCGACCTTCGTCACCAGCGCCTTCTGGCACGGATTCTACCCCGGCTACTACCTGTCCTTCGTCCTCGCGAGCTTCGTCCAGACCGCCGCAAAGCGTACGTCAACCTGCTTTACTCCCTACCCCCCTCTTTCCCCCTAATTATGAACCTTGCAAACTAACCAAGAACGACCCCTTAGACTTCCGCCGCAACGTCCGGCCCTTCTTCCTGGACGCGACGACGCAGAAGCCGCTGCCGAGCAAGCGGTGGTACGACCTGGCGTCGTGGTTCGCGACGCAGGCGACCTTCTCGTTTGTGGTGGCGCCGTTCGTGATCCTGCGGCTCGACGACTCGCTGCTCGTCTGGCGCCGCGTCTACTTCTACGCCATCGCGACCACGGGCGCCAGCCTCGCCCTCTTCGCCTCGCCCGCCAAGGCGCGCCTGCGCAAGATGCTCGAGGCGCGCTCTCCTTCTCCGGCCGCGGGAACTGGCGCGGGCGCCGGCACCGGCCCACGCCTCCACCGCACCACGAGCACGGAGAGCCTCGCCGGCGCGAGGCAGGAGCCCATCCTCGGCCTCAGTGCCGACCCCGCCAGGGATATCGACGAGGCCATGCAGGAGATCCGCGAGGAGGTCGAGAGGGCCCAGGCCCAGGCCCAGGCAAGAAAGAGGCAGCAGCAGCAGCAGCAGCAGCAGCAGAAGCAGCAGGCGGGACAGGAGGGGAAGAAGGCTGCGTAGAATCTAGACACAGATGTGTGAGTTTGTGTTGGTCGAAAGTTGCTGTTCAGAGCTAGCTCTATATGGTGACTACTCACCGAAGCGCAGTTGAGAGGATGGATTGCTGGGTAAATTGTTGGACGTTGCACAGCATATTAGCAGGGCGTAGTGGCATGGCAAGGCGAACTCGTGTATACAGTTTCTCCTTGCTATACTCTGGGCGACGTGGGTGGTAATGGGAGGGATAGACAATGTTATTGGACGATAATGTTCCGAGGACGAATGGCGTGAGCGATATTTGTTACGTCTTGTGCCTACATATATAACTGGATGCACGGCACACACAGATAATAGATTTAATCCAGCTCAAAACACATATAAAGTCACATAAAACGAGTCCCTTTACTCTTTTGGGCATAAAATCGGTCATAATGACATCGTCGGTGTAGTTGTTGCGTGAGCCGGAGTTGGCCACTGAGGTGGTCACTCCCCCTGAACCTGCTGCTGGTTCACAACATGCAGTGTCACAATAACCAGAAACTGTTTTAAGGCGGTAGTATCCCTTCCTCTGTTGATTTGCTTGTCTGTGCTGCTGTCTACCGTTCCCAGAAGTGCTAGGCCATTCCCACTGGTGCATGGCGGACCATTGTGGCCGCTTCTGTCGTCTCCTTTTCCCCCAACTCGGCTTATCCCAAAAGCATCGCTTCAACGCTTCCCATCACGCTAGATTGAATCATCCGCCACGCGCCCGCGACTTGCTCCCAAAAGACTCGCCTGTCTCGTTCCCCGAGACACGTCCATTAAGATCCAGACATCCATCCCTCAACTAGCTCCGCCAAGCACCCAACCAACCGACAAGTGTGTCCCTCAACTCGTAATCTGGTTCCCTCGCTCCCGACTCCAAGCGGCAATGAATAAAAGAAAAAAGCGCCGCGGGGGTATCATCATGAATGTAGGTAACGTATATGTCGGGATCTTCGAGTGTTGCTGTGTCGCTTTTCTTGTTGTTTTGTTTCCGTCCATGATTCGTCCCGTCTATTCGTACACCATTTGTTTCCCAAGCCAGAAGAAAAACGCCGAAAATCCGAATCAAAAAGAGGGTCGAGAAAGGGGAAGCGTATCCGTCATAATTCGAAGGTAATAAAAAAAAAGCAAAGGTATTATTTTAGGTATACAAGTTTCGAGAACATCAATAAAGGTCGAAGGCGTGAGATTCAATGCTGCGTGGAAATGCATCGGCGCCGGTTTCTTTTTTTGTATCTCCAGGGCTCGTCCAAGGCAAAAAATCAAAAAGGACCGTAGATTTGTGCCAGACACCCTGTAAATGCGTTGGAACGATGGCGCGCGCAAAGGTCGGGTTGTCGTCCCGTGGAAATCTAATGTCGGAAACAGCCGCATGGCTCATAAATCGTCGTCAAATAGATTATGTAAAATATAAGATATAAAAAAATTCGTACTTCGTCGTGCTCGAGGTAGGTAGGTGGGTGGGTTCGTATAGGTAGGTAGATGATAATAATGATGATCAGTCGGCGGGTTTCGTTGTTTCATTTGCCCCATCTCTGTCGGACGCCTATGACCACCAGGGCAGCCACGGCTCCGAGGATCAGTAATCCGGCGATGGACATGAAGCGGTTGAGATTCCTCCACCATCGGGCGCTCAGATACCGCGAAAAGTCGGGGCCCGCCGTTTGTTGGCGAAATTTCTCGAGGTCGGACTGCCTAGGGAGGCCGAGTTCGGTCGTATTCTCGTTCGGTTCAGCCGCTTCGAAGTTGGGGCGGGGAGGTAGTGGCAGGAATGCTGCAATCATCCAGGCTATTGCTGGAATTAGTACCCTGTAAAGACCTGAGTTGTTGACATTTACGTAGCCACTCACCAAACGGGATCAGAAACCCCGCCGCAAACAAGACCACCTGGATATTGCGCTTTCCAAACATGCCACTCTCGGCGGACCAGCTAACTGACGGAGGATCCCACATGCTATAGGTACTAGCCCTACGGTCCAGGCGAAGATGAGGGGACCAGATGCTCGACGGCTTTTTCCTCGGAACGCGACGGATCTGGGGAGCTGCCGCGGGCACCGGCGTAATGTCCATGGAGCCCGGCCGGTTGCTCCTGGGATCATTGTCCCTCGGCCGGCGACGCGGGTTCCAGATACTCGGAGACATTTGACCTTGGGACGGGGAACCACTCGGTGCCATGGAGCTGGCCGGCCGACTGCCGCTGCTCTCAGACATGGATCTGATAGACCCGGTCGTCAACCAACGACGCTCTCCACTGCCATAATAGAGCCTACCGAACATGTTAGTACTCAGCAAGCTCTCGGCGCATCACCTTGCTATATATGATTTTCTTACCTCGCCCAAGTCGGAATAGAGGCGCCGGTCAAGCTCCCAGCCCGCGAGCTCGAAGACCGGACACTGACATCTGATGGCCGTCTGGAAAACCCTAGTCGCGTCCGCGATAGGTTGTGTTGCTGCAGCTGCTCCAGATCCGCGAGTCCGTCGCCGTGCTCATCGTGATCTCGGACGGTGCGAAGGGGCGGGCTGGGCAGCTCTCTCGTCCCCCTCAGATAAGCAGGGCTCGGCCGGTCGAGGGAATCGGGTCGCGAGTTGGATCTCGAGCGCGTTGTGGGTGAATCTGGGTTCTCTTCGCGGGTTACCCCCGGCGACGACAGGCTGCGCATATGTCTGCTGTTCCTGCCACCTGATACTGAGCTGATCGACGAGAGGACGCGGGAGGCCCGTTCGCTGCCCTCGTATTCGGACACCACGGGGGAGAGCTGCGAGCTCCATTGGTGTGTCTCCATCCGTGGCCGTTGGGTTCCAGAGGTTGATGGTCCTACCCATGAAGGAGATTGCGGGATGGACGAGAGGGAGGGTGACGTATGTAAACGAACTATATTCGGGCTGGACAAGAAGAGAGATGCGCTGTCCTGGCTGATTACGCTTGATATCGAGGAGTACGAACTGGCCCGACCACGAAGAGACTCCCTCGATCTCTGCTTCGTGGATGAGAGTTTGCGCGGCCTTAAAGGCGGTATCACGAGGCTTTCCTGCGAATACTTCTCTCGTAACAGTTGGCCGAGACTATCGTCGGAAGCACGAGGGACAGGCTTTCTCGTAATAGCAAACGACGACGATCGGGAATGATTATGAACAACGTAGTTCCTGCTGGCCGGTGTGTTGGCGACGGATCCCTGTTCAGGAAATGAGGCCAGGGACTGCGCAGGAGAAGATTGCCCTATAACCTTGTAGTTCGCGCTGCTCGATGAAGATGTTGCGCCGGCGCTATCGGAATCCGGGCCTGGCGGTGAGCTACGTCCTACAACCTTATAATTGGTAGTCTCTTCAAGTGTTGAGCCGGTGTTCTCGGAATTGAAAGATTGGTACGTCGGAGAAGGCTCTGGAGGTGCGACTACTCGTTCTACTCGTTCTGGCTGCGGCGCCAGGGATGGAACGACTTCCTTTTCCTTGCCTTTATTCTTGAGATCCGGAGTCCTAGGAACCTTGCGCAAGCCACCAACCATGCGATAATTCCAGGGTGACGATTCGCCGCGGTGCTCGAGTGCTGCCGGCGTTGGCGTTGTCGAGGGACGTAGTGTGGACGGCGAGACACTGCGCTCGGGCACGGAACTCAACGGAGAAACCGAACGGGTGTCGGGAGTTGCGTCAAGCGAAGATAAATTATGCGAACTAACAGTAGAGGTGTTCACGGTTGATTCCGATCTATCGGATAGTCGAGGTTTCGTCGGTCTCAGCACTACTGAGAAAGTTTTGTCTGAATGAACGTTGATGACATTCTCTCGCCGAGATATGGGGCGCTTCCACGTCGGCGGAGTTGGTTCGTCATCGTGTGTGGATGGCTGTGATGTGGCATTAATACGCCTGATATTACTGCCGTACGAAGGTCGGTTAGTAACCAGGGGTGGTGGGGCCGTCTGCTCAACGCCAGACGAGTCGGAAGCGAGTTTCGAGCCTGAAACGGTTCTAGCTCTCGCCCTTGCCAACGGTGTTGTGGGCGTTGAACGTGATGAGGGCGAGGACAACGTTGATTCTTGGTCGAACGTGTAGCTTTCCCTTCTTCCACGGATAGTGGCTCCTGTCGATGCGGCGCTCGGGGGGTCATCATTTTCGGCTTCCGATTCCGGCGCCTGGGATCCGCTTGCTTCGCCCTCAAGCCTCGGAGGAGAATAAGAGACGAGACGGATCTGTAGCTTATTCTTCTCCGAGTTCGATCTCTCGCGCAGTGGCGACTTTGGCGAGTCGGACGATGACGACGATGACGGCGGTATCGAAGATGACATTCTCTGCCGCGGACCCGGCCTGGACCTATGGTTTCTGCGCACACAGATCGTTCTTTCAACCCAGCGACTATGGAGATATCATTACAACGGCCATAACAATTCATTCAAGCAAGCAAGGCTACTCCGGAAGGCTGGGATCTTCGATATGACCCCTCGTTCGCCGGTGGGATGGATACGATGGAGGAGTGGATAGCTGATGCGGCGGCGGGAATATGACGAGAACGATCGTGACGGCCACTAATAAGCGGACCACAATATTAGGTTGACGGTACCAAACGATGGGAGGCGGAAGCAAGTGAGTGAGGATAAGGAGCCAAGGAGACCTCCAGATTATATCAGTTGCAGGCTGTAACAAAGAGACCCGGGCAAGGAGGCGTGGTCAGTCAGTATGGCATGACGGGGATTATAGGTAGGCCTTTTGGGGGGGATGAGATCTAGTCTAGAAATGAGTGGTCTAGATAGATCGGTAGAGAACGACTGGACAAAAAATCCCGAAAAGATTGCTCCTATGCTACATAAAGACGACACACCCGCGGGGGAACAAAGGGAGGGGGGGAAAGAAGAAGCAACAGAGCTATCAGGACACAGATGGGAGAATATAATTCTCGACCCTACGACTCACGATCGATTGGCTAGCAACTAGGCGAGCTATCCTATGGCGGCTGGCTCGAGCTATGCAACCCGAAAGGAGCGTCAATCAGGGTTGTATTCGGGCTATGCCAAAAGATTGTTAGGCCGTTGACGTGAACAGGGAGAAGCTCCACGGAGCTTGGGTACCCAAAAGGACTTAGCCATGGCTTAAGATCTGGTAGTAAAGAGGTCGAAAGGTTGAAACGGGCCGGGGAGGACCCTAGTACCCCCGGCCATCTCGCCTTGTACCTCTCTCTCTCTTTTCTTTTCGCTCCCATGTTCATCTTGATGTGACAAGTTCGAACTTTTGAACCAAACCCGCAGCGGCGACAGGCAGTACCCAGACGGGCAATAGTGATATACCAGAGGCCCACTGAGGTCTCTGTTGTCTTTGTCGCAGGAGCATATTTCTAAACGGAATGCCAATGGGGAGTTGGAAATCGTCTGCAGGATGCAGGCCTACTGCAAGACTGGATGTAAGTTAAAATGAGGTTGAAAAGAAAGTGGGAACCGGAGATCGTGCTTAGAAGGCGGTAGAGATGATCCCTGTAGGGTTCGTCCCTAGTAGGGACATCGTCACTGACAACGGTTAAACGTCTCAGCAGGTGCCATTCTCGCAGCCTGTTTCCCTGGGCACGGTCACGAAAAATAAACCATCGCCTTCTTCTCTTACCCGGTATCCCCCTACATCTGTACATTGGTTTGAGGCAGGCAGGTATGGGAATGACAGCAGCGGGCATGCATGTTGAACGCCATACATAGTAGAGGCGTCCACTGAAGGCCATTGTTGCTTCAGGGGTCAAGGTAGCGAGGGCAGAGCTACACAGTACGGGCAGCTGAGGATTCCTGAACCCCCGGGCCCCCAGGGCCCCCAGCGGAAGAATCGGTGTGAAGAGGTGTAAATTAACAAGCGAAAATCACGAGGCACAATTGGGTCAGATCTCGAGGGCCTGCAAAGAACATGGGGCGCACACGGGGCCCAGCCAAACAACGCACGAAAGGCAGTGGGGTCTATGGCCCGCAGGTCGGCAGGCTCGCGGCTCGAATCGCTTGATGGAAGTGACCTACGCCGTCCATATGGAGCGAGGAGAACAGCTGGCTTTGACCATCGCATTTTTCGTTCGGCCTATGATCTTTCTGCTACGTACGTACTAATTTCTGTCTACTATGTAGGACGCGGCACAGCTCAGCCTCCTTGCATAGACGCGTTCATTTCGCGTGAGACACGACCAGCTGTCAAAAGCGCACAATTCTACTGCGTAGTATGCACAATAACGTTTCATAAGACACGCATACTACCACATATTGGTACCGTGCCAGTCAGCCAGTCTATGCGTGGTAGACTCCCTGGGTAAGGTAGCATGGAGTATGGGCATGATCGGGAGAGGCGCTGAGAGGGAGAGAGCCGAAGAATGCTCTTATATCGGACCATTGTTCCTACCATGTATTTAATTTCCATATTTTCATGGTTACAACTATCCATTGTTCATGGCCCGTGGGTATGGTTCGCATAACTATACCCGGTTCTGCTCGCCGGCTGGGTATCTGTTTAGGGTATTCATGCATCGTTATCGTTATTTATGCATCGCACATCCATGCCACGCATCACCCAATAAGCGAACTTCACGTATATAGGCGCTGTACTATTATGTACTAGGTAGGTATGTAAATGAAGATTCTTCGAACTTTTCGAGCCGCCTCAGCTGCCAGGCCAGGCACCGCCAGGCCGCTCAGGAATCCGACTAGGTTAGACTAAAAAGGGGGAGGCTGGGATATGACGTTGGCTTCCTCCGCGCGCGAACAACTCATCATGGAGCAATCCCAGTCCCAATTGGGGACCCATGATGAAAGACCGTAGGCATGCGGCTAAGAGATCCCTCCAGTCTTGACGCCCGCGGCACGTTTAGAGACGGTACATCTCCTTTTGGGGACGAGTGTTTCACCACATCTGCAGTATGCAAGTGTCTGACTCTCTCCTTCTGGAAAAGGCCAAATTGACATCCACCTGATAGTGTAAGGCAGTTCTACCTTGACACGGCGTCTGTCTTGTCTTAGATCAGGGTAAACCCGAGACTCTGAAGTTCGGTGCCGCCCGCGCTTAGTTACCACCTGTAGCCGGCGCTTCTGCGTCTTGAGAGGCGCCAACGCGGGTCCCAGACAGCCGGGCCCGCGCATCTATTTCCAGACAACCTACGCCTACCAAGCAGCAACGTCCGTCCCAGTTCAGAACCCCCCAAGGAAGACAAATGCCTCATCACGGCATACCACGCACGTCTAGTCTTACGTAGATTCTTGTTTATAGCGACAACGACGTTTCGACTTGTTTTGGTCGGCAAAAGGTGCTGCCTTGGTCAACAAATCCACTCGGGGAATTTCCCAAGACCTTTTTCGGTCCAGGGAACCAGGCACATCCCCACAAGCACCCACTTGACAGCACGGAGCAGCCTCTGGCATGATCCGATCTACGTACGCTACGCGGCAGGCCACATTTTACCCTCGTGGTTCAGAGGAAGCTTGATCCTGGGGATATCTCATCATCGTCTGAAACGAAAAAAAGAGCTCGTGCCCGCCTATCAGCTGCAACCCTGCCTCCAGCCTGTGCGTTTCGTAAACAACTCGACACGGGCCTCGCCGGCGGAGCCAGCCAGATTACATACCTACCGGCGGCACTTGCAGCCCAGTTTCTAGGGGAACCGAACCGCAGAGAGGCGACGACGATGCCCTCGATAACGGGCTTTTTGACCCGGTACTTAGGCAAAGACGAACGTAAGGAAACCGCCAGGAAGGAGGGGGGAGGAAACCCGTCTTCCGTTTTGCTCCCGTTTCCATACACCTGAGTAAACTAACGGGTTGTGTATCTGGCCATGTCAGCGAAGCCGCCGCCAATTAGCACCGGGACAGCGGCCGCCCTCCTGGTGAGTAGTACAACTATCTATCATGTCGTATCTCTGTAGACGACCTACCTCATAAATGCAGGCCGATAACAGCTCCACCCAATCAAGACATTTGTTGTTGTTGTTGCTGCTGCTATTGTATCGTCGTGTGACAGACATGTGTTGTTAGCGTTGTTGTTGTTGACCACCGGTGGCCTGCAGGTGATATACACGCTCGTCTACGTGGTGCCGTTCTACTTGTCGCCGACGACCCGGCCGTCGCGGTCGCTGTCGCGGGACGCGCCGTCGGTGATCCGGGCGCGCATCGCGTCCGTCTGCCTGACCTGCGTCGTCTGTTCTATCACCACCTTCGTGATTCTGACGACGTCGTCGTCGTCGTCGACCACGAGCGCGGCCGATGCCCTGCACGCGATGGGCTACTGGCCGCCCGGCCTTGCTGAGACGGCCGGGTCGCTCCTCCTCACCGCCCTCCTCTTCAGCGGCCCCCTGTACGAGACCCTCGTCGTCGACGGCGGCTGGCGCGCCTGCCTGGGCCCGCGCGACCACCTGCGGTCCGTCGCGAGGCTCTTCGGCGAGTGGACGACGTGGCGGAACATCGTCGCTGTGAGTTCTTTCTTACCTGCCTGTCCGCTGCTCAGCCCAACCCAACCCAGCCCATCTATCTCAGCTAGAGTCTCCGATTCCCTCCCCTATGTTATCAACTGATGTATCCTACTTACTTACCACCGTACCTACCGCAGGGCCCATTCACGGAGGAGGTGCTCTTCCGGTCGGCGTCGGTGCCCCTGATGGTGGCGGCGCGGGCGCCGGTGTCGCGGACGGTGTTCCTGTCGCCGCTGATCTTCGGGCTGGCGCACGTGCACCACTTCTACGAGTTCCGCGTCACGCACCCGCACGTGCCGGCGGCGACGGGCCTGCTGCGCTCGCTGTTGCAGCTGGCCTACACCTCGCTGTTCGGCGCCTACGTCACCTTCCTCTTCCTGCGCACCGCCAGCCTGCCCGCCATCGTCCTCGTCCACGCCTTCTGCAACTGCATGGGCCTGCCGCGCCTCTGGGGGCGCGTCGAGCCGCTCGCGTACCTCTCTCCGGGCAGCGCGGCTGCTGATGGTGGTGGTGGTGGTGGGAGGCCCTCGATCGCGTGGACGGTGGCCTACTACGTGCTGCTGGTCGCCGGGGCCGTCGGGTGGTGGAAGAACCTGGGCGTCCTGACCCGGAGCTCTAATGCTCTGGTTCCTATTGACATGTAATGACGCCAGGTACCTACTCGTCTCACTCTAGGTAGTACGGAAATTAATATCACGCAATATAACACATTGATATGAACACTTATTGAGCCATTCTTCTTCCGAGTGATCGAGATTAGCTCAGTTTCTTCTTATTATTTAGCTGGGTTCCTAGGACCGTTTGATGGCCAGTGTTCCTGACTAGCCCTCCCTTAGCCAACTATCGTGAGATTTGATCTATGCGCGCGGACACTCCGCATTTCCAGCCTTGCGTCAGTCCCCGTCCAACTCTTCGGCGATTCCGCAATTTAGTAGCTTTTAGATTATTCATATTTGCTTGTTTCAGTGTCCGGATGGGGCACGCTTCCATTATAGCGTTCGACGCCCGCCGGCAGCCTATGCAGGAGTGGGAAACCCGTGTATTTGTAGGGCATCTCCAGCAACCTAGCACAATCGGACGGGCTGCGCTCAAGCCCCAAAGAATGGGGCAACATTATCTTCTTAATAGCATCGCGTAGCTAGGCTCAGGTCGGAAGATTGATCTCCATCCCGGGCAAGCTGCCCGGCATGCTGAACTCGCCTGTCCCCGACCCGTCACCTCTGCGGCTCGCCCGCCGATATATCAAGCTATCCGAGCTCAAGTCGCTTCTAGCACTCGACTCTGCATGGCCGTCCTTTGCTATCTCGTCTCTCAGCTCCTTCGCGATATCTCGACCCTTGCCCTTGCCCATACTGGCGGTTGTCCCGTCCAGGGAGTCGTCCCCTCCTCTTGTGTTCTTCTTCCTAGGCCACAAGCTGGGTAGCGCGATCTCCTGAAACCGCGGCTCAACCGCCCGCTCGTCAAACCACCGATGTAAGCGGGCCTCTACTAGCTGCGCGATCTTGGGCACGTCCTGCAGCCTCGATAGGCTGCCGACGAGGCTGCGGATGGAGAAGTCGAGACGGTAATCGTCGAGGAAGCTGAAGGTCATCATGGTGGGTGTGGACTGCGACGGGTTCGAGGGTATGAAGGAGATGCTCAGCGTGCCGCTAAAGCGCACCACGCTCACTGCGAGAGCCACGGGTAGGACGGCGGTAAGACGTTTCGGATAATTGAGCAACAGTTTTGTCTCGATCGCCAGCGTGATCATATCACTTAGGTCCACGTCCATTCGTGCCTGTAGCCTTGACCCTTCTCTCTTCGCCCTAGAGCTGTTCGCATCGAAACGCTTCTCACCGCCCGGGGCAGTATCCAAGCTCAGGCCATCTTCGTCCACAGGTATGATGCGACAGTTGCTGAAGATCGGAAAGTCCTCGCCGAGGGTCAGCTCGGTGACTTTGATCTCGTCAAGGAAGTCGGGACGCGACGTTCCGTTTAGGGTCTTGGTAAGCGACGTGAGGATGGCATCATCATGCTGGGCATCGCTGCGGAACTGCGCGATGGTTTGCGCAATCAGGACGTTGAACCAATCCAACGACTCGGGCTGGTGGCTGTCGACATTGTAATATGTCTTGTCGAGTATAGATCCGATAGTCAGCGCCGGCGGGTTCCTTAAAATGCTCGATTTCTTCTTGTTCAATGTCGGGTGGTGGGGATGGTGTTGCTGCTGCTGCTGTTGCTGTCTCGTATTCGGTGTTCGTAAGGTGAGCAGAGATTGTCTATGAGCGACGGTACGGGCACGACGCTCGTTCGCACGAAGGGAGGCGGTTTCTTCGGGCGAGGGATGGTCACCGAATATGAAGAACTTGATAAACGCTGCTATAAGAAGCACGACCGAGAGCTGTCCGACAACGAGACCTTGGGTAAATGACAAGCTATTCAGAGAATGAGGTCAGCCAATTCGTTGCGAACAGATGCGGGTTGTAGCGGGTGTTCTCACGTTGGCTCAGGCTTCGACGGGCACGTATCAGGCGCCATCTTGCCGTACGTCTTTAGCAGCCTGTGTCGATATCCAAGAACTCCATTGACAAAAATGTCGAATTCAAGTAAGGTTATGTAGGAAGTACGGAACAAAGTTGTGAACCTTTTTACATCTACAGAATGGATAGGTACGAGCCGAAGCATCAATTGCTTATCTTATCTGTTCTCTGTACTGGCTACCTCGGCTCTCGTGGCGAATGGGCGGGCAAGGAAGTACCGAACACTTTGTCGTCATCTAGCGTCTAGACCCCTGTGCCAGTGACGAGTAGGTACATTGCTCGAGCCGCATGTCAACCTGGACCTTTCAACAGCTGTTCATTCATTACAACGTATATGGACTACCTATTCTAGACGATCAGCCCAGCTTGCATATTACAACACAACCAATTCATTGGAGCGACCACTGAGATCTGGTTTCTTAGAACAGAGCATACGAGAAACCTAGTAGCCGTAGCAGTCCTTCGGAAGCCGACCATCCTCATTGAGTCGTCGCCATGGACGTTGTCCAAGCCGTCTCCGGTTACATCTCCAAGATGGTGTCGGCCGGAGACAGCGCCACCGGGGCACCCTCCGCCAAGATGAAGATTCTCCTCTTAGACAGGGAAACTGTGCCGATTGTTTCTACCGCCATTACACAGTCATCTCTGCTCAACCACGAGGTCTATCTGACAGACCGACTCGACAACCAGAATCGCGAGAAGATGCGCCACCTCCGGTGTATGTGCTTCGTTCGACCCTCCCCCGACTCAATACAATTTCTTATTGATGAGTTGCGGGATCCGAAGTACGGCGAATACTACCTCTACTTCAGCAATGTACTGAAGAAGTCCTCCTTAGAGCGGCTAGCTGAAGCAGATGATCACGAAGTCGTCAAATCCGTTCAAGAACACTTTGCCGATTTCATCGTCATCAACCCAGACCTCTTCTCTCTGAATTTCACTCTGCCACAGCAAAGGATATGGAGTGGTGCGCCAGAGCTGTGGAACGCGGACTCGCTACAACGGGCGGCAGACGGATTAATGGCTGTTCTGTTGACCCTCAAGAAGAAGCCACTCATCCGATATGAGAAGAATAGCTTACTGGCGAAGAAACTAGCAACTGAAGTGCGGTATCACATCACACAAGAGGAGCAATTGTTCGACTTCAGGAAAGTGGACACCCCACCGATACTCCTTATATTGGACCGGAGAGAAGACCCAGCCACACCACTGCTAAATCAATGGACATACCAAGCAATGGTGCACCACTTACTTGGCATCCACAACGGGCGGGTTGACTTAGGGGGCATACAAGATGTCCGACCAGAGCTCAAAGAGATTGTTCTCTCGCAGGACCAGGACCCTTTTTTCAAGAAGAATATGTACTTGAATTTTGGCGACCTCGGAGGAAATATCAAGGACTATGTGGAGCAGTACCAATCCAAGACGAAGAACAATGCCAATATCGAATCAATAACGGATATGAAACGTTTCATTGAGGAATACCCGGAGTTCAGGAAACTGTCCGGGAACGTCAGCAAGCACGTTACCCTAGTTTCGGAGCTTAGTCGAAGAGTAGGTGCAGAGAATCTGTTGGAAGTCAGTGAGGTCGAGCAGAGTCTCGCCTGTAATGATAACCATGCAGCGGATTTAAAGGTATTATCACCAGATTATTCGACAATAG
This sequence comes from Xylaria sp. JS573, assembly GCA_000966885.1. NCBI lineage: Eukaryota > Fungi > Ascomycota > Sordariomycetes > Xylariales > Xylariaceae > Xylaria > Xylaria sp. JS573. Next base: position 3,129,542 of record JWIU01000092.1, read on the forward strand.
TGACCGATGTACTAACAAAATACAGAACGTCCAAAGATTGATACAATCCCCGGCGGTAACTGCAGATAACAAGGTGGGGCTCGTGGCCCTGTACGCTCTACGATATGAAAGACACCCGTCAAACTCACTAGCCATGCTCGTGGATTTGCTGTCGGCTGCGGGTGGCGTCTCCCCGCGACAGGCAGACCTAGTCGCAAAGTTGTTGATCTACCACAGTTCTTTGCAACAATCACAAGCAGCCGGTGGCATTACAGATATCTTTGAGACCGGCGGCATCTTCTCAGGGGCACGAGCCATCAAGGGACTGAAGGGCGTTGAGAATGTCTACACGCAACATTCGCCACGCCTGGAGACAACGCTACAGAACTTGATTAAGGGAAGGTTGCGGGAGCAGCAATACCCATTTGTCGAAGGTGGCGGAACTACGCGTGACAAGCCACAGGATATAGTTGTGTTCATGATCGGGGGTGCAACGTACGAGGAAGCGAAGATGGTTGCGAGTATCAATGCCTCGTCCCCGGGTGTGCGGGTTGTTTTGGGCGGGACGGCAGTTCACAATGCAGCGACGTTCTTGGAGGAGGTCGATGACGTCGTGTCCACTTGGCCAGAACCGTCACCAACCACAACTGCGGGTCGGTTACGGAAAGAGATTGGCAGGCGATAGGTCACTTAATACGAAGTCCCTTTACTAGGTATTCTTATATACGAGCGCCAGGAAGACAGCCTCGGTCAAGCGAGCATTAGAGCTTTCAACCCCATCAAGTCAGCCACAATAACCGTAGACATGAATAATAGCGTATTCAAAGACAAATCCTCCAAGCAGACATCCAACGTCTTTTAGAAGCTAATGTTAGTAGAGCACCTCCATTCGTGAGGGGTAACGCCTGTACGATTAGGGTTGCTAATTTCACAATGGAACAAGTCGTAGCGGTGAGACTGAGGTCAGCATAGAGCGGAACAAAGGGGTGAAGGATTAGATTAATTCAGATGCAAATTAAAGAACCGGGATGCTAGAAAGGGGGGCAGGAAGAACGAAAGGGACGAAACAACATAACAAGGGAAGCTTCAATGGACAATATCAGGGAAAAGAAAACATCCCGAAGTTGGCGAGGCAAACCCTAACTACTGAGGTGGCAAGATTCCAGGTCTCTGGAAATATTGGGCTTGCTTTCCTACATTAAGTACCTACCCTCCGCCTTTGGATGTGACATCAACTCAAGCTCAACAATTGGTTCTCAAGTAGAAAAGGAGGTCATTGTGGCAATATTTTCGAAACCTGTTGCAAATTTGGTTGCTGATTCGATGTTAAGTACCGTTCCCACAACTTTCACAACCTCCGGCTACTATCCATCCTCCTTTTCCTTTTTTGGACTCCTAGCAGCCCTGCGTATCGATTCGAGTCCAGGCATGGCCCAACACGTTCTATAGTAATGGAGGTTGACGTCTAGATTTATTTTCAATCAACATCTTATTGCCTTTCTACGTAGTCTGGACCTCATGTAATCGTTTGAATATACATTCGTGACATCAATGCATCGGGTAACCTCAGAACACTCGTCCATACCCTATCCTATGGAACGGTAATGAGATATTCGATTGAGACTTAGGGATTAGAACCTCCGTATGATCTGCCATGTATATTTCCCTTCTTTACGCTTCTATGATGGACCTGCTCAGTCCTGGGAGGCATACATAAATCACTCGGCCAGTGAGGAGTCTGGGGACATAGTAAACCCGTGTAGACATCAGGTTGCAAGCAAGTGTATTTTCTCTGCCAACGTATGACTATCCACATTTAAGCGGATGTATCACAGTATGAGAGTCAGCCCAGGTTATGATCCATGGTGGTTCTGACGCCTTTTCCAACATTGATTTAATGTTGGACATATGCGGTGGTATTCATCGCGAGGACTCCTCATACAAGGAGATATTTAGGATATTTGCCACGACCCGGACAAGTATCTACCGACTCTTGAACCTGACATGGAAGATAATTCTTACCGAGGTAACTACATTGGAATGCGGGTTTCACACCGACCCATCGGCAATGAACAAAGTTCCATACATTTTGCACAAGATCCGGAGCATATTTTTTATTCCCGTCTAGAAAGGACAGTTTTAAGTCATAGTGCCTTTGTGAGAACTCGGGAGACAGAATTGGTAACGGCAAACATAATAATGCCCCTATTCACCCAATGATGAGCCAGGCCATGGGATCAGTGGCCGGTCCAGAGACGCCTATGTTTCATCAACTGCCATCTCAAATATCGAATTAGGAGTCTATTAGAATTAGTAGTACAGTACCCCATTTATGAGCTTCGCGAGGGTCATCAGTAACGATACCTGTTACCCTCAGTCACGACCGCAGAACTGAGGCCGGCCGCCGGCCTAGATCTAAGGCCTCTACCGATTGTAGGTCTGGAAAGGAGGCAGTGCTGCGTTGGAAGTACCATCGCAGCTTACACAGTGCCCATCCTCAGCAAGTCAGCCCCAATCTTTTGTACTGCGTGCCGCCGCGTGTTGCACGGACAGATCGAAATTCGCCAGGCATCCTGTTGCCTGACTTCACAACCCGTCGTCGACCTAATTCATCCAATTTTGAGCCTACTTCGCGCCGTTCTAGCCCGCCAAACCCCTTGTATTGTATGTCAGGCTCACCATCAGAGGCGTGAAAGTATTAACAGATGAATGCCCCGAGGATGTTATTTTTGTGGTACGCCAATTTGAAGCCATCGCGAGATGGCAACTGAATATTTTTGCTAACGACACTCCTTTCTGTGTATCAATGTACCTAGGTAAGTATCGGCTGACAAGAGATCATATTACAGAGAGAACTCTTAGCATATTGAGCCGTCCATCTGAGAATACGCGTGACCCATAGACGTCAGAGTTAATTCCGCATAAACTATCCCGTAAGTTCTGTCATTGATAAGGCTACTGAATAACAGTGGCATAATGTAAACAAAATTTGTTTTCCCGTGACTCGGGGTAGGGAAGTGCCCCGAGGGTATTGGTACCTGTCTAGGGCCTCTGGACAGCACAAGTTGAGAACTGAGTTCGCTTTACACCATAGCGGTGATGGGTGAGACGCCGAAACTAGGTAGGTAATACGCTTGATGAGCAAACACAATGATGCGGTAATCGAGCGCACAGGGACAGCGTATAACTAGAGGCAAAGTTGATATAATGTATCTAGATTGTACCAGTGTATCGGTGACCATGTTGCTGCGGTTACTATGTTGCTACATCCTTCGATATATCGCGATCAGTTCTCCTGTAATCTGTACTGGACCCACATAATGATAAGCGGCTGTTGCTTGGGATGATATCTGGAAACTTTACATGGGCGGCTAGTGTTCATTCTTCAACTGTTTGTTCGCGAGCCATGACGACCAGCAGGATCTTCGGGATACCTCCCTAGGCGGGGCCGATGAGAGGCCTAGGTATGCACCATCCTAACAGTTCTATGAGATTCGATGAGGTTCCTCTCCTACGCTGCTGACGCGAGCTGCATTCCCCCGCTTGATTATCAAGAGGACACGTATTGAATAACATATGAAGGTGCCTAAGCTAGCATGTGACGGCATGTTCTGGGCTGTAGGAGGTTAGGGGAGGGTGGCCTGGGCTTTAGCAGGTGTCCATCACCTGCTGCCTTGGGAACATAGGCCAAGTAGGTAGTAGGTCTCCATCGAGCGAGGAAAAAGGGGGGGGGGTAAGGGGGGATCTCAAAAGCGTAGCAGCGTATGGTAGTATTACGGGATTGATGGATATATGTTAGAATAGAAAACGCCCTTAGATATAATCAATTGATCGAGTTAAAGCTCAGGGGGGTAGGACTGCTCAACTGCACGTGTATCGATGGAGATAATAATTGCGGCAGATGAGACACCACCTACCATGTTGGGGAGAATCCACCATACCGCCTACTAATTTCGGCCAAATCCCCACCGTTATCGCACCTCTTATCGAGAAATTTCGGCCTCCGACGCGCCACATTACGTGAATGCGCCAACCTCAACCTTAAGCCCAACACCTACGATTGAGTACTAATCTGACAATGAGGAAGGTCTGGAGGCCCAGAGGCTTAAGCCGGCCAGTGGGCGTGGCCCCGAGACGGCCTTTGGCACCCTGTATTCACCGGAGCGGTTTCGCCACCGTCGCGCAAGACACCAGGTGAGCCAATGCGGGTATCAACGGGCCCCCACCCGGGGCTGACATGGATGACAGGCCGTTCGACGTCGTCGTCGTAGGCGGCGGCCATGCGGGAACCGAGGCCTGCGCCGCTGCCGCCCGGTCGGGCGCCCGGACAGCGCTCGTAACCCCGAAGCTCGACAACCTCGGCGTCTGCTCGTGCAATCCCAGCTTCGGAGGGATAGGGAAGGGCACGATACTGCGCGAGATCGACGCCCTGGACGGCGTGGCCGGCCGCATCATAGACAAGTCCAGCGTCCAGTTCAAGGTGCTGAACCGCCGGAAGGGACCCGCCGTCTGGGGCCCGCGGGCGCAGCTCGATCGCGCGCTCTACAAGAAACACATGCGAGAGGAACTCCAATCATATCCGAACCTGTCGATCATAACAGGAAGCGTATCTAATATCGTAGTGGGCGAATCCACCGACCCGAACAGTCCGGCGAAGAGCAAGATCACAGGCGTACGACTCGAATCGGGCGAAGTATTACCGACGACCCAAGTCATCATTACGACAGGGACATTTTTAGGGGGCGAAATACACATTGGACTAGAAGTCTATCCGGCCGGTCGAATGGGAGAAAAGGCGACATTTGGATTAAGCAAGTCACTCCGAGACGCCGGTTTCAAACTAGGCCGGCTCAAGACGGGCACGCCTCCGCGGTTAGACAAGGGGAGCATCGATTACAAGATCCTGGAGGAGCAAAGGGGCGACGACCCACCCGAGCCGTTCAGTTATCTTAACGACAAGGTATCGGTCGAGGACCAGATGCTCTGCTGGGCGACCTACACGAACGCGGCGACGCACGACATCGTGCGCGAGAACCTCGACAAGACGGTGCACATCCGGGAGACGGTGCGGGGCCCGCGGTACTGCCCGTCGCTCGAGGCCAAGATCGTCAAGTTCGGCGACAAGGAGCGGCACATCGTCTGGCTCGAGCCCGAGGGCTTCGACAGCGACCTCGTCTACCCGAACGGGCTGTCGATGACGATACCGGCCGAGGCGCAGGAGCGGCTGCTGCGCACGATCCGCGGCCTCGAGCGCGTGCGCATGACCCAGGCCGGCTACGGCGTCGAGTACGACTACGTGGACCCGCGCGGGCTCCGGCGCACGCTCGAGACCAGGGCCGTCGCCGGGCTCTACCTCGCGGGCCAGATCAACGGCACGACGGGCTACGAGGAGGCCGCCGGCCAGGGCGTCGTCGCCGGCATCAACGCCGGGCGCGCCGCCCGGGGCCTGCCCCCCGCCGAGGTCTCGCGCGCCGACGGCTACATCGGCGTCATGATCGACGACCTCGTCACCAAGGGCGTGTCGGAGCCCTACCGCATGTTCACCTCGCGCAGCGAGTACCGCATGTCGACGCGCGCCGACAACGCCGACCTGCGCCTGACGGCGCAGGGGCGCGCCTGGGGCGTGGTCTCGGACCGGCGGTGGCGGGCCTTCTCCGACGCGCGCGCGGCCATGGACGAGCTGACCGCGGCGCTCGGCGCGCGCTCGATGAGCGCGCCGGCCTGGATCGCCGCCGGGTTCGGCAACCGCAACGATTCGCGGCACCGGACCGCGCTCGACATGCTGCGGATCAACGGGGTCTCGATCGGCGACCTGGCGGCGCAGGTCCCCGAGGTCGCGCGCCACTCGCCGCGCGTGCGCGAGCGCGTCGCCGTCGAGGCGCGCTACGCGCCCTACGTCGCCATGCAGCGCGCCGAGCAGGCCCTCTTCCGCAAGGACGAGTCCCTGCGCCTGCCGCCCGACCTCGACTACGACGGCGTCTTCGGCCTCAGCTACGCCGAGCGCGTCGCCCTCAAGGCCGTCCGCCCCGAGAGCGTCGGCCAGGCCCGCCGCGTCGAGGGCGTCACCCCGGCCGGCTGCCTGCGCCTGCTCGGCTTCGTGGAGCGCCGCCGCCGGCCTGACGTCGGCCCCGGCCCCGGCCTCGGCGACGCTGATGCCGCGCTCGCCGCTGACCTCGCCCCCCTGGGCTCCGAGGTCGATACCTTGGATGCCGAGGCGCGGACGAGGGAGCTGTAGGGAGACGCGTGGCGAGGGGGAGTAAAGTGAATAGATGGAATTGGGAACGGGGACAAGTGTCTAATATGTATTATTACCTTTACCTGTCAACAACCCACGAGTGGACGCGGTCAAACATACCGCTACCAATTAGCATGAACTAAGGCACATTACCATTGCACGTCTGATCAATAACACAAAACTTAGATACAGCTACTCCTTAATGCTAAAAAAAGAAAGAGGATTCTGTGATGAGCAGTTGTCAAATATGTCAAGTCAATTCCAATCTTGGTCATATCCTTCCCAGGCAGTACGGACGGGATCAACCCTCGGTTAGGGAACCTTGTTCGTCTGCCCTTTCCCGTCAGAATGTTCATATCCTCACGAGATCCCGTGACTGAACTAAGCCACCCGGGAAAACTCTCAGGACGGGATATAGATTTGGTATGCTAACCATAATGCGACATCGATTGCTGACCGGAAAGACCCTCTCGAATGTTCTACTGCCGTCATGCACATGCGTTATAATACAACGAACACGGCCGTGGTCTTTCTCAAGGCGAGAGATATGATCTCTACGTGTCATATACCCCTGGGATGGCTTTGTGAGTCTAAAGTTCAAAAGGTTGTTGATGTTCTACCCGTGGCCTGTCTACGTTGCAGGGCTATGGGTCTGCCCGGCGCCTATTGCTTGTTCGACTTGCCCTTCTTGCTCTCGGACAAGATCCTGACCGCGTCTTTGCTGAAGACATAGCTCAGCCCACTCCAGACCGTCGTGGTAGCGACCAAATATCTGTTCCTAGTGTCAACAATCATACGATGTATAATACCGACTGAGGTGGGGGTGGGGAGGAGAGAAACAAAAAAAAGCTCACTGGAAAGCGGACATGGCCACGCCGGCATCCACGCCCACGACGGGGGTCACCATCGTCACGCCCATGAGGCCCAGCTGCAGGAACGTGTTGTACTTGCTGATGGTCGTGGGCCGGACCTCGGCGGACGGCAGCGAGAAGTCCCAGTAGCGCACGAACGTCTTGGGCGGCGGCAGCGAGATCCACCGGTAGTAGATGGCCGCGATGCCGAGGCCCACGTCACGGCCCAGGATCACGACGGCCAGCCACACTAGAAAACGGTTGTCTGTTAACTTCCGGTCTCTGGAGAAAGATAGCGTAGCGTCATGGAGGAAATCACCAAGTAGCTCCTTAGATAGCTTATGGAAAGAGGGGTCGTAGGGAAGAGAAGAAGTAGAAGAAAGGAAGAGAAGAGAAGGGGCTCACCAGGCAACATCCCCTTGGTCGCCAGGCAGACGGTCAGGACGGTCATCAGCATCTTGTCGGCCATGGGGTCGACGACGCTGCCGACGACGGTCTGCAGGTGCCAGCGGCGGGCGATCCAGCCGTCGAGGAGGTCGGAGACGCCGGCGTAGACGAAGAGGCCGAGGGCCCAGGCGTGCGCGTCGTGCAGGATGGCGTAGCCGAGGAACGGCGCGGCCGCGAGCCGCGAGAACGTCAGCAGGTTCGGCACCGTGTAGATGTTCTCGTGCGGCGTTATCAGCGACGGCAGCGCCTCCGCCACCTTGGGGAGGAGCACCTTCCGGATGACTCCTCCCCGGCGAGGTGGTCCCTCCTCCTTCGGCTGCGCGGGCCGGGACGGGGACGGGGATGGGGGCCTGTGTGTGTGGGCATCACATCCCCCGTTAGTTTGAGGGGTGCCACTAGGTACGACATCAAGTCTTGGCTTTAACTGCGGATGTCGTTTGTGTATTTTGAAGGGGGGCTCGAACAACACGAAGGTTTTTGAGGTACGCATTATAAATAGCAAACAGGACGAGTAAAACCCAAGTATTGGCTCAAGGTGAGGTTAGGACGGATTTGCAAGACATACTGTTCCTTACTGTCATCCCGTCCCTGCTGCTGGCACTTCCGGGTGAGAGACAGGTATCTCCTGGCGCCGAGCCCCGCCTCGGGGACGGCCCCGCGATAGTCCGTCGCGGTCCTGTTCAGAGGCGAGGGGCAGTTCCACGCGCCCGCACAACCCCTCGCCAGGCCGCGCCGCGACGCGCCCGCCGTCGCACTCCCGGTTTTTAGCAGAGACGCGTGCGCTGCGCCGCGCAGGGACCTCGGCACGGCAGCCGGTCTGACCATCGACGACGCAGGCCGCCGAAGCATTGAAGCATAAGCGCCATCATAGAGTGCCCGAGTGCTCATGTCGAACAATTCATATTATTCGCTGAGCCTCCTACCCTACTGCTACTGCTACCACCACTTGCCGGCCAGCAAAAAGGACAGCCAGCCTCTCGCTAAGGGAGCTCAGGTCACTGTGTCCCGGGTTTAATGACGGGGTTGATAGTGTTAGGGCATACGACCTGCCTGGGCGTGGCTGCGTTGGTTGGAAGAGACGGGAAAGCGGGAAAGCTCCGAAGGGGTGATGATGATGATGGTATTGGTGGTATTGGTTTTGGTGGTGTTGGTGGTGTGGTGGTCTCACAGTCTAGAAAAAGTTCTGTCCGGCACCGTGTTTTGGGACGTCACACTCCGTGTCTCAACCGTACCTAATGCCTCAGTGCTGCTGTGGCGGGGCGTGCTAAAACTACCTATGAAACCCCACCCTAGCATCATCCACCATCCACTCGGCTGCCATCCTGCCATTGATGGACTGTCCCCCTTATTACGGACTCCCGCCCTACCTCTTCTCCGCAGCCATGTAATACAGGTAGTTATAGGTAGTGTGTATACACTGCTGCTTAGCAACCGAAAGAATCAAGGCTCCGACTTACACAATACCTAATATTCACAGTCTGTAGATTGTTCACAAATATTCATCGCTACTGTTCAGCTGCCATTTTTTCATCCTCTGACTAGCAGTATCTAGCTGTAACGCTTTGCTATGGATATGTTTCCTAGCTGTCATGTCCTGTGGTATGAACGTGGCCATAATCATGTCTCCGTGGACGGCCCATCATTATCGTTGTATTGACTTTTTTTTCTTCTTCTTTTTCTATTTCTCCCACAACCCACCCCACACCCCCCTTTTCCCTAAGCATCTTTCGTCTCTCAACTGCACCTACATCTTAAGCAATAATACACTCAGCTGGTTGGTTCCATTCTCTCATTAAACCCAACTCTTATGACCGCTCGCAAGAACAACCAAAACTCCCAAGCAGCCGTACTAATGTCCTCATAATCATTCCACAAGTAAGAAACTGAATATATCAAAAACTAAAAAGTAGTCGATCTTTTCTTCGCCAGCCTCAATACCGCCTTGTCCTAGTTCGTTGCGAACTTTCTCTCTTTTAGTACTTCCCCTCAATTCCAGCAGAAAGATCTTGAACTGCCCCGATGGCAAAAAGCAAAACATGGCCTAGTCGTGGCTCATGGCTCCCCGTACCCCTTAACTCCTTCCGCAGCCATCTCAACGGAGTGGTTCATCTGGCTTCATCACCACTTGCTGAGAATATCCGCTGGCACTTATGTAATCATTATTCCATTCAGCGTCTGGCTCCCCTTGCTCAAGTTCCATCGATACACCGGCGGATGTCGTAGCGGTGCCATTTCCATATGGTGGATGACTGAGGCCGTGCCCCCCCAGGTTACTGCCGTCGCTAAGAAGCGAGTTCGACCCTACCTGGGTTGTTCCACCAGAGCCGTAACCCGAATATGAGATCGGATAGGCTCCTCCCCCTTGTACAGTCGAATGCCGACGGTTCTGCATCGAAGGTGATGCGTTGAAAGTAGATGGCTGCTGCTGCGACCTACCATACTGGAGCAGTCCCGTGTCGATTGGGTATGGATTCGTTGCCGGTGTGGTATAGGAGTTGGGTGGTGGTAGCGTGGGGCCCCAGGGCATGCTAGTAGCTACGTACTGTTGAGATCCTCCCCAAGCATTGTGCTGGTACGACTGCACGCTTGGCATAGACATGGACCTTGATCCCGTGCCATTCATGGAACCAGTATATTCCAATGAGTGGGGCTGCCCGTAGGCCGTTGCCATGTAGCCTCCTCCTCTATACTCTTGCGTGGGCACGATAAGGTCGGCATCGTCAACAGGCGCCCGGAAGTTGGCGGAAGATATAAGACTTGGCCGCGGTGTGATTTCGTGCAGTTGCGGTGACTCTGATGGAGTCTTCAGTTTGCCGAGGTTTACATCGTCGAGATTATAATAAGAGACCATATGGTGATGTACGCCACGATATACGACACTGATGGTCTTCTTTACCAAGCCGTCTCCTTTGAACTGGTACGAGTCAATAAGGGACCCCACAAGGGCTCGTTCGTATTCGCCGCGGCTGGTAGATGGATTTCCGTAGGCCGGAATAACCCCGTTGCCTATGAAGCTTTGGTTTAGGCCGGAGAGGGAGTTCGATCTCGAATTACTGCTGGATTTGGAAACGCCCCCATCGGCCTTCGACCGCTTCATGGCGCGCTTCTTTTCACCAGGTTGGAAAGGTTTGTCGAGTTCGCGGTAAAGGAGGAAATTCCCCAGTATGCGACTCGGGCTCCATGGCACGCCGTCTGTCCATCGCTTTATTCCCGAGGAGTGCTCTTCGTAGATGAACACGTTACCGCTGGCAATGAGAGACGGGCGCTCCCTATCACGTGGCCGTCTTGGGACATGAGATAGGCGGCCACTGAGGCATGCCTCGAAGAGAATAAGCGCATCCCATGTACTGGAGATGTAGCCATGGAAGGTTGGCTGGAGGGGCGTGCCCGCAGGAGGTCGGTCCGTCATCGCGTTTCTGGGAATTAAGGACTGCGTAACGATCCGAAGTTATTGGTTCCAAGGGGTATATTGAGTAGGATGGAAAGAGTATGCCACAGCCTAGGTGATGAAGAGGTTGTCCAAGAATCACTCAGAGACGTTGTCGATCGGCGCAAACTATATCTGCGATGGAATTCCCAAAGTATGGGTAGGTTCAGGGCGTACCCGAATGTAGGAGAGTCAATCTGGTCGGGAAAACAGTGAATGTTGCACACCAGGTCCCAGATATAAAAAAAGAGAAATAAGGTGCTGCTCCGTCGAAGTCAACCACCTTGGCGTGAAACGCAGACTGGAGAAGAAAGTCAGATTCATGGTAACCGTGACAAGGGACATTCAGACATACTGCAACAGGTTGGGTGATGGTCTCTAATTGTGTGAATGCGAGTCGAAAAGGCCACAGGACGTCGAATTCGGACCTGGGATGGTCGAGACTATCTATGATATCCTTCCTTGGGAGCTGCGGTCACAGCATACGGGTGGCAGGATGATTTGAAGTCTTTGGTGACTTATGGTTCACGCCCTTGCGAACTAGAAATGGGAGGACGGGGGAGGAGAGGGTAATAAACGCCTGGATACCTGGGTACCTGGATACCTGGATACCTGGATACCTGGATACCTGGATACAACAGAGGGCACCCCAAGCGCCAGGCCAGATTGAGCTGTGATTCCGCCCAGGACCGAACGAACCTTATTATGCTACGGTACGTGTGGTACGCGAGTCTAGTGCAGGTTAGCTTGAGTAGGCCAGGTAGTGCGAGAGGTGTAAGCTTTTGAGAACCGTAGGGTTGGAGGGGGGAGGGGAGACGGACTCCGACCTAGTGTGTCTGCGGTTGTATGCCTTCGATGAGCGGTGGGCCAAACAAGCGGTTTCGGTGACGAGGCTCCTCTGGCGGCGCGTTGGTAAAGAACATAGGAGGTAGAAATGCGAATACGGATAGATATAGTTGCTGTGTTTGCATAAGTAGAGGGATGGGGGACGACGATGGTGCCGTTACCCAGGAGTGTTGGTGAGAATGGAACCGAGGTAGCAGGGTGTAGTATGCCCGGGATGAAGTAGGTTTCTTGTCAAAGACAAGATTCGGGATGGCAGATGATATATAGTTGCATGGACGTGGAACATTCCCAAGGGGCATAGAACGACCGTGGGAGGGGCGCGAGAGCAGGTCTAAATACCTACCTTAGGTAGGTAGCAGGGTAATATGCCTAGTTGATTATTAGTCGAGGACTTGGGCATCGGAAGATGGCGGATGGTGGTTGGCAGGTTGGTTCGATGCAGATGGACGCCAGAGCTGTACCTGCATGCTTACGGGGCGGGGAGGAGAAGGGACGATGTGACCAAACAGTAGAAGCTATCTCTACAGTCACTCGAAGCAGGAGCATGCAAGGTGGAAGTGGAGAGCTAGCTAGGTACCTGCCTATCTACCTACCTACCCACCTACCTGAGGTCTCGGACATATTCTACGGGCTGTCTAAGCCCGTCATGCGCACTGATGGATTGGGGCTTCTAGTAAGAAGTAGGTACCCAGGTAGGTAGGTAGGTAAGCAACCGCTTTGACACCAGTACTGATACCACCCCGGCACGACGGCCGTCACTATGCATATATAGGGGTGGTTGCCACCGGTCCTGCGCAAGTAGACTAACGGTTGCTACCTCTTATAGGTAGCAGTACCTGCATCGTGTAGACACATACCATACGTCTTGAAGTCTGAGTACAGGCCTCTTCTATACAGTAGGCTGCCGTGGAGGCTACTATCAAGACGTCCTTTCCCTCAACAGCCTTGCCTCCTTCACGTTGTTCGCTCACCACACCTCCCCCTTCCTGGCGGCACAGCTAGCCCGCGACAGGTTCCCACCGCTTTTACACCAACGACACACATTGTATATGTCTTCGCGGCCTACTTCATGCTCCATGCCTCCTGGCTCTCATGAAATGGTATACCTTCCAGGCAGGGAACTCTTTCATGCTTCAAAACCACCAGACTAGTACTTAATGCTCTCGTTGATACGTGCAAAAAGCACATCCGCCATATTAGATATCGTAAAGCATTCTAGTGTGGTACTTTACAGGGCCATTTTGTTTTCACAGGGCACTACGTGTACCGGCTAATACAAGTAGCGTTGCCTCGTCCCTAGGACAGGAGACTACGAGATGTTTGACTCTACCGTTATGCCGGGCCGCCTGAATGTTCCAGGAGTCTCTCGATTTCGTCCAGAGGTGTGCCTACAGCAGGGTACCCGATCAGAAGGAGGGACAAGAATCTGATCAAGAGAACAACTCGCCCCTAACTACCTGCCAAGCGATGATGTGTCATCTCTAAAGTCATGTGCGGTCTCGAGGATCGTGCTGAGCTCGATAGATTAATGACGAAAATGAGATATTAGCGCGAATTAGAGGCCTGGGAAGTGAGAGAAGAGATATCTTCCCACATGGTGTTGATGTTGTATGGCTACAGGTGGCCGAGAAGGAGTTGTATGCAATAATTTGTTCTCTTGGGGGTATGTCGAGACCACACGGTGTTTTGCCGCGTTGCTGCTGGTATTTCGAGGCTTGTTGGTCTCTGGTCACATAAACGTCTATTTCTATCGATATATATATATATATGCTATTGTTTCTTACATCGAGCAATTATGGCGTTTTGTTTTACCAGGATGAAGCAAAAGAGGCCTGTGTCTACTCGGTGTTACCGAAAGTTTTACTACTTCAGCTGATGGCTAGAAGAATCTGGAGGGTAAATTCATTTGGGTCTACCTTGATAAAGGGGTAATAACAATTAACGGGTTTAATCGAGATGATCCCCAAAGCTCGAATTGGACTAGGCCTTTGATCGAATATAAGCTCAGCACATCCTTGCTTTCCAGGATCCGTAGATGCATATAGGATGTAAAATGGATGATCAATTGCCGCAACTAACGTACCTCTAAGAGTTCGTAGGCTAGTGAGAATCCTCCTGTACGAATTCACTGCTATAGATGGACCTCTCCAGAAAAAAAAGTCCCTGTGATAAGGCAGCACTAGGTCAACTGCGTGAACGGCAAATTGAGCACCAATAAACATCACTTGTCTGTGCAAGGAATCATCCAAAAAGCAGTTATTTCCATACCATGAATCCCTAGGTAGATTGTTAGCTACAAGTAGGCACGTACATTTCTAATGTTGTCGTCCCAGGGTACTGCGTGACCTGAAGACAGTTCGAGGACTCCATGATGGATTATATGTTACCGTGTAGGTGATATGAAAATCAAATTTGAATATTTCTAGTCGTACGATACGTCTTGGCCAAGTTTTCACTCTATTGCCCGTTGAACTGGGCTACGGCTACATCACGAATGTATCCATTTAGTTGCTCAAGTCGGGATAGGCACCCAGATACTAGCAGCCACAGATACACAGGCTATCACTACTATGGATGTTTTCTAAAGATTTGTCTCCGCATTCTCGTGCCCTCGTGAGGCACTCTCCCTTTACTACCAAAACGGGGTTGAGTTCTCAGCCCTATACAGGTTTTAAGGTTTCTTCATAACATAGACTCTTTGCACAAAGATCTGGACGATCAACTTTCACAAATCCTTGGCTTGTCGGCCTCGAACCCAAAAGACCCCTGGAGGAACGAACACTCATCCGCAGACAGAAAACAGGGAACCCACCTCCCTCCCCCTCTTCCCCCTCCCCTCCTTTTCTCAGCTCACACATGTCCTCCCCCCGACAGCACGTTCTTTCAAACTCGTAAGGATACAACGTATTACAGAGGAAACTGGATGACAGGAGCGTTTAATTGAGGCTAGTAGGACGTTCTATTCTAATGTGAGATTATGGGTCCAAAGGAGCCATAATGATGGATAGCTAGAACCCACAGGAGGAGCGTGCTGACTGTTTTGTGTGACAGGTTGCTAGGTAATTCAATGGCACACCATCCACCTACTAGCTTCAAGGCCAGGATGAACCCGGAAAGGGATCGGAGCGGACTGGTAAGTAAACCTGACCAACTACCGTACGTTAACCGTAGAGGGCAATTTATGACGAGTATAGTCCTAGCTCTCCATGTAGTCCTCTTCATATTTTCTCGAAAGCCGCACACTACCCGGCCCTACGCAAAACGTCCCGAGCGAGCGCGAAACCCCGTGTACTATACTAGAATCCCAGAAGCGCCATGTCCATGTGGTCTAGTCTCTGCATGTACCGCACAGTACAAAAAGACATCTGCTGAGCGGCTCTCGGTTGACCCGTAATCAAGCTATACATGCTAGCGGGTGAGCACTGCTATCACATGACCACACCACTATGCGCCTACCTCTAGCTCAGCTAAGGTACTGTTGGAACCCTTTCATTAATAACCATCACAATACATACAATAACCATCGTGACCTGACGCCTGTGAGCAGTCTGGTCACATCGAGTTTGACGTCAACCCTAACCCAACCATCATCACGGTTTAGGGGTTAGAGCCACTGGGCGTGTGAATAAGACTGTAGCCAATACTGTCTTACTGTTTTATGCGTACCCTCGTGGGAATAACTATGTCGCTGCATGTAAGGTTCGATGTGACTTTTGGTTCCTGAGTATCTTACCTACGGGCTTGGCGTAAGGAAGCGATAAAGTTCGGAAAGTTGGACTTCGCTATGGGAGAGTTCAGTCGGTTTATTAGCATGACAATAGACACAATCCTTATCAATGGAATGAACCTGTTATATCTGTAATCTGCATCAGCGTGGCTGAGGCTGAGCCTCAGGACGGAGCTTCCACCCGTACTGTCCAGCCCGATCGAGGGACTCGGTAGCGCGTATCCTGATCGAAAAGTAGATAGGTAGAACAGCACCACCCAGTCAAGGAGGGCTGTGCCTGTCTCGGTCTTACATGTCCATACTAGTACGTACCGCGTAGCAGCGGGCTTTAGTCCGGCGCAGGGGCGTGTACGGAATGAATCGTCCTCCAATAGGTCTGCAGCCTCAGCGTGGCTAACGATCACGACTTCATCCCTGCGACGATTGCCTCTCTAGTTGCTACCTAGGTAGGTACCCATCTCCGCCGCGCATGCGGAGGACACCGACCATTACCGCAAACCTTAATTGTTGGTCACACTAGCATAGGGATACCCTGCGTTTCACGTTTCAGTCGGACATATTTCACATGTGAATTGTCTTGACGTCTTCTCGATGTTACGGTGGCCTAGTAAAGGCCCAGGCATCCAGACCAAAGATGCGCACGATTAGGTTTCTTCTCGGCCATTACTCTCCGTGGTATGTATACCACGACCCGTATCAGTTAAGTGTGGGTTCAGTCCGTAAACAGGCAACTTCAGCACATGAATTATAAATTACCTAGTGGTAGCTCGAGGAGGTGCTGTCAATGATTTGCTCGACATGTTGTTATGGATGTTGTTGGGGGGGTAAGAGAGAGGGGGGGGCGTGGAGGGGACAGCTCCACGACCATCCGGGGCACGACTAGTGACACGCTAGAAGGCCGCTGTCGGGCGCACATGCAAGACAAGGAAGGGTCCTATGGGCTGCTCATCTAGACTGGGACCTACTGAGGTAGGTCGTGTATGTACTGCGTAGTGTTCACACTACGTACAGATATGCAGAGTCGGTCCGGGGCGGAGAAGGTATTACCGCAAGGTCCTGGCTACTTGAGGCAAAGCCTCTGTAATCAAAGAGAATCAAGTGGACCCTCTGCTAGTATCATATGCGAGATCTAGCGGATAGCTTTGCCGACCGAAAAAAGCGCTCGCCGTAGCCGTTCACCGAAGCGCATGATCCAACTAGCAACGCAGGACTTCTCACGATCAAGGTCGGTTTTGCCACCGAGGGAAACGTGAATTTCTCCACAAGATGCCGGTAGTTGATCCGTTAGTAAGTGGCGTGTTTAGTGTAGGCCGACAAAGCGTCAGCACATCGCTGCTCGGGTATCAGTTCTCCAGAAACAGCCAAGGCCGTTTCGATTGAGCTGCTCCGTAAGCCTCTCCAGGCATTCTTACGGGTATAGGAATGGTACTTCGAAAGTCGGCCTGGCCAGTACAACAAGACTTGCCTCCGCCTGTCTCCTGGGATGGGCTTGGAACTATGACTCCACATTCCCAGTTCCGGCACGTAAGTTTGGGGTTGCCGGTCCCCTTTTCCTTGACTAGCCGCCCCCTAGACGTTCGAGTCCCGAATTAGCGCAGTTCATCCCTTGAGCATGGCTGAGGATTACAGGAACTCACCAGGCACTCTCTGATAGATTCGCGCTTCCGACATATGCATATGCAGCTTTTAATTCTCCAGCGTGACAATGGGAGACTAGCATGATTTTGCTGTGAAGTAGGAGTCCCGATCTCACGCTTCTGCAATCGCACACTAATTCTCGAGGGAACGTTGGGGAATCCCACCATTTCGACTGAGCAGAAATGGTGCCCGCAGACTGAATAGCTCGTGTCAATCTCCCGCTGCTAATCGTGGTGGGCTGTAACTTACATTTTTCCCACCCCGGCTATGTAACACAGTATCGCGGGACGGGAAGTAGATGCGAAACTTGTCTTTGAAGGTGGCCATGGCTGCACCATGCGTCGTCTTACCTCCTTTAGACGTTCTCTTTGCGTATTCTTTGAGGCCATCATCCCCTGTTCAAATTAGCTGACGAAAGCTCCCGGGACCGACATAGAAAACCGGGTACCTTGAGCAGCGAAATACATTGCTGTGATCAAGTCCATATTTAGCGAGCCGAGCGAGGAAACCACCAAATCGATATCGACTTTCGCAGTTGTGTCTAACCCCAGAGATGTGACGGCTCGACCGAGGCCACAATATCCTAATAGCATATGTTAACGTCAAAACTTTTTTGTTTGCCTTCTTTCCAAAAGGCAAATTGAAGGGCTAACCTGTTCGTTTCCACTTGTCACCCACGTGTGATGCCCCTCTAGTTACGCTTAGTAAAAATCATAAATTATCAAGAGAGTTGCGGGTTGTGGCCCTGTCATAAGACCTTACATCGTATGGACAAATCTATAACGGTCTGTTCCCGAAAAGTCGTATTTTGTGAGGCTGCTGACCAACTTCTCATCAAGCCCCTGAGCCCGAAGAAAGTAGCAGAGTTCTTCACCGAAATGATTCAGTCTGTTGGCTGACTGCGGGTTTGGGTCTTCTATTCGAGGCAGGTCCACAAGGAACACAATATTCTCTATGACACCGGGCTCACCCCACTACAATACTTGTAGTTAGCAATTGTACGGCGTGGGATCAACATATTTGGGATGGAGAATCCAGGCCTCAAGCGTTGTGACTCACATCGTAGGGCACAAAATTTCCACTTGGTACGACTATTCTCAAGTAGTTTGGATACTTCAATAACTGTAGCTTTGAATGCATGTTGCCCATTGGCAACATAGGGGGAAAGCAGAATCTGATGCTTTTTCGCGGCACATTCGCCTCCATTTGCTTCCTCTGCCAGTTGCATTATCTGATTAGCATTGGCCATAGAATCTAGGCATATGATAGCCATGCCATACCTGCGCTTCGTCCGAAGCAAAGGCGATCACTGCATTCCCGAATCAGCATCTCTGGGTCGGATTTTTGGTGTATTGGACCAGCTGGGGAAACAAAATGCAGAGCATCGAGCTAACTCACAGACAACGTTGGTCTTGGTAATGTCGATCTTTCTCAGCATCCAATCCTCGTCCCACTGGAACGAGCTGATAACCGCAAGCTCGAGCTTGTCCTTTTGAAGTACCTCCTCGATGGTGATATCGTCCTCACGTGGAAAGCCAGAAGCCCATGTCTTCTTCACCACCCCTTTTGGATAAGGGAGTTCTCGTCCATTGCTTTCGGTAACCGGGTTGGCCGATGTAGCCTTCTCTGAGCTGGCAGCGAGTTTTGGCTTCTGACGAGGGCCCTGGCTACTCTGGTCAGATTCCGGAGCCTTCCGCTTCCCTAGTCTCGCGAGTCGTTCTTCCTCCATCCTCTTCCGGTCTATTCCGAGGGCTGCGAGCCCGGTCGCAGGTGCAGGTTGCGGCTCCTTGTTTGCATCCTTAGAAACGTCTTTGGCCGGAGGCTTCTCGGGCTGTTTCCCGGTCTTCCTAGTCACGGACGGATAGGTAGGGCCCCTATCAAGATCATCTCCATCTTCGTCTTCATCTGAGCTAAGCTCAATAGGCTTTTCGGCTGCAGAGCTGCCAGCCTCTTGCAAGGAGAGCTCGATTGCGTAACGTAGTGCAGCGTCTTCATCGCCATCGAACGGATCCGTGTCATTCATACTGTTTCTTTATTGCGAAGCGAAGCGGAAACTGAGAAGGCAAGAGTGGTCAGATGGGCAAATACAATTCAGGCTACACTTGGAAACGGTGAACAAGAAACAAGCGTGGTGAGGCAACACGAACCAGGCACGAGATCACGTGCCCTGCTGTTGCATGGGAATGGAAAGTGCTTGCCAGGCAGGAATGGTGGAACATTTGGACAGGTCAATTTAAAGTGAGCTGTGACTCGGCCAATGTAGACGTCATTGCCTTATTTCCAAAGAGATAGGTACGTATTGCCTTACCTAATAGATATGTTTGTAGAGCGCACAGGCCATCCGAGCTCCTATCCACCCAGCCACGATAACGATCCCATACGTGACTATATCGATGTTGCTTGGACGAAGATGTAGTACCTATAAACTCTCGTGGCATAATCATACTACGTAGCGTGCTTCTATTCTAGCCATTCAAGAAAAGCATGACAAACTATGTGGGACTTGAGATGTTTGATGATATATCAGACCAGAGGGTCTGTTGTATTAACTGCATAAGGTCTATGATAGGTAAACCGGAGGACCAAGTGCTGGGATATATCACCAGAAATTTATTTTTTTGTCAACTTTTCCTTTTTCTTCCCATCCGTGCCGGCACACCAAAGAGGCAACCCAAAGGCGACCCAGAGGCGGCGCAGACATCACGGATGAGTCTCATGACCAACTGCCGCCGTCCGTGTAAACCGAAGACGCCCCTTTGGATATCCGAGTCATAACCTCGTAGGTGCTACGAGAGCATGAACCACCCGAAGTTGAGCCATCCCGTCGTACCGAAGCTTTCCAGTCGCCTTGAACACCAAGGCCTAATGCTTCCATTCCGTCTAGAATCCGAACCCGCAGACCCAATGCTAGTTCCGATGAGCCGCAACCGCCGGAAAAACATCAACCGGCAAATGGGCTGGAATCGAGAATGGGTTCCCGAGAACTGAATGCCCCTTACAGCCGACGCCTCAACCGTTTCGCTAAACTCAACACCGAACAAGGGCCAAGCCTGATATGTCGTAATACATTACCGAGTGAAAGTAGAGACAAGAATGCAAACTCTAGGTTATACCCGCCCATATGCTGGGTAGATGTCCGAAATGTGCGACCATGACCAGCCGTGAGTATCATAGTTCATCGAACCCGTCTTTTCTAGAGAATATGGCCGCTTTCAACGTAATGTGGGAATTGAAAGCAAAGAGAAGGAGAACAAGTCTGTGGATGGCTGGTAACCAATGTAATACTGGTAGAAAGAATCCTTGCATCCACGCCTGAACAACGCCTGTAACACCGTGCCGACGCCGCAACCCACAAAGGAGACTTGATGTGGTGTACGCATAGAACAGTCTAGCCCGACGAATCCAACTTAAGCATTCGTCTAAGGCCGTCTTCCATGGCAAGAATTTGTTGAGAGTGATGGTCCCCACTTGACGGGAGTGGTACAGACGGGGCTGGTGGCTGCTCGCTCCCTGCACGAGCTGTGAGAACAGATGCGGGAAACATACCACGCGGCATCTTAGGCATTTGTGACTGATGAGGAGGAGCGTCCTTCCGTAATGTTTGCCGATAATTCCCAGTCTGTTGCGGAAGCCGGGGAGCCTGCTGTCGGGGTGGCGTGGGAAGCTGTTGTGGTTCAGGCCCTTTTGCCGTGGGCTCAAATTGACCAGTGAAAAGATAGCGTTTCAGAGCCTCTCCTGAAAGATTCGGCTCTTGACTTCGTGGTACCGTGGGCGGGGCCTGTGCGGAGTTTGGGTGTGATAGAGCAGCCCGAATGCGCTCGTGATACGGGGTAGAGAATGCTGGACCCACTGGCTGGCCGGGATCGCCATCCAACTCGTTCGCGGAGATGCCAGTAGTAAAAGTAGAACGTTGTGAGTAGTGCGGGCGTCGCGCCTGGTTGGCTGCTGTCGCCTTGGGAAGTGTGTTACACTCCTTCGGAGACTCGGGGGGCGGCGAGAATGGGCCGATCACAACATCGTTTACGTTGGCAGAACTGGCCCGACGGGTCTTCGCCTTCTCAGCCCGATCAGCGCGGAAAAATAGC
This sequence comes from Xylaria sp. JS573, assembly GCA_000966885.1. Taxonomy (NCBI): domain Eukaryota; kingdom Fungi; phylum Ascomycota; class Sordariomycetes; order Xylariales; family Xylariaceae; genus Xylaria; species Xylaria sp. JS573. The sequence goes on from JWIU01000092.1 coordinate 3,150,777, forward strand.
TCCAACGGGGACTCCTCTGTTCGCAAGACAGAAGGAGGGCTGGAAGGGCTGGCCTCGTCGGACTCGGTGGTTGGCGGAGAGAGCTCCTGCTCTGGGCTCGAGTGGGCCTTGAAGCCCGGAGAATCAGGATACGATCTACCAAGAAAACTTGGAATTGGCAGCGCCGACGGGGCGGGAGATGCATGGAATGTCGAGCCTGCGAATATGGGAAACCCATCTAGGTCCTGTTTTTTGAGACCCGGCGACACATTTCCATTCTTACTGCGAGGTTTCTTGTTGCTCTTGCTGCGCTGCTTTTGGTTTGTCGAGCTTGCTCGTAGCGGAGGCGCACCTTCCAGTCCCAATTTCTGTGGCGTGCTAGGGCTTGCAGAGTGGTCGGGCTTGAATTGGGGGAGGTCGTTCTCGGAAGCATATGTCTTTTGTTGCGGTGCGGTGCGAACCCGCCCGCCTTGCCGGCGGCGGTTCGGGGTTTGCTTCGGTAGAGGTGCTTGATGCATACTTTGGTGACATGTATCCCAACGGAAAAGAAAGTAAGGTAGAGGTGAGATGGCGCAGCCAAAAGCCGGCGAGGCTGTCGGAGGCGGGCTCGTCGCTGGTTGCTTGCAACGAGGGATACCAAAGGAACAGGCCAACAAGACGTAATGCGGGGCGCGATGAAGACAGGACAGGGTGAAAGGGGTGGCTGGGTAGGGCAGCCCAGCGCAATGATGGGGTTGCGATGGGATTAGAGCAGTTGGGCAGGAGGTCGTCAGAGGGCGGATGAAGGGACGATTTGAGAAGATGAAATAATGGAAGACTGGCTTTGCGTTTGCGATTGCGATGTCGGAGATGGATCGTTCCTGTGCATGTTTGTTGTTGATTGTTGATGAGTGAAGCCATTGCTGGCCGATCCTGGTCGAAATCGATCAAGTAGTTCAGGGAAGCCTGGGTGGAGCTGTGGCAGTGTCGCCGCCGCCGCCTCCTTTGCTATCTGCTGCGCTGGTTTTGTTGTTGTTGCACCTTCCAATTCGGCTAGGCGAGCAAACCACGTGCACGATTGTACACCCGCCACAGTGCTTGGATAGCCTGTTAGGCTTGGATAGGTAGCCTGTTAGGGGCTTGGGAAAAGTGGGAAAAGCTTGGGTACTGTAGGAGCTTGTTTGTGCTGTCTACCTGGTGACAGCGGAAATTCCAGGTGAATGGACAATACAATACCTAGGTATGTGGAATAGGCGAGATATCGCAATTTTTATTTTAAGATGAAGGAGATAAAGAGATAATGATCTTGCCAGATCTTTCCTCTAGTAAAGCCTATACCTAAGATAGAGAATATTGAAGTGGGTTTTAAGTTGTATTTGTAGGCCAAGCTTTTCACCATGGTACCTAGGTAGGTTGAGGCGTCTAGCCAGAGCGAGGGGCAGCTTGCAGCTGCTAAACAGCCCACTGCCAGACTGCCTCTCGGGAGGTTAGGTACTTGCTTAACCTACGTCCTAGCACCTAGCGTACATGTATATGTAGTTGATTGCTACACCAAGCAGTCGAACCTTGAAGGCCATCCTGCCATCCTGCCATCCTGCCATCCTCTGCCTACCACATCACCCACCTAGCGGCCTAAGCAAGTATTTACCTACCTACTTGACGAGCGTACGGTCCTATGCTGCAGGCGTGCATTACCTCTGCGCCCTAGGGAGATAACGGCCGACCTTGACGGCTCAACTGCCCCCCACACGCCACCTTCTACGTCAGACAAGTTTCTCATAATCCCATCACCACCGGCTCACCACGTCCGGCTGCTCGACCAAGACGACCAGAGGTATTGAGCGAACCATCGTCCGCACCGCAAAAGAAGTACACACCGGTCAGCGATCAGCAAGACAAAATGGCCGATGTTGATATGACCGACGCACCTAGCACCTCGAACGGTGTTAATAAGCGCAAGGCCGGGGATTCCGAGGGCAAGAGTGATGGGAAGAAGCGATTTGAGGTGAAGAAGGTCAGATCTAGCTCTCCTCTACCACTCTACGTGGACGTTAGCTAATCAAGGAAACGCAGTGGAATGCGGTTGCTCTGTGGGCCTGGGACATTGTTGTTGATAACTGCGCCATCTGCCGGAACCACATCATGGACCTATGCATAGAGTGTCAAGCGAACCAGGCCTCCGCTACCAGTGACGAATGCACTGTAGCCTGGGGCATTTGCAACGTGGGTTGGACACTGCCATTTTTTATTAGGGAGCCATGTAGCTGACTGCTGGGTAGCACGCTTTCCATTTCCACTGCATCTCAAGATGGTTAAAGGCTCGCCAAGTCTGTCCGTTGGACAACCGAGACTGGGAGTTCCAGAAGTATGGCCGTTAGGGTGGGAGATATGTTACAAACGGCGCCATGTGCGTCCTACAATTTTCGTACCGACTTTGGAAGACGTCCACAAGCCTGCCATTCTTCTACCGGGCTCGAGATACATAACACATCCACACCCCGGACGAATCTCGATCGCAGCTGGCTATCGGGTGGCTAGGAACGGGCATCAGGAGGCACTCAGGACATTGTACAATCAGGTATATTCTTGGAGACGATATCTCGTCTTTACAGCCTACTGGTCCGCGCCCATAGTGCGGGGTCTGAATGAACTAAATCATCATTTCCCCAAGACCTTCTCATCGATAACTATGTTTTGTTGTACACCTGTGACTGCTGATTCGCCCCCGACCGGAAGCCATTTGAGGGGGTGTCTTGTAAAGAAGGGCCAGGGGGGGACGATGAGGGCAAAGGTGAGGGCCGTGCCGCCCAAGCCAATCTTCAGAGCTAGCGCAATATCTTGGAGGAAGAACCCGACGAGGAAGGAGACCGCCTGTTCAGCGATACTATGTTAGCAGCTGTCTAGGGGCGCTAGGTTACGGAGATGGGAATTATAAGCTTATCGTACCCCAACAATTGACAGGACAGCCGTGGCCAATATCTCGGCTAGTTTTTGACCCTCGAAGTCCTATAAATGGCAAAGGCCGTTAGTGTCAACGTCCTTATTGGAGGGGCAGAGGGCTGCAATATGCTGGGTGTATAGAAAAGCAATGGGTCACGAACGATCTGGCCGTCCACTACATCTCGAATCCGATCCAGGAGCTGGTCCGCCATATTTCGTTTGCGGAACCTCTCCCTATATCATGTAGAACGGGAGGATGAATTCGTCGTTGTTGGGCGAGGTCGTCTTGCCGTTGACGTTGACAGGAGGGTATATATACCAAACAGGTTCAGTTTGGTTCGGCTTGCAACACGGCGCGAGTCCAGCTGGTAAAAGATGGAGGGTCCAATGGAAGAGGTACGTATGTTGTGTACAGATTGCGGCTACCTACCATGCCTTGGCTGCGATATCCAATCAGGATCTCCGGGGTATGTGTAAGCCTCATCTCTCCACCTTCCCCAGGCCGTCAAGCCACACTTGCACGTGCATTTCAATCAGCCCACGCATGGTACATACAGCCTGACAGATGTACAGTACCCTATTGGTGCTGTGGTGAAGGGGTTTCGTGACAAGCTCATCATTGTCGTAAGACCTCAGTTCCAGGCACATGGATAAGTTGTACTATTGTCTGGGTCTAGATACCTATGGGATAAGAAGAAAAACCCTCCACGGCCGAATCAGGTGATAAAGATCAATGTTATCACCTAGGATATTTTTTTTACTTGCCAGACTGAGATTATGGTGCTTTTTCCCAAACGTCGACTCCCGGCTGTCGTCTCTGATTCTAGTAGACCATATTTGTCGCTGATCTACTGCGTATAAACAGTACCCGAGTGCCCAAAGTGGATTTGCTCGTAGGACAGTAAGAATTGAACTTCATGCAACGAAACAAATTGGTTCCAGTGATTGTTCAGGTACAACGGATGTCTAGGTACAGATCTGTAGGCTAGGTAGGGTGTACAGCTGAAGATGTACGAGCACTGCGCATTGCACATTGTGCATTGTGATATTAACGTGAATTCGTATACGAATTGATTAGAGTTGGAGGTGGGTCTCTGCAGTGGTACCCGGTTAGGTAGGCTTTACAAGGTACAGTAACAACGAGATTGACTGCAAGAATTTTCGCCTCTTACCTCCATTCCCTCTGCCATGACTGGTTGGCCGTTTCCAGCAACCACCAACCCTTGAAAAGCAAAAGAAGGAGAAGAAAAAAAAAGAAAGAAAGAAAAAACCAGCAAAGGGATTAAAACCAATTAAAGAGGAAGAAAAAAAAAAGAAAAAGGGAAAAAAAAACAATAGAGCCAGTCACGTACGAAGTACCTGACAATCCAACCTGCCAGGTACCTACCTACCTACCTAATCTACCCAAGGTAAATGTCAGCTTTGCGCCGACTCCATCCCAAGCTCTGAACCTTTTTTGATTGTTTCTCCTCTCAATGCCTTTGCGCAAACTCTTCCCATTCAATTCCATCACCCTTTCCGTGAACCAACCCATCTACGTTGTCTAACCGCCTGGTTAGATTCTGATTCGCCGTGCGCCAACTGCGTTCTTTTCTTCTTGCTTGCTTAAGCCTCCTCCCGCGTCCTTTTGACTCGCTTCGTCTGCCGCCAGCCAACATTTTCGGTTAAGTCAAGACATCATTCGCCAACAAATATCATCTCCCATCTCCCATCTCCCACCTCACATCTTCCTCACATCTTCCGTCTCTCTCGTTGCCGCCTCTTTGGTCATCGCCCTCATCATCGTCTATACAAGTCGCATCATTTTGATCGCGGGCTCTACGCGATCATTCTCCAGCTAGCAGCCATCTTGATAAAAGTTGGTGCTTGGTGACAGACAACCTCAGGCGTCCCTACGAAGCTGCGCCAAGTTCGCACGCTCCTCCAGGCTCTTCGCGGTAGATACCGCCATACTCCCAGAAACCACCAAGTTGGCGGGCCTCAATCGCGACCAATTCTCTTTCTCCCGACCGCTTCTCGGCCCACGGTGCTGGGTCTACAGCGGCGTCAACAAGAAGCCCCCATAATTGGACCGTCGGCCTTACCGTTTTGACATCCCTTCGGATTATTCACTGCGAATTCGCTGACTGACTTGACCTCCTCTGGACTTCGACCCGGTGCGTTCAGCTCCCACCTTATTGGCCGGAACGCCACGCCAAACGTCTTGGAGCAGTCGGCGTGCTGCCACACGCCCTCTGCCACGCTCTGATGCTGTTTGGCTAAGCGCACCACCCATTATGCACGCCTTCCCATGATCAGCACACGGAAGGCTTTCCTTGGATCGAGAATTCGTTGTGATTTAATATAGAGTCTTCCCCCGGCAACGGCCCTTCATCTGCGTGCCCAGACTATAGACCGGAACGACAAAATGTCTGATCACGAGGAGGGCGTTTCTGGCTCGGCCTTCAACACTCCCGTTCCCGAGCTAGACGATCACCGCCCACAAACACTTTCAGTACAGAGGAACGAACGTCCTCGCCGTGGTACTTGTGACACCCTATATGGGTCTCGCCAGTGCCTGGAGCCGGATGCCGCTTACTCACCCACAGATACCAGGGTTCGAGATTTTGAGGAGGCGGTAGTGGACGGCGATGATGGGAATGTATCGCCGGTACCAGTGGTGCCTCGTAGCCGCCGCCCCACCTTCGACTCCATTACCGATCAGCAGCGAGCTGTGTCTCCCCCCAACTCCGTTAAGGCTTTTGCTGAAGCCCGGCGTCGCGAGCGTGCTCTCTCGGTCACAGATGTCCGGGCTCAGAGACAAGATGATGGTGAAGCGCTTCATCGGACTTGCTCTTCCGTTAGTCGCAACAGTCACCAGAGCTTTCGATCTGGACGCAGCAAGCCTGCTACTTTCGTAGCTGATGACGGGGCAAGTTTGGCAACAAACAGACCTGCAGAAGAAGATGTGTGTTTTCCTATGCAAGACCAGTGCCACCGAGAGCAGTTGCATATCGACTTTGACTACCTGGAGAATTTCATCTTGTCTGAAAACGCTGCGCGCAAGGAGAGCTTCGAGGCGCGGGAAGCTGTCCGCGCGTTCCCTAACCTGCGGCGGGACTCTCCAAGCACCTGCGATGTACCAATGGTCACGGTTGATGGAGACATTGTTCATATCCCGTCTGTTTCCCCGGATGTTGACTCGAAGATAGCCGAATCATCTGAACCGGAAGGCGCAACTTGGAAGCAAGCGGACAAGGACCACCTCGACCCTAATCGATTTAGCTTTTTTTCTTCAGCCTGGGACTCCACCATCCATGCTGCTGAGTTCGGCGATCTCGTTCTGCCGGACGAGGATATACGTGGTCTCTTCACACTTCCTCCCAACGAGCCAGATGGTGTCTGGTGGCTGAATGTTAACAAGCCAACCTCAGAAGAGGCTCGTACCCTTTGTAAGGCATTCGGTGTGCACCCTCTGACGATCGAAGACATCACGACCCAGGAAGCCCGCGAGAAGATTGAAATCTTCCCCTCGTACTACTTCGCCAGCTTTCGATCTTTCAATGTTATACAGGAAGACGACGGCCCCGATTACGAGCCATACAATATTTACGTGGTAGTCTTTCGCGAGGGAACGTTAAGTTTCAGCTTTCAGCCCAACAACCACGCCTCCCACGTGCGGAAGAGGATCTCCAACCTGAGGGAGTACGTTTCCCTAAGCAGCGACTGGATCTGCTATGCTCTAATGTAAGAAACCCCCTGCCAAGAGGTGTACGTGTCCAGCCATTGACAAAAGTTCTAGTGATAATATTGTCGACTCGTTCGCACCAGCCATCCACAGGATCGAGCTCCTCACCGAAGGTATCGAAGACTCGGTCTTTGTAGCACGTCCTGATGACATGCACATGTTCTTACGAAAACTCGGCGGTGTGCGCAAGAATACGTTGGGACTGATGCGTGTGCTGGGAGGCAAAGCAGATGTCCTCAAAGGATTTACCAAACGGTGCAACGAGAATTACAAGGTCACGCCGCGGATGGATATCGGCATGTATCTTGGTGATATCCAGGATCACGTTGTCACGATGATGACTAACCTCACCCACTTCGAGAAGATCTTGTCCCGCGCCCACAGCAACTATCTCGCCCAGTTGACCATCGACAGCATCACACAAGGAACGGAGACTAATGCGGGGCTCAGCAAGATTACCTTCTTGGCTTCCATCATCGTTCCCCTCAACGTCATCACGGGCCTGTTCGGCATGAACGTTAAGGTGCCCTTCATGGACGACGACAATCTCAACGCGTTCTTCGTCATTGTCGGATGCCTGGTTTGTTTCTGCCTGTTATGCCTGCTTGTAGCTCGGCGGATGCGATACATCTAAAGTGAGGAACAGGGGAGATAGAATATAGACGGAAAACGGCGCTTCCTCCTTCTAGGTCTCCTCTACTGTCTATAGTTGGGGAAGGCCGAGCATTCTAGATGAGTCCATGAAGATGATACATGATTTCCCTTGTTGTTGCCTGCGGCGGTTTCCTAGATAAGTATTTGAGCAATTGTCGTCAGGACACTCGTACGAACTCAATGAAAGTTGTACACCAGTAAAGGCGTGCCTCTGTGCTGATATTAGCCCTCATGAGATTATGGCACAATGAAAGTGATGCCGACCAGTGCGTTGAACTACGTTAGTATTTTATAGCCACGAAATATCAGCATACAGGAGGTGATTAGCACCTAGTATCCCTCACATCGGGATTAAGGGGGCGGGGAATAGGTCTCGTGGGTCGACCCCTAGGATACACAAGGTATAAAGCCACGGGCCTAGAGTCTCCCCGAGCTTACTTTTATAGCGTATGCCACGCTGTCATATACTGTTACTTTAGGCTATGAAGTTGTAATGAAGCTGTCAGCCGCCGTTTGGAGACACCCAGGAGGCCGCCGCAGCTTGTATCTCCCCCGGTCCGTGCCGAGACCTGATGGGAGGGTTGAAGCGATACAGCTGTGGCATTAACAAGACACTACTGGCGAGGGAGAGGCTAATTACGGGAAATGTTATAGCGCCTCCACGAATCGAGGTCTTTACCCTTGTTGTCATCGACTGGTCCGACTTCACTGTTTTCGCGAGTAAAGGACTTTCATGTAGTAACCAAGCGTCGATAAAGTCATAGAATGCATCACATTCCAATGATATGATAGCCTTTCTCCGTTCGTGGTATCATCTTCTGACAAAAGGGTTATGAAGGGGCTTTTCTGCTCTTCATTGAACATCTTCGAGGCTAATTTTCACCCGAACACTTAACTAACTAAGGTAGAACGTCAACGCCCGCAGAAACAAGCATCGTAGTTAAAGTCGTTACAGTGCCTCCTATTGAGACTTGAATACCACGCAGGTATATAAAGTGGCATTACCCAAAAAGTTTCATATTATCTTCGGTAGTATATCGATCTATTGACCTCACATGTTGATGCTTCACTCAGTAGACTCCTCTCTATGTACACCAATATATACCGACCAATAACCAGTTCCAATCCCATGACAGAGTATATCCAGTGTGGCCGAACTCAATATCTCACGGGTGAGTGACGTGTGGCTATATTGGTGGTAAAGTGGCATGATAATTTCGTCCAGCTCCGACTTCCCCATGGAGAATTCACCATACGCACTTTCGTTCACGCCCACGTCTTTTCACATTCCAGGCATTTATCTACAAACTCCTGTTCCGAACCTATACTCTTCCTACTATTTACTTCTCAGCAACCCCCGATTAAAGGTGCTGTGGTGATACGATTCTCAAGTGACGTGATTATCAGATATACCAACATTTCCCAACGGTTCTGTACGTAAAAAGGTGCCTCGCCTTGTCGTCCATGGCGAACGCATTACTGCGGTCAAGCTGTGGATTGAGGTACTTCACGGTGGGATCCCACCGTACCCGGTAAGCCCCAGAGCCATCTGTGCCGCTGTCTGCTTCGGACGTAAGTCATCCAAGGCGAGCAAGGGAAGAATCGAGAAGTTCGATAGCCCATGTGTCTCACCCAACGGACTGCGTGCGCAAAGCTCATAGTGGGCTATGCGGCGGCGGCGGCGAGGGCGGCGAAGACTTCCGGGAGCTCGGGAGCCTTTATTGTGGGACTGGGGCGGCAAGAGACGACGAGGGGGCTCGAGTACGGGCGTTGTGCAAGGAAGAGAGCTGCTGCTGCTACCGTGGTGGTAGCAGATAGGTAGGTAGGTAGGTAGGTAGGTAGGGCAGTGCGGGAAGCGGTGCTGCTGGAGGGGGGGGGAGGGCGGTTAGGGACGATGGGAAGGGGTTTCGGATGCTACAACCGCTGTGATAGCACATGTATTCCGGTGTTGAAGGCTTGGATGGCAGCTTGGGATGCAAAGGGGATAAAGGGATCAGGAGGTAGGTAGCTAAGGATACCGTAAGTGGCGAGTGGGAGAGGACTTCTCTCTTCTTTCCCCCGCCGCGCCCTCTGGCATCTGATAATCTAGAAGATTTTAGAAGCATCAGGTAGAGCCTTGGAAGAGATATGTACGGAAGAGAGACGTTGTTCATGTATGCTTGTGCTACCGGAGATAGGAACCTAGGTAGGAGAAGATGGGAGATTCGTAATCAACGATGTAGGTCTGTCGCCTAGGCGGTAAATAACCTCAGATAGCTACGTTGCACCATGCTTGTATTACGCGAGTGACTTTAGAGACTGGAGGGACTGTTACCTTTGTGCGCCGTTCCCTTCTGTCGTCCACTGTCATGTCATCGAGTCCACCGCCAGATCGTTGTGGCAGGTGTCACGGCATGAAGACCACGTAGGGCAACCTTAGGTACCTTAGGTAGTGGGTGCCCAGCGAGAGGTCTGTAGAGTCCACTGCAACCTCAAACTACCAGACACGGCGGATTCTGCTCGCAGTTTCTTTCATACACGGAACAACTCGAGGCCAAAAAGCCCTCATGTAGGTACGGGCTAGAAGTCAGAAAAACATGCGCATGTTGGCTCCCTACGGTACCTAGGCCCTTCCCCTTCCCAGTCTCAACAAGTTCGATTGGCGATGACGTTCTCTATTCTGCCTGTTCGGTAGGTACCTAATCTAAATGGCTTCCATGGATTGCTACCACTGGAGGTATTCCAGAGATTACCTACCTACCTTACCTCCTAAGGTTACCCCATGAATGGATTTCCGGAGGTACACAGATGGGCATGACCGCCATTTCTCACGTCTTACGTAACTAAAGGGACTTTTAATATGCGTATCAATGACAGGCTACGATTGAGACAGGAGGTTGCAATGACTGACTGACTGACTGACTGGCTGAGGTCTTTTTGTTATTGTTATTTTTTATTTTCTTCCCTTCCTTCTGTTTCACACACCCTCGCTTGCGCGGCTGTTCAGGTTACACAAGAAGGAGTTGATTACGACAAGGATCGGAATAAGAAAGATTGCCGGATCCGTTCCACCCTCACTCAGCTGAAGGAAAAGAAATCATGAGCAGCGGCCCCCCCCACGTTACACCACAGTAAGCAAAGGTAAGCGAGCGATAGAACCTTTGCCCGTAGGGAGTCGATCCTTGGAAATGCCAAGGTTTCTTTCCACATCCCCTACTATGTAAGATGCCACGGGACCGGCCCTCTCGCACAGTCGGGCCCGGCTGTCCTTTTCCCGTACGTCTAGTTACTCATAAAACAGGAAGAAGAAGAAGAAGAAGAAGAAGAAGAAGAAGAAGAAAAAGAAAAAAAACTACACAGTGAGGTTACTTACGGCCCCGGTGCCAGGGGACCGACCGCGGTTGGCTTAGGTATTCTTGCAGGTGTGCCGTGAGGCGGTTGCGAAGCATGGAAGCCTCCTCCTTTCGGGGGGCGCAGGGGGGAGTGCGAGGTCGACCCCCCTCGGTACCGATAGCGCAGAGATCCAAAGTACCTAGACAAGATAGACGAGCATAGTACAGCCTCACGAACCTCACAGGGCGAACCGGCCCTCCCTCAACAAAACCAAAGAGAAGAAATTATCACCTGCGTATGGAATGTATAGTGTGAAACGCATCATCACATCTAGAAGTGAATCCTCCACGGATCCTACAGGCCATTGCTCAACATGCCTGTCTGCCTACTTAAGTACTTTATAAGTAGGTACCTTATGCTCTGCTATACAATATGGATGTGCATCACCATAGACGGGCGGGGAGGCGAGAGAGAGATGGAGAGACATACGGCTGTGAAAAAAAACCCTCGCCCAGCTCTCTGCCGTCGCCATCCATGAGACCGAGATCATGGAATCAGGGAAAGAGACAAAAACTGCATGTGGCTAGGGTCGTCGAGTCCATCGCTTAGCCATTCGGGACCAGGCCCGGGTCCGTCTGTGTAACGCGAGAGGATCACATGATGTGTATTCTGATACCACCTGCTTGATGCATCCACCCTGTAAAACGTTGGAGAACGCAATGTGGCTTGCTCCCGTATGCATACAGGCGGCAAGCCATCCATGGATGTACGTGCGCGATGCGAAGCGAAAGACCTGGATAGGTACCTATCTCCATCTGCTTATGCATATGTGATATCACGTACCCCCCTCGCACTCGCTCGATCATGCCACGGCACCGTTAAAAGGAGCCGAGTAGTCCTTGCTCTAAGTGGTCCTGGTACGGGGGCTTATGTTCTTCTTCGTCCGATATCACCTGCGCGTAGTGGTCGAGGATGGGCGCTTGAAGCTTTGTAGTAAACATCGCAGGCGAGAGGCCTAATGACTTCCAAACCACTCACCGTAGCACTGCCACGTTAATTGTAAGTCAACCTTCTCGAGGGAATAGTTCTTAGGCGCCCCGACACCGAGCCAACCACGTGGCACTACAATCACGATAGGCGCTTGTCTGCTCGTTCACCAACCAGAGCTGCCCCTCGAAACTACTCAGCCATCTCACCTTAAACGCTAGAACCCCGCCTCCGGAAATATGCCAGCTCGGACTCATGAATTCCCGATAACTCAGCTAGGTCTAGGTAAACGATAGGGTCCATGTGAGTTGTAAGTGCTTGTGATCTTCTCGGTGGGTCTTGACTTCATCAAGATCCTTCGACATCCCGTCTCCTTTTCACGGGGTCTCGACTAGAGCCATGAGCTTCTCCAGTGTGCAGCGGTTGGGAGGAATTAGACCGAAAGGCTTAGCCATGCGAGCGATATGATCCTCTCGGTGTAACTGCTGGCCTGCTCCTGTTCTGTGATTCGTGCTTCCGCAGGCACCAGAGGCGGGCCATCGCTTGACGTATGCCGTCGAGATTGGCGAGAAAGTCACCGGACATCTCCAGAACTTTTCGAATGGCGAATTGAAAGAGCGAATGGGCTGGCTAGAGTCTTTAGTGTCTACCTAGAAAGAAGCGGTCGAACATTGACCACAGGTGAATCACAATAATTTCTCTTCACTTTCGACAGCGATCAGTTGCAAGTGGTTGCAGATATTCTGACATGGGCCTGTAGCTTCATTAGTTTACGCGGGGAAGTTTTGACTTACAGAATCTGCTAGGAGTAGTTGGCTTCTCCAACGGATCGTGGAGGCTGATGCGCCTACTTAGCCCGACTGAGAATGGTATATGGCAGGTAAAGATTACTATCATGCCTAGCAAATGCATGGGGTTGCCCATTCGTGCGTTGAATGCTAGTGATCCTATTGAGACCAGGATAGGGGTTTCAATGTATTCACCATCAGGGACGACGCTAGGTAAGCACCGTAACAGCGGTTGAATCGATCACGGTTTAGAGTCGCAGGTTGCATATATATCGTACTTGATATGTATGATCTCTAGGATCCTTGCCGTGTAGCCTTGGATTGTATGTTCGAGATTCGAACAATAGGTGAGTTGGCGGAAGCTCGCGATGCAGTTTATCCTCGGGATCTGACGAATAGGGCACTTTGAGGGCCGCATGTCTGGACCTGAGCTGGCTGAATGATTGTCCTTGTCTCTGCCGAAAAATACGATTTTTGTGAGTTCATCTCCTGCAGTGTCAAGTAAATTCAGTTGACTGGAAGGATACTGAACATCGTCACTGGCCGCTTCCTGGCAGACAAAATACCGACTACAGTAACTAGGTGCTCAGGTTTGCGGTAGTTTTACTGTTTGATTGAGTGTCGCTGGTTGTGTCACCCAGTGTGTTTTCCATTTGCCCCTGAAAGCACCTGGATCAGTACGCAACCAAATGTCGAGGCCTTTTGTTTTTGCTGGCAGCATGAAAAGCCACATCTCGAATCCGACCTCGATTGGCTTGGATAAGGAGCTTTGTCAGGTACTGGCAAGTGAACGCAGCATGATTGAAATCACATAAGCATAGTTCTTAGCCACGAGTCACCCTGGCTCGATGGCTACCTGGTTCAACCAACAACATGGCTTCTTGGTGCACAGCAATCCACACCTTGACACCTAGGTTTTCCAGATTTACGTCGAACTGGATCATCTTGATCGTAAGACGGCTCGAGCCGTTGCTGAATGAATGGTGGTTCTGATAATAAGCAGCAGCATCGGAGCTGACAAAAGGTAGGCGGTTGTAATTTCCCGCTGATCGCATGTAGTATGATGGAATATGCAGCCCATAGAAACGCAGCCAGAAAGGTGTACAGATCTGCGCCGTAGTGGCTGGACGCTGCTTTGGATACGCCAGGATGTCTCACAGCAACCACATCCAGACAGCCTGTGGGCAAAGTCGGACCAGGGAGATGATTACCCAATGTGCCGACTGACGGTTGTTTCAGAATGTATTTTGGGATATTCACCTTCACCGTGATTCGTGTTAAATTGAAGAGAAGAATTAGTTCGTCGACGACGTCAACACCAGTCATCTTCGGGCCCGAATTGCTAGCCCGCGGACGGCGTGAGTACTATTGATAGCACACGGCCATGCAGATGGAGGGGCAATGAAATGACATCTTCGTCATCAGCCAGAAGGAGCATTCTTTGCGAGAAACAACAATTAGGCAAACCCAAGCACTATGCGCGATGGAAATGTAAGGGAGTAAGTATAATCCGTCAATCGAGCCAGGACTTGAGCATAAGGTGGCCGCTGGTATGTCTCATGCGAGATCCTGAAGTACGAAACATTCAGTCGCTGTTGGGGCTCTTATTCGTGGCGGTACGGTAGCGCAACTACAGCTTCTGTCTTTGCTTCTGAGTTGTCGAATCAAGCTCCAAATGAGGGCGTCTGATCCAACCCCAATGGACTCGCCAGCTTGCCCACCATAATCCGTTATGTATTTCACAGGGGCCGGTGGCATGTCCTCGGCCCCACTAGCCATCCATCCTGCAGCCCTACGGGGCGGTGATACCCCATGTCAGCAAGCCGTCTGCAGGCCTGACGATTGGCCGGTGGTGGAGACAAGTCGGTGCTGATCGGTTTCTGGGCCACCCAGAGACAGATCGACGAAGGGACGAATGATACGGCGCAGACCAGGCTGGACCGCTGACGGCGTGCAGATGGTTGATGCTGTCTTCTTGGTTTCATTACGTTCCGTAGTATGCCTGTCCGCTTCTTTGACAGAACCCCCTGGGAGAGCTGGAACAGAGCCACCTGCCTCTCTGTCAGTTGCATGATCTATCAAGAGGACAAGACCATCCGGCGTTACTATACTTATCTCCTCTTGTCAACGTTGTCAACGATATATGGCTGTCTAGATATGCGACCCAGCCTCAGCGACTCGTATAGCGCTGGGACACGGCTTTCCGGGGCGAGTTAAATATGAACGACGACTCGCCTTAAAACACTCCATAGGCGTCTTCACAAGCGAAGCCTGCCCGGTTGGTCTAACTCGCGACAGCTTATATTCCGTGTGGCCCCTCCGCGTCCTGCACTTGATCTTAGCGTGCCAGAAGATTGTCGACTGAGGTCCATCCATCTGACAGGTCTGTTTCCCTATCTTGCGAATATTTTCATGCATGGTGTAACGGGACCGTACTCTGATCCACTCATATGGTTTGCAGATTCCATAATCCACTATGGTCGGCGTGCCTGGAAAATACAAGGGGTGTAATACCTGCCGTGCTAGACGTGTCGCATGTGATAATGGAAGACCGTTTTGCAAGAAGTGCACAGATTATGGCCGCGAATGTGGCGGGTACGAAAGGGAAACCGTCTTCAGTATGCAACTTGCGAGCATTTCCTTTTCTCTCATCCGCCTGTCCTCGGGGGCAGGCATTGCATTTGGACAATTTGCCCATCTTCTCTTATCTCTCCAGATATCCTTCAAACAGGCGTTGCTAACGATTTCGCAGTAGTTGGGACCCCAGATGATAAGGGGAGATGCTCTTCCCACCCGCCTCGGAATCAGCAGAGCAGTAAGAGAGCCAAAGACGCCGAGAACCAACAAGTCCAGAAGCTAGAATTCACTGCTCCTCAACCATGGCAACCTGCGTGGGCCGATACTGTCACGTTATCATCGACCGCTGGGTCGCACTCCGTTCGACTTATCGCTTTTCAAGAGAACCTCGAGGCTGCGATCCAGCCTAGCAGTGGGCCGTTTCAGGAGAATGGTGTGACGCTATCGTTGTTTAACCCGCGGTCCCTCGATGTAAACCCTACATTTGATCATGAGGGATTCAACTTGAAGGCACGGTGCCTTATTCATTTGCCGGTTGGTGACGGAAACCAAACGGCCATGAATAATTGGGAAGGGTTGTGTCTGTTTCTTTACCAGGTTGGTTTGGCAGTGTCCAATACTCCTTCTTTGCTAACTCCTAATCCAGCAAAATTCTTCCGCAGCTTATAGCAACGAGCCACCTTGGAAAGACCCAGCGATCTTGACTGATCTAATCCGCGAGCCAGGCCCAGCCGCGTACCAGTTCTTTCCAGGTCATCATTTCTTTGCTCGTATCTACCGACCTAGCGCTGTAAGCATCGAAAGAACGTAAAAGACTTTCAATGGCTGAATATGATAATAGATCTGGGCGGCGTTGCTCAACCGTCAGGATACCTTCCTTTGCTCCCCTGAATGGACTGTGGTCCCTTGGGAGCATCTTCCTCGGACGCCACTAGATGATCTTCTCGACATCGTGGTCCTGCTACCATCGATATTCTCCCGAGCTGACCGCATAACGCCATTAGAGCCGAGCATTTCTCGCCGTCTAAAAGCAAAGGACCTCTTGAGTAACTGTGTCAACATCGAAACACAATTTGATATATGGTACAGCGTGATACAACAACACGCCGAGGAGCAATTGACACCGCTCTTCTGGCTCGCAAATGCGATGGACAGTGCTGACCAAGTACCATACTGCGATGCATTCGAGTTCCAGTCGGCATTAATGGGTCTGGTGCACGTCTATTACTGGTCTGCTCTCATCAGCTTCCGGCAGTGCATTTACGCCTTGCTACAAGCCAACCTCGAAACCGCTGGCGAAAGCTCTTCTGGACCGGGTAGGGGGTCCGAGTTACCGGCGGGAATAGACCCTCGGAAGTACCAGTTAGGCCAGACCAAGATGCTCGCGGCAAACGTGCGTCGGAGCTTGGATTTCGTTCTCAGAACCACATCACAGCCGGATCTTTTGGCAGCACCATTCTGGGTAGTGGACAAGTTCTATAGCGGCCTGAGACCTTTCGGGGATGGCGAACTGGAGTCCCTGTGGTGTGCCAACTTTAGAGGCAGGCTGGAGAGAAAGAGCCGCGACATGGGGACATGGTTGCAAGACAAGAAGAAGTGGGCGGAAATCAGACAATTTGGATAGATAGATCGAACGGCGCAGTTAGGTACAACCGGGCAAAAATTGGGGCTTTCCGGGCATAGAGCATGTGGCGTTTTCATGAGAACATTGCCTTCACGGGAATTACATATGGATAGAACGATTTTGACCTTCATTTGCTTTTGAAGAAGATATCAATTTATTTGTGAAGACCTCGAGATGTCTGCCTGAAGTTAAGCATGAACCACATGATACCACAGGTATGTGCCGTGTACTGTTTGATATGTGGCTAGTGTAGTTAATGTGGACTGTGGGTGGCTGGAGCTTTGATGGGATGGGGCTTGAGCTTAGGTAGTTAGGTTGGTCTTGGCTTGAGCTCCCGCGCGTTTGGCCGCAGGCAGGGAGCTTCGTAACTCTGGCAGCCTTGTGCGAACATCATTGAAACCCACCAATATTCCCAACCTTTCACGACGGCATCTCTCCGATTTCCACTCTCACTAAGCCATAATCTTTCGCAGTCATGGCATCAGGATACGACAGAGCCCTCTCCGGTATGTTCCTCCAGCTGCTATCCGCTATGACTGTTGACTAAGCTAACTGCCCGCTTACAGTATTCAGGTTCGTACCAAACTCGAATATGCCAAGAGTTCCAGCTCTCTAATGTTCTACAGTCCGGATGGGCATGTGTTCCAGGTCGAGTATGCCGGTGAAGCCGTCAAGAGAGGTACTTACTAGACGAGTCTCTTCCCACGATCGCACCAATCATCTAATATCGGGCCCAGGAACCTGCGCCGTCGGTGTAAAAGGCCAGGATATCGTCGTCCTCGGATGCGAGAAGCGCTCGGCGATGAAACTGCAGGACACGCGCATCACGCCCTCGAAGATCGGTCTCATCGACACGCACGTCTGCCTCGCCTTCGCCGGCCTGAACGCCGACGCCCGCATCCTCGTAGACAAGGCACGTCTGGAAGCGCAATCGCACCGCCTGACAGTCGAGGACCCCGTCTCGATCGAGTATATCACGAAATACGTCGCCGGTGTACAGCAGCGGTATACACAGAGTGGTGGTGTACGGCCGTTTGGCATTAGCACCATGATCGTGGGCTTCGACAAGGGCAGCAGCGTACCGAGACTTTACCAGACTGAGCCAAGCGGCATCTACTCCGCGTGGTAAGCCTCACATAGATATGACAACTCGAGTACATGACTGACATTCTTCATAGGAAAGCAAACGCCATCGGCCGATCTAGCAAGACGGTCCGAGAGTTTCTGGAGCGCAATTACAAGGAGGACATGGACCGCGAGGCCACGATCCGACTGGCCATCAAGTCACTGCTGGAGGTTGTCCAGACGGGGGCCAAGAACATCGAGATCGCCATCATGGCGCCAGGTAAGACCATCGAGATGCTGCCCGTCGAGGACATCGAGGGCTACGTCAAGAACATAGAGCAGGAGAAGCAGGAGGAGGCGGCCAAGAAGAAGACCGGCCGGACGCCGGGAACCGGCAGCGCAGCCATCTTGACGCGGGAGCGGGAGGGCGGTAGCGATTAGGGACGATGACACTCAGCTGAAACGTAAATGTTTATGGGACGACGTCACCACGCCGGGAACTTGTACACTATGCGTATGAATGCATCGTGCAGTGCCCTTTGATATGTTGGGTTTGATATTTTTCGGTGTCTCTAGATGTCTAAATGTGTGGTATCATGAAATGCATCGCTTTACAAACCAGCTCCTTACCCTCTGTCCATCTCCCCCGTCCAACGTAATCGTAGCCTTTCCAAACTCTTCCCAACTCCTTCCGACCCGCTTCCTTCTCTCTCAGCCCAGCTTGTCCGCATCGGACTGGATGTCGAAGATGGTCTTCTTCTGGTCGTCCTTGACGCGGTCGTCCTTGAGCATGCGGTTGTCGACGCGGGCGTCGCCGCCCTCGACGGCCAGCGCGGGCTTGGGCTCGACGGCCTCGAGCACGAAGTGGTTGTCGCAGTGCGGGCAGTACTCGTCGGCGTCCTCGAACTCGCGCGCGTCCTTGCGGAAGCACTTGCGGCACTTCTTGCACGCGAACGTCATCTCAAAGCTCTGCAGCAGCTCGTGCGACTCCTGCTCGCGGTGGCACTGCGCGCAGTCGAACCACTTCCGGCCTGGGGAGAAAATAAGAAAATAGCCGTTACGTCAGTAAGCGTAGCGAGCAAGCAAGCAGGCACTCTGCGTTATAGATTGCTGGCTGGTTTCCCATGAAAGCCCTTTGAAGGTTTGCGAATAGGGGGGTTAAGGACGTGGTGGAAGGGATAGGAACGTTGGGGCATCGTACAGCATGGCGAGCGGATCGAGACTTGGGCATTCAAGATGTGCTTGCTTCAATGTACAGTTAGCTTTGGGAGACAGCGTGTCTTCTAGTAGTATCGTGCTCACCACATATTGACTTGTCAAAGTAAACGAAGAGGCAGCCTAATAACACAGAGTTTGGCCGGTTCAACTCGTTGGATTGAGTTTACAGCTTCGGGATGTTGTCACGCGCGGCAAGGGAATTTTTGGCGATTTACGGAAGGTTGCTAATCAATCCGTAGTGGAGCACAAAGTCAACCTTGGGAACGGTTGCAAGCTGCGTTGCGGGGTGGTAATCCCTGTAACCTTACCAGGCGCAGCAGGCCATAGCGGGGTGGGGCCGCCTCCTCGGAGGCTCAACTACCCCTGAATGGAACAACTTCACCTCCTAGACCTCCCACCACAACCAACAACATCTCCAGCACATGCGTATCCAAACAAGACACCAGGTCATAGTGGAAATTTTAGGAGCTCAAATTTCAGCAATCAGTGGGTATCTACTCGCTATAGGCCCTAAAGGGATGGTCCCGAATTGGTGGCACATCAGGTCGCCTCTGTATCGTCAAATCTCTCCTGTACTACTCAAGTCCCGCTCTGCTCCCCTCGCCTTCCTTTCCAGAATGCATCATATGTGCTTGCGGCCGCGCCGCCTTCCTCTCAGTATATGATGAATTTCAGAGCTGGGTCTTCTACTCGCTTATTTTGGGTGCCCTGCGGCCTTTTGGACCCCTTCCGCACCGGTACCGCGATGCCTTTGCTCGGTCCCGCGTCAACTCTTATCCCATTAACCCATCTTTTCCGAGGCTCCTCTGGAGCCTTCGGGGCCTTCCTCTTCAGTGAAGCTTTGTTGCATGGCTCTGTGCCGGGTTCTCCCTCCTGTGTGGCGACTCGCCTTCCATCGACCGATTTCTTGGATTGCCGTTCCATGGTCGTTTCGTTGCTATCGTGGATGGATTCATGTGGTTTTTTAGGTCTTCCTAACGCAGAGCTTTCCTGGGCTACATTGCGATCGTGGATAGAATCGTGTAGTCTTTTAGGTCTTCCCAACGCGGAGCCTTCCTCGGCTACATCGCGATCCACACCATCCGCCTGCCCATGTCCTAAGGGTCCTTTAGATCCCCCCTTCCCCTCTTCGCACGAGGCAGCTTTGGTCTTACGCGAATCCTCTTTGCAAACTGAGTCGGTAGCTAGTCGTTTGGGTGGGGGAGTATCGGGATCACATAGCTCTCTTTTCTTCGAGATTTCTGCATTACAACACCGGATATGTTTTACTGACTCCGTGTTGACGGAGGCCAAGAGGAGCATGTAAGCGTCACGTCCTTCTTCTCGAACCCGCTGTACTATTCGTTTGATCATCGTGGCGGCATATGAGCACAGGAATCCTGTTGGCGTGCGCATGTTTAGTCGTTGGTATACCAGGGCATCGATGAACGCTGGAATTGTGTGCAGGTAAATATTCCCGCTGATGTTCGCAATTCCACCCGCTCTCTTGAGTATATGCATAAAGTCGTAATGTCGTTGTTCAAGACTGTCCTGAAGACCAGGCATGCCGCACTGCATTGCGAAGGATTCTTTTGGGGCCTTAATGAGCAGTTGCTCCTCGACACTTAGGTGGTATGACTCCTCGGACCAGAGGCGCAGGTAAAGGCAGGTCCTATCGACGTCGAACGCTCGGTTCATCAGAAGTACGTCGGCATCTTGACGGATCACATCGAGCTCCGAAGTATTTTTGGCAGCGGCGGATCCTGTATGAAGTGCGGTGGTCGCTGGCTGAGTCCATTTTCCAAGGTTGATAATATCTCTAGTGATAGACTCTAGCTGATAGTCCCTGATAAGGAGGTCTACCGCTTCCCGTTTGCCCCATGGACAGCCCATACAGTGAGCAGCTGCATCGCCAACTAGAATGAGAGGGTGTAGGTGGTACTGAAGCACAAGGCTGACGTCTTGAATGACACCAATGATCGGTTCCATTTTCTGTGATTCAGGTATGCTAGATTCGAAGGAGCGCCGGGATTCGTTTTGTTCTGTTGTATAGAATGTTTCTCTATCCAAACCCCAAGCACCTGAAACTAGAAGAGCTGAGGTCCAATTGCTATTTCGTCGAAGAACTGCATATATAAATGCCGGCTTAGCTGTGAGGTACCAGAAAAGACGAAGCGTTAGGTTGAAATATACATGCAGAGTAAGATGCGAACTAAGAGTACTGACCGGAATATGAGAATTGGCAAGGTCTCGTAAGTTAGATTGGTACCTTGACTACCTAGGTAGCAAACGCACACCTTCACGCAATGGAAGCTTGGCCCTAAAATAGTACCCGGTAAGTCTAGATGGCTTTTGTTGGAAACTGGAGAAGCCTATCGTTAGGTTGAACCAGAAGGTGAAGAGTGAGTGAACCGAGAGAGGCGCTTTGGAGTGTAAGAGTTGAAATCTTGTCGACAGGTGCTCAAATGAATTTGCATGGAGTGGAAGAAGTTAGGATGAAAAGTGCCCAGTCCTAAACACCATGTATGTTTTGGGATAGATTGTTTGAGGAAGGATAAGATTAATTTTGTAGCTTGGCAGATGTGAAAGTTGGCCCTTTCCCATGGTGGAAGCGACCCAGGTATCTCCGTACCGACGTAGCTACTTACTTTGGTACGTAGCTTGAAGACATCGGATACAGTTCAATACCTAAGGACGTAATTGTATGTATCTATTAACCTCCGTTACTACAAGGTATATAGGTACCCCTGATCACCTCCCGGGCCCTCCATAATGTGTACATGGCCCGGAAGTGAAGCTTATGAGAGACATAGCCCAACTCCGCTGTCTACATTTTCAGGGTTATTGGCCTCATGTTCAATCTTTAGGGCAACATCTTATCGTAATTGCTACCAAACCTGAATTATCAGCCAGGAGACGGCTTTTTCGTGACCCCCTGGGAAAGACCAGGCAAGTGATCAGCTGCATATGAAGTATTTAGGGAGACCTAAGCTGGGAGTTCTTTATTGGAGCATATCGTATAAGACATCCAAGTCACTGGATTATATATAACGCAAGGCGTATGTGTCGTATCCCGTGTTTATCTGAGTGGTATAGCCCACTTCAGAGTAGTCAGTTTGGCCGTGTTACTCCTTGCAGCTTCATAAACTGGAGGGACTAGACACAAACATCTACAAGTTCATGTTATAATGTACCTAAGAACTTGAAGGTCCATATAGCCACTGTCATAGGTACAATTTAAGTTTCAGCACTCGAGAATGTTACCAAGGTCAAAGTGTCTTCCCATGGAAACAAGTGGTTATTTACGGAGGTAACATAAATGTAACGTAAGGGTCATACTGTTGGGCTCAAGTCATTATGCCGACTTCGAAATAACCTCACAGACGGCCCAAGTGGATTTGTTATGAAGTAGTCATTGTGGAAAAGGAAGAACCCCATACTAAAATTCCAGGAACCGTTACTGGCTAACCCCGCTCAATGCAAAACAACTAGGTAGTCATGCCATTGCGAATCTGCTCAGTTCCATCATGCGAGTCCACCAAAGCGGCCGAGAACAAGATCGCGGATGTCACTTGCAACCGTCATGATGAAGGTAGGTAAGTAGTTGATCCACCATTGGCCACGTTCTACCAATCTCGAACTCGGTCGGCTATTGGCCAAGCTTCCTCGTGGCTGTCGTACGTGCTCGGGAGCCGTGGATTTATGCCTTGAAGCAGTTGAACTTGCCGAAGCTGAAGCGCCAGGGACCCCGATGCACGCCGTGCCGGCTTGCGGTGACGCTAGTGCCGAAATGGCGGCCACCGAAGTGCTTGTTGTAGAAGAAAGGCATATCTGCGTTTCAGGTGCTGTGTTTTCTGTAGGTTGTTCGTGAATCTTTAGTTCGCAGCTTCGACACTGTAACAAGTTAGTTCGGACGAACATCGATGGCGTCCTACCTTAGAAGTTAGGTAGGCGGGAGATGGTGGACTCACGCTGAGCTTTTGGAGTAGGTAGTACTGAGGGTATCGATGCCTAGGTCGTCGAGCAGACGGGAGAAACTGGATGAAGTGTGTGTCGAAGACAGGGTGGTATTTAAATGAAATGAAGTCGTCTTTGACGTTGCACCTAAGCTTTTGGAATATCAAGAAACAGTGGACTGTCTTATGCATTCACCCAGGCAGGCACCACGTCACATGTGCACCGCCACTTGGTGATTCCAGCGCGTGCGAGGTAGCCACTGATAGGGATCAATTGGCGGCTTGGCGTGCCACATCACCCGCTGCGTCAGAGGTTGTTTGTGCCTCAGCCGCATCTAGTCGCGCTAGTCTACGCGATTGGTGAGCCAAGATCTGTACTGCCGGTGAGCACCTTCCAGGGTTCTAGACCTTCCCCCATAATCGCCTTTCAGTACATAGGTACATGTACCTAGGTACTAGGGTACTCGACGCGAATGATACGCGCCGTCAATGAAGCCCTCACCACGTAAGCTGGCGACCAAATAATTTGTACCGGTACTAACAATTTTGACGTAAGGAGCCCGCACTCAGACCAGAATATTGTTTAAACCGGTTCAAATTATTTTGTCACCTGCTTGCTAGGTACCTAGGTAGAGTCCGCGTTTTCATGATATAGCACTTGAAATACGCAACGCCAACTTCAACTTCAACTTCGTGGTATATCGTAAATGAAGAATACGCTGGTTAAGCTAACTAAGCAGGAGCGAGTTAGCCTTACCTGTTGAAATCACTAGACTTGACGATGATGATTTAGATCTAGGTATCCTTATTGGAGGTTAATGGGTGTTCTGAAGAAAGTAGAGACATGGCTTCTTGTAACTCAGAGCAGACTTCAGATGAAGGTAATGAATGAATGACCTTTGGTACTACCTAGGTATGGCTTTATATCCTGGGTTTAAGGAAGCTTCATCATATTTGTTCATATCTAGGCAGTGGCGCTATTGATGAACACCGGCGTCTACCATGCCATTCATCCAAGCTCCTTTACGAACAAAGACTGTCCCTCAACTGTGCCTCGTTACTTGCAATTCGAAGCTCGTACAGTTGCCGGGGTGACTGCTTAAGATTTTCTTCACCTGCTATCCTGCCTGCTGCATCGCGTAGTAGTAGGTACATCCTGTAGTGCGTTCCCATTCCACGATTTGGATTCTCTAATCACACGATACTGCCACAACGCTGCTTCCCAGTTCAGCAGACAACACAATCAGTAAAAAAATCACCCAGCCCTCTTCCAAACGTAAATATCTCTGACCGCGTCCTGCAGGTTGTTAATTTCTCTGCAACTTCAAACCATCTACAACATCACTCTCCACCCCCCTACCTACCAACGCAATCCACCCAGACTTCGGTCAATCAAGCGCTCAGCATGAATCTCAAGGCTCTTACCGTCGCGGCTCTGGCAACCGCTGCCGTCGCCTTGCCCGCAGGCACGCCGTCCACCAGAGTCTCACGCTCCCTTCAGGAATCAACCCTGGACTCTCTTGCAGTTGCCGTTCCCACGGAGACAATCCACGCCCATCAAGAGTCAACCGGTTATTCTGTCGCCGACACCACTCATGCTGTTCTGGAGATGCGTGCGCATGTTCCTGCTGACAACTACGCCCAGCAGAGCTGGACTCGTCTCACCGAATCATCTCCCGAGGTCACCCCTCACTCCACTAAGACAGTCTCGTTCACTACGAGCGAGACCCATGACGGTAGCGTCACTATAATTACCTCCGCCAGCGTGTATGATGTGAGCTGGGAATTTGAGACGGACATCAGCACCCCCCCTGATGGATATTCCACTTCTACCTGGAACCCCTACTGGTGGACTTCTACAGTGACACCTTGGACTATCGCCGAGACCGCGAGCGATGCTTCTCTTACAGGTGACCCCCTCACTTCGTACACTCAGTTATCGGTTTGGTACACCTTCTCCAACTCGTCAGTGGAGGCCAGTCAGATTACCGTGGAGGATCATACTACCATTGGAGGCAACACCGATACTACTCAGTGGTCAATTTGGACAGGCTGGGACCCTACGACCGAGTCCTATACTGCACCTTTCGACACTACACACACTACACACTCAAGCTGGGGCTTTCTCACACAGAGCATTCACACTCCCCATCGGACTACCTGGGAGCCTCTCGCCCCAACGTCTACCGAGCCTGTCCATCCCACCAGTAGTGTCGAAAGCTGGGGTTCTCACTCCAACAGCACTCATAGCTTCCGATCGACTACCTGGTATCCCATCACAGAGACCTATGTGGACCCGGCTCCGACCGCCAGTTGGTTCCCTCTGATCTCGAAGTCCACATCCGTGGAAGCCGGAAGAAGCTATGTTTACGCTGCTTCCGACTATTCTCATACCACTATCTCTAGCAACAGCCACGGCCACCACGTTGAGGAGACAACCTCTGATACCTCCACGTCCAAGACCGGTCCCCGCGTCGGCGTCATCACCGGCATTCCCGCCATGCACAACTAGACCGAATGTATTACGCCCCGCCCTTTTCGGTATTATATCCACGAACAAATGATCATCGCGCGTGGGTAACAAGGACGGAAGGCAGATCTCTCGGCTTGCGTTGTGTTTAGATGGACGACGCGTCTACGGGACGGTTCTGATGCGGCATTTTCGCTTTCTGAGCTCATGGAAAACACGAGACATCCCTCTGGCGTTGTGTCATGGATGGGAGACAGAGATCTGATGATTTTCCATGAAGGAACTCTCAGTTCGGTACCTAGGTAGAAACTTGAGGCAACACTTGCCCTGACGATTCGAATGAATGAAATGAATGACTTTTAACTAATTCTTACCTTCTGTGATTGAAGATCTGCTAATCTGGCAGAGCCGTAGGAAGGTCCTTGCGAGTGTTAGTAATGTTCAATACTGAGTAATGTATCGTGGTAGGTTGCGGAGGGGTGCTCCGGCACTCGGCTCCGGGAATGTTTCGGGACAAATGCTTGGCGGAATAATCCGGGACGAGCCACACCCGACTTGGCCCGCCTCAGCCCGACATGGCCCGGTACGTATCTCCCGGGCTACCTTATATATGTACAGGAACTCCCCGCTCGCTGCCGTTGCATAGAGAAGCACCTTTAGAACATTGAAGACGTATCCCACTGCGACCTGCTGAAAGTGATCATGCACACACCTACCTATACGGCGGATCCGCATGCCCAATTGTAACATGCACTTCCATACCTATTTCCCCGTACGCGCGGCGATGACAGGCCCGCGACTGCCTAGAACCGGTCAATCAATCTCCGAGGATGCTTCACGTGCGGGATCGATCGCCCATTCCAGGCATTGGCAATCAGCAAATGCCCCTCGCTGATGATGTGCTTTTGATTAGGTGTGGGAGGCCGTTCCTCTTCATTCGAAGAGGAAAAGAAGGTCGATGGAAAGTGAAGAAAGGAAAGAGGAAAATTTTTGCGTCTTTTTGCTCTCCTGTTCAACACCACATCGGCCAAAGAAGGTAGGTAGATGATTTGCCCGTCGAATGGGGATTCGCGTTGTGACTAATGGGAT
The DNA here is from genome assembly GCA_000966885.1 of Xylaria sp. JS573. Lineage (NCBI taxonomy): Eukaryota > Fungi > Ascomycota > Sordariomycetes > Xylariales > Xylariaceae > Xylaria > Xylaria sp. JS573. The sequence continues at coordinate 3,177,121 of JWIU01000092.1, forward strand.
ATCACCTCGTGGACGTTACCTATGGTGCTCGGGACATGGGGCACCTGGCCAGCAGGACCTCTACACCCTCGAACGTGGCTTGCTATTAGATCTGACTAGTCAATTATGAATTCCGCAATTCGCAACAAAACTCATACGCAGACTCTGCGTTTTGACTATGGGCAAGTGATTGGCTCCTGCATGGGATCTTGCGCTTTGACGATGTGGCTGTCACCTTTGCAAGCGATTGCTGTATTTCGAGGATTAGCGGGCTCGAACCTCCGGGATAGCAGAACACCTAAACCGCAGAAAACGGGACGCGATCCACAGGCGGAGTTCTAGGGGGTTTGTTGTTTGTGTGTATGTACGCTATATACATGTCATATACCGCAAGATACACCCACTTTACATCTACACATATGAACAAATAGGTTGGGGTCAATCCAGCGCTGCACATGCTTGCAGGTGCTCCTCAGAAGAGGTGAGCCAGGTTCATAGGGCTTTGTGCGCGGTTTGCAAAGCCGCCTCGAAGGCCTCGGCAAACGCTACGCAGTCGTGGAAGGAGTTGTAAAGCGGCGCGGGAGCCACGCGAATCACGTTGGGCTTCCTCTCGTCCACGACGATGCCGTACTCACCAAACGCCGTCATCACACCCTCTAAGAGATTGTCTGCCAGAAGCAGACTTAGTTGGGCACCGCGCTGCGCTGGGTCGGATGGCGTGATGATCCTGAAGAGCTTCCGCGTGTCCTCTGAGATGATAGAGAGGGAATGCTCGAGAAACGCGGTCAGCTTTTTCGACTTCTCCCTCAGCACCGGCACGCCTCCCGCGAGCTCAAAGACCTCGAGCGATGCGCTTAGGCTCGTGATGTCGAGGATGCTTGGGTTGCTTAGCTGGAATCCTGCTGCCCCCTTGACGGGGTGGAATTTGGTCTGCATCTGGAACCGTGTCGCCTTGTCGTTTCCCCACCAGCCTGACAGGCGCTTGCCGTACCCTCGCTCGGGCTCTGCGTCGGTGATACTCGATGTCACCAGGCTGTTCCGCGTATTTATGAACATGCCTCCAATGCAGCCTGGGCCGCCATTGAGATACTTGTACGTGCACCATGCAGCGGCATCCACATCCCAGTCATGCAGGGAGAGGGGAACATTGCCCACGGCGTGAGCTAGATCCCATATGATGAATATCTCGTGCTTGTGCGCGAACGCGGTGATCGTCGGGATGTCGAGCAGCTGACCAGAGTAGTACTGGATGCCAGGTAACAGGATCAGAGCGGTGTCTGACGCATGTTTCGAGATGACAGATTGAATGTCGTAGGTACTGATCACGGAGTCCTCCGAGTAAGGCGAGTCTATGGTCACCATAGACGTCTCCGGCGAGAGACCGTGATGTTGGATCTGGCTCAGCACGGCGAACTAACATGTCTCAGCTAACAAACACCCCATGCCATCATGTGGAAAGTCCCCCTTACATGATCGCTGGGGAACGCCTTGCTCTCCAGGATGATCTTATGCCGCCCCTTCGGATCGGGCCGGTAGAAGGCCGACATCAGTAAATGGAGATTCGCTGTCAACGTCTGCATGACTGCGACCTCTGATTCATCCGCTCCCACGACGGGGGCCATCAATTTGGCAGCTCGGTCATCAGCGTCAAGCCATGTCGGCAAGGGAGAGTCGTCCAATGGCTTGAAGTGCCCCTGGACAGCCTGGGTAGCCCACGTCTGGAGATACTGATTGATGCGAGTTGCCGTCCTGGTGGGTTGCAATCCAAGGGAGTTCCCGCACAAGTAAGTGCATGTGGTCGTTTCATCGCTTGACGCGGGGTTGTTGCGATCTAGGGAAGTTTAGTGATGAGGCTTGTAGCGCAGACCGGATGGGGCAGTTCACCCTGTTGCTCGAGCGTCTTCCGCTTGATATCAGCTCTGGTGGGGACTCGGAACTCGTCCTTGAGGTGGCGGAGACCGTCCTCCCCGTCCAGGATTTCAGCCTGAGCACGGAGGTCTGAGAAGCGAGATTGCTCGGTTAAGGTACTCATGATAGGTACTTTCGATGAGGTAAGAAAAAGCAAGCCGGCCGACTATTCCACAAGCTATTATCAATCGAATCGGGCTGGGGAGACGTCGATGGCGAGGTCATGTACCGTACCTTAAAGTAGGTAGAGAGGTTTTGCCCGGCGGACCGGCTTGCTGCTTGACAACCCCGCGACCCAGCCCAATGACATGGGCATAGTACACCCGAATTTAGTAGGTGGGGCGGAGACTATAGTAATTTATGTAATTAGACATGATTATCACGATGCCGGCGATGGCACCGTCGCAATCGACGACATGACGGCTCCTCTCTCACAATGTACGAGACAGGTGTCCGGTTCGCCTGCATCGTCAGGTCGCACAAGTGACTTGTCAAGCTTTGTCAAGCTTTCTTGGACAGATCGAATAGATTGCCTCGAGGCACTGAATGGTGTCGAGGTGTTGGATCGCCGCTGCACTGCAACGACGGGCGGGAAGAAAGTGCTGCAATGCGAAAACATCACGGCTAGATAAATAAAAATGATTCTACGAAATCCATCGATTCGAGAACATGGTAATTGCATTCAGGTTTTACGGGTATTGCGCGGCCTTCCTCACCGGCAAATCAAAACACATGGCCGCACGGGTATCATCAACTGCCTACTACTAGCCACACAACTAGGTCATTCCAAAGTGGGCATCATATCCATGGATATCCAATCGCAAACCACAGTGGAACCCGAATTTTCGGCATATGCCTATGCCGCGTATGCCGGGGTTGGCTTCCACGGTCTCCCGGATTAGGTAAGTTCATTCGGCATGCCTGGGCCATACTCGTAGAGTGAAGCCGGACATTTACTGTAGAATATCGATTATGTAGTTTAAATATGTCTAAATAGGTAAGACTGATGGCCTTAATGGTATGTCACTAAGGCGTCCTGGCCAGTGGCTAAAGTATACGTTCTGTATCTTGCGTGTCTGCGTATACAGGAACCTTAGGTAGTCGTGTCCGCACTCGTGGCTGTGTTCATTTTCAATTCAGGGGTAAGAATCTCGGAAGTATCTACGTTGTAAGCGCAGCTCCCAAGTATCGACAGGCGGCCGCGGGACGAGTCGTAAAAATAGCTCTAGGTAGCCTAGAACGCGGCGCTTGGCTGGTTCGCTGTTCTCCCCCGAGCTGATACGGATGTACCCGCCCCCCGTATTGCGTAAAAAGCAACCGTATTGTACCTTTGCATCGTCACCCTTACACCAATGCTTACTATATACCTACAGGAGTACCCGAAAGCCATCCGAGCTGGAGGTCATTCTCTTGATCCTAAGGGTACCTCGCAACTCGGGTATCGCCCTTCCCAAGTATGTACACGGTATACGTAGAATCCCCAAATGTACATAAGCGTGTACACAAGCGTTCGGGTTCGTGACGTGACATGTGTTGTTGAGACAGTCAAGGTTGTTGAGAGGACGAACGTGTTGCAACTCCCTACTTAGGCAAGTTAGGTATCCTGTTAGGTATCCTGGAGCCGGCCAGTCGGCATCTAACATCTATCTAGCAACTGCCTGGATGATTGACACTGCAGTGTCACCTAGAATACTGTACCATGTACCTACCTAGGTAGAAGACAGTTAGTTGGCCTGCGCGGGAAGAGAATCGTGGGAAAAAACTCCGCAAAAAGAGCCCGGTTTTCGTTTCAGGGCCATTGCCGGTTCGCTATGACGTTGAATTCGGCGAAATCTCGCCATAGAAAACACCATGGACCAAGTAGAATGCGCCTCCAGCCCGTCCATCCGAGAAGAAGTTAGTCATGATAAATCGAAACCTGGCTGTTATTATGCATCCGGCAGGGCCAAGAGTAAGGTGAAGGGCTATCACGAGGTCGTTTAAGTCGGCTGGCGTCAAATTGCGTGACCTCGTGCTGCTTCACTGGGCTCAATAGACGCTGCTATCAAGTAATATGGGGGTAATGAAAAAGCATTTTTGCACTCGGACGTGGTCAGGAATGCTGAAATCGCGGGGCAATGTGGGCGAGTGGGGCCCTCCAGCCCGTCAAACCACGCAGGCCATGCCGGAATAGTGGTATTGTTGCAGCTTAGCTGCTTAGTGCGTTTGGCGATGAGAATCGTCACTGTGTCTGTTGCTTCTTGTCCCGTCGCGGGGACTCTGAATGATACAACATCGTCGTCCATCGTGGCCCGAATCCAGGTTGCCTGTTGGTGTTCTTACCCATACCCCTGGACCCATACCGGGGTAGCGCGACGCTTCTGTGGTCTAATTCGATAGCAGAGCTGCGCAACAGCCCTCGTCTGTTCCGTAGCTACGGGGTGCGGAAAGAGGCGGTAAAGGCGGCTTGTGACCGTTGGGCCCAGGCTGTTCATGCACGCGCCCGTTGTCGTGTTCATTATCAGATGGGAGGTGTCAGCAGCAGCAGCTTTCCTAGTGACGGACCATTGGGTCTGACATCTCGTCTCTGGAGTAAAAAAAAAAAACATAATAATAAAATGAGGAAAAGGAAAAGAGAGAGAGAGAGAGTTAGTTTGAGGTAATAACGGTGAATTGGTCCCTTTCAAGCAATATAGTAGCAGCTCGTCTGAAGAACATTAATCTGATAGTTCAGGTTGCCGCGAGCTTAGAGTTCATACCTCCCCTACCTCCATACATGCATCACCTAATGTACCCTTGCCCAGGTGCGCATATTCTAGGGCTGCTGGATGGTTGGAATGAAATAAGGTAACTAGGTACCTAGGTACCTTATGTAGCTGATAGCCGGACCTCCGTCTGTAACCGGTCTGTAACGGAAAAATATTTTTCGTTTTTCAATACGTTCAAGTACATGAGGAAGAGTCAGATACGTGTAACCTGTACAGTATTTTTGGGTCTGGAAGGTGATCCATCGTGATCCACCATTACCCCATCGCAAGTAGACATGTGATGTTGCTATGTTCGTTTCTAGGTGTGGATTGGTGTTTGCGTGGTTGCGGCATTCATCCCATTATGTCGTCGCTACACGGTCCCAACTACATACACGTAATCCGCAGAAACCCCATCAATCCCAAGTTAGGTACGTACCTACTGTTGTATCGGTGCAGATCCCACGTTCATAGAGGCAAGTACTGTACGGTATGTACGGATATTCAGGTACCATGCCGTCAAGCCAATCGCAGCATTGCCCACGGCCCGTTCAAGTTAGTTGCATGCCTAGCCTCCCGTTTCGGTATCGTGAGGATTCACCGTGATGGAAGTATTCGAACATTCTATTCCTTTTCCTCCGGCCTCAAATTTTTTTCTTCCCACCGTACCGTATGCCGGCAGGGTTCTATGCCTGTCCCAGTCTAAGTCCCAGGCTTAGATACAGTGCGTCACGATGTACGATGTAGAACGTGTCTTTCCTGGTGTGGATTTCAAGAGTCGTGGTTGACGGGCTGTTTCCTTGTTTTGCTCTCGGTGTCAGTATATAAGGGGGCGCTGATTCCGCTTATCCAATTCACGATGGTCATCAGTTCAATTGGCATCAAGCAATGGACGAAGGAACCAATTGGATCTAAGTCCTTCCCGGTACTCTCAAAACGGCTCACCCTATCTAAACCTGCCCTATCTTCTATACCGACCCTACCGACCCTACCGACCCTCCCTTATCTCTTTGTGGATTCTGCGGCCTAGGCTAGAGCCTCCCCCAGGATTCGCTGTCGTTATCGACCTCTTTCCGATCTGTCCGTATCTCTTCTAGGCTGCGCCTATCCCGAAGCAAGGCACGGCAGGGCTTGAAGCTGATAACCCCAGCTACTAGCCTAAAACCTACCTACCTCACGGCGGCCATTCCAACGCCTGTCTGCGCCTGTCTGCCACCAGACCAGGTCGTTGTCGTCAGCCCTTTAACAAGGGGCGAGCTAGTTTGAACCGCACCCTGGCTTTACGTGACCCTGTGTTGCGTTATTCCCGCCTTTCTGAAAAACCTTGAAGTTACCCTACGTTATCGAGGTCTTGCATCATCTTTATTACCCCTCCATCCCCTGCTTTTCCGGCAGCCACGCTAGCCAGCCAGCCAACCGACCAGGCGACACTCTTACATATTGCATATATCATCTGTATACAACTTCTAGCCACACCATCACCTTCTTCACTAGGACCAACGCAGGCAATTCATCTGTTATTTGTTTCTGTTTTTGGATTGACCAGTCTCTTATCTGCAATTGGCCGTCTCGTGGACCTGCGTGTTCGGCCGATCAATCCGGGAGAGACATCCATTAACACCGTCGGTACGTCTTTGTTCGATTTGTCCTTCAGCCTGTTTGTTTTAAGTTTCCTTATCATCAAGGACCTAGACTATCAACCAGCTCGACGCAACCCAACCCAACCCGTCGAGCGGTGAAGGAAACGAAGCCCCCTTGCCACTCCTTGTCGAAGGACATTGGAGATACGGCACCGGTACTAGTGACTCTTCATATCCCAATAGTGCCCTGAACTTGCCTCTCTTTCTCTGCAGGGGCTACCTTTCCCTGCAGATTTCGCCATATGCTACCCTCATCCCGAGCCCTGGTTCCGCCTGTGTCCCGGATCATATCATAGCAGTTACACATTGTTAATGTATCTCGATATCACTTCTGCGAGCATCTCTCCCTATTCCCAGCACGAGATACAATCTACATCGCAATGCCTCCTTCCGCATTCCTCTTTCATTATGGACTGCCCCGTCTTCCTGGCCTTTATATATCTGTCTTCGCCGCCAGCTTTTCCCTGGCATGGACTTGAACCTTCGTGCCAACCCCCTTCACTCTTTGTCTATCCATTCTTCCACTTAAGTTCCAGGCGACCCAGCCTCTAGCACTCGCCATCATGGTAGTCAAAATGTTGACGCTTCAGACAACTAACCTGCCACTGGACAGGTTCCCTGAGTATACAGACCCTATTGGCTCCTTTGAGGTCTTTGACCCTAAAGCCCAGACCATGACTACCAGCGGGACATCATCAGCCCCAGCTAACAAGCTGCTGGGTAAGGTCCAGCAGGCCACTGAGCCGTCGCGCCATCCTTCTCCTCAGCCAACCCATTTTTCGGTACCGCTCGAGAGCAATGGCCTTAACGGGAACAAGGTTCTCCGCTCTGCCACTGTGGGCTATATTGCGCCTGAGTTCAAGGGACGGACAGAACAAATGGCCGAAGGTTAGTGCATAATGCCCATGTAGCGTACCAGCCAAGCTGACCATCAAAAGTCAAGGAAATCATCAAAAAGGAAGGCTGGATTCCCGATGCTCACCTTGATGAGCAGGTTTCATGGTTCTACAACGAACTAGGCATAGATGATGTCTACTTCCAAATGGAGAAGGCCGAAGTCATCGCGACTCACATCACCTCCATGTATGCTGCCAAGGTTGCAGCATATGCTCGCGTAGACAAGCGCGAAGAGATCCGCTTGGACATGGAAGCTACCGACCATGCAATCTACATCGATACGAGCGAGCCCGGTAAGAGTGCTCTTAGAGGTCCACGATTTGAAAACAGGCTCGAGGCGAAATACCTGGACCATCCTGATCCTAGTAAACGCTTCCGCGTCGAAACGTTTCGCTCCCCTGGCACAATCTCCGGGGATGCTTCGTCCAAAGCCTCGCTGCGATGCTACTTCGTGTATCAATGCCAATTCGTCGACTCAGACCCCGCACCTGATGAGACCCGCCTTGAAGTTATCGGCGATCGCATGTTCTTGACTAAGGCAACCAAGAACACCAAGCAGATCTACGAAGACATCATCAAGCTTGCCGTCAACCGGACTGGCCCCGTCATTGAGGTGTTCGACATCGAAGGGTCCGAGGAGAAACGTCTGGTCATGGCGTTCCGTGCTCGAACCGCTCGGGGCATCTTCAGCGCCCTGAGTGACCTCTATCACTACTACGGCGTAACAAGTACTCGAAAGTACCTCGAGCAATTTTCCAATGGCATCACCGTCATGAGTATATACTTAAAGCCGTCTGCCGATATAGAGAGCAGAATCATGCCTATCGAACAGTCGATTCATCAGATCACGAAAGAGATGTCTCTTTTATACTGCATACCGCAGAACAAGCTCCACCCTCTGTTTGCGTCTGGTGCTCTCAGCTTGCAGGAGGCCATCTATGGTCACTGTGTCTGGGTCTTCGTTCAGCACTTCCTCAACCGTCTCGGCGCGGAATATACTTCAATCAAGCAAGCATTGAACGCTAAGAACGCCGCTCATGCAGAAATACTCTCCAAGCTCAAGCGTCGTCTTCGCACGGAGACATTTACGCCCGACTATATCCTCGAGATCATCACGTCTTACCCCAACCTAGTGAGGTCGTTATACACTGCATTTGCCAGTGTCCACTTGAGCGTCGGTCCCGGCTTTGAGAAGCACGCTATTGCGCCTACACCGCAAGTCGAGGTCTTATCTGATGCTCGGCTTAAGGAGTTGATTACCAGAGAGGTGTCTAATGAACACGAGGAGATGGTCATGACGGCGTTCCGCATCTTCAACAACTCTATCTTGAAGACCAACTACTTCACGCCCACAAAGGTAGCTCTGAGCTTCCGCCTGGACCCATCATTTCTGCCCGAGGTGGAATATCCCAAGCGACTGTATGGTATGTTCATTGTGATCAGCTCAGAGTCCCGAGGCTTTCACTTGCGATTCAAGGATGTTGCCCGAGGTGGTATTCGGATCGTCAAATCCCGTAGCAAGGAAGCCTTCGGTATCAACGCAAGGAATCTCTTTGATGAAGCATACGGTCTTGCGAGTACGCAGCAGCGCAAGAACAAGGACATTCCCGAGGGCGGTTCGAAGGGTGTGATTCTCCTCGATGCCAAACAGCAAGACCGTGCTCGTGAGGCATTCGAGAAGTATGTTGACAGTATCTTGGACCTTCTCCTCCCCGCCAAGACCCCCGGTATCAAGAATCCGATCGTGGATCTATACCGCAAAGAGGAGATCATCTTCATGGGTCCCGATGAGAACACGGCCGATCTTGTCGACTGGGCCACCGTACATGCTCGTTCACGAGGAGCGCCATGGTGGAAATCTTTCTTCACAGGGAAGTCGCCGAAACTCGGTGGCATCCCTCACGACTCGTTTGGCATGACGACACGGTCCGTCCGCGAGTACGTCATGGGTATCCAACGCAAGTTGAAGCTGGATCCTAGCCAGGTGAGGAAGATGCAGACCGGAGGTCCAGACGGCGACCTTGGAAGCAACGAGATCCTCCTAAGCAATGAGAAATATACTGCTATTGTCGATGGAGCCGGAGTACTAGTCGACCCCAACGGTATCGACAAGGAAGAACTGATCCGCCTGGCCAAGAAGCGCGTCATGATCTCGCAATTCGATCTCTCCAAACTATCAAAGGATGGGTATCGGGTCCTATGTGATGACAGCAACGTCACGTTGCCAACAGGCGAAGTTGTTCCTAGCGGCACAACGTTCCGCAACTTCTACCATCTGAGGGACAACGGCTTGACCGACCTCTTCGTCCCCTGTGGCGGCCGTCCCGAATCTATCGATCTTTCCACCGTTTCCCGGCTCATTAAGGATGGCAAGACGAGTATACCTTACATCGTCGAGGGAGCAAACCTGTTCATAACGCAGGATGCCAAGGTACGTCTTGAGGAGGCTGGTTGTGTCCTCTACAAGGACGCATCTGCCAATAAAGGCGGTGTGACTTCGTCGTCTCTTGAGGTCCTCGCCTCCCTTAGCTTCGATGACGATGGATTCGTCGAGCACATGTGCCACGACGCGGATGGGCAGGCGCCCGAGTTCTACAATCAGTACGTCGCGCAAGTACAAGCGACAATATGCGAGAACGCCCAGCTCGAGTTTGAGGCAATCTGGCGAGAGCATGAAGAGACCGGCCAACCGCGCGCCGTTCTATCGGACACGCTTTCGCTTGCCATTACATCGCTCGACGAGCAGCTCCAGCAATCGGATCTGTGGGAGAATGAGAAGATCCGGAAGTCAGTCCTTGCGGATGCTCTGCCTAAACTACTCATAGACAAGATCGGTCTGGACACGATCATCAGTCGCGTGCCCGACTCATACCTCCGCGCCATCTTCGGAAGCTACCTCGCTTCCCGGTTTGTGTATGAGTTCGGAAGCACGCCGAACCAATTTGCTTTCTTCGACTTGTAAGTATCTTGCTACAACCCCTCGATTGAGATATCTTAACGTAGACTAACTGAACTCTCCAGCATGTCGAAGAGGATGGCCAAGATCCAATAGATTTCGTTTTTTCCTTTTTGTTTCTTTGCATAGATATTGTTCGGAAGAAAAAAAAAAGAAACTGGCAGTCTGTTATACGCTTGAGTTACACGATAGTGATAATCTCATGTAGCATACGGTAGTGGGCATGCCACATCAGCAGTACAGGTCGAGTTTATCAAGCCGAAAGCCTCCTAAAAGCCGAACACCCATAAAAGAAAATGATTTTTATACGGCGTCGCTGTGGGAGATATAGAATAACCGACAGCTTCGTGCAACAGCGCATTGTTGCAAAGCTTGTATTTAGATAACTGGATAATATCAATTTTCGATGACTTGACACTTACCTAGACGTCCCATCCTCTTATACCTGATGAACAAACACTCTAGAGTGCCTTTCCCTAATGATACTCAGCCTACCTTATGGAGAGCGGATATCAATCCATCCGTTTAGTACGTGTGACAGCTTTTGAGTTCTCTTGATTCCATCGGGAATAAAGTTTCTTTGCCTGAGTACTGGAGCGTACAGTACAGATTGGAACAATCCGATCCGAGACATGTACCAGGCAAACCTTAGGTTAGAACTTTCGTGTTACGTACGAGGCCAAGTGCCCTCATGAGGGTTCCCAAGCGACGACAGCCACCTCATTATATCGCACAACGGAACCTGCTATAGGCTTGATATCTACCTACTCAGTACCTCACTTCAATCGTCGGCTTGCACTGGTCTGCGACTGTTTGTCGTGTTTCCTAGACCGGTAGGCGTCCAAGTAACATCCGTGAATCGAAGAATCCCGAGCTTGCGGCACAGCACCTGCACACCGAAATGTAACATGGAGACCCTTGCCGATAGGCCTGCCCTTGGAGCCTCGGGCTGCGTGCAAGCGGAGAAAGGCGCCCGTCCGCATCGTCCTGCGCACCAATGCGAAACTCGCACGGCGAATGAGCTCGACAGCAAGGCCAACTCACATGTACAACCTGCAGCAAACTGCTTCTGCTGCACCGAAGGCGTGCTGCCGCAGATTCAGAGTCGTCGGAGTCTCTGTAGAACGAGACTTCTTCTCGCCGTCTTCCTACTCCTGCTCTCGATCGGGTTCTGTGAGTTGTTTTTTCTTCTAGTATTACCTAGTTAGCCCTTCGTTTCTCGTTTGTATACGCCTAAGGCTAGACCACCGCGTCATGGATTAGATCATAGTTACTGAGACGGCTGTCGTGGAATCAGACTACATATGCCGCTGCTGGTGTGCTTGGGGTGTTTCCAATGGCGCTTTGATAGGTCCTCAGTCATTCTCTTCAATTGCTGTACCTAGCGGTCTCGACATGTTTATTTACTCGCTTGTGTCGTCCTACTTGGCATTTACCCAGTTGCTGCTGCTCTCGACGAAGTCTGCGCCAGCGCAGGCCCAGACCAACGACACCAGCTGGCACCGATTTGTCCGCGCGCCCGCGGCCAATGTCGTCAGGCCCAAGGCCGTCCTGCCAGAGTACACGCTAGGCGAGGTCGCGAACCCTGACGGGCTGATTACGGGCGAAGCCACAACGGTATTATCCCGAAAGGAGGGCGCGGCGCAGAAGCCCACCCTGGTTGTCGACTTCGGGCAGGACGTCGTGGGCCTGGTGTCCATCGATTTCGCCAGTTCCGTCAACGGATCGGAGGGGTTTCCTGGCCTGAAACTGATCTTCTCGGAGACCCTGGAGTTCCTCGCCGACAGAAGTGACTTTACGCGGTCCGACAATGCCGGCCAAGGCGCGGGCGTAAGTTCGACACCGCAGCACGCAGACTCGGGGGTCGTGGCTAACTTTCGCAAGGACCCACCTAAAATAGTGCCGTCTGGGACGGACCAGGTGAGCGAGACCATCGTTGGCTTATGAGTATTGTTTGAAGCCCTAATATTCTTAGATCGCTGTGAAGAATGAACCGTCCAGATGGATCAATCAGTGGGGTTGTGAATTTGGAACTCAGGTCTGCTCCGACGGCTTGCACGGCTTCCGTTATCTGAAGATCGAACTGGACTCGCTCCCTGAAGATGCCCCTTACACGTCGTCCTACGGCGAAATTGGTATCAATGCGATCAGCCTACAGTGGTCTGCTTACCTGGGTACTCCGGATACGTATTCGGGCTGGTTTGAATGTTCGGATGCCAGCCTCTCCCAATGGTGGTTCGACAGCTCTTACACCACCGAAATGTGTACAGACGTCTTTCGGGACAATGACACGGAGGCCCGCGGCGCCCAAAGCCAATCACTCCTAGGGAAATGGGTAATCCAGTGAGTTGTATCCGCGGCCGTTGCTATTCTTCCCGACTTCTTGTGGAGGCAAAACTTCTTGTCTCGGTATGTCCAGGAGCCATAACCGATTACTGCCTTTAACTGCCTTCAGAAAGAGATAACGCTGATACCGTATGTTGTAGTGATGGGGCAAAGAGAGACCGAGACCCCTATATGGGCGACTTGGCGGTTGCAGCTGTGACGAGTTATCTGACGCACGATTTCCATGAGGCAGCTCGGAATGTCATGGAGGACTTGGTGCAACATCAGAGAGATGACGGCTGGATACCACCAGCAAGCATGTACGTGCCCAGGTTGTATTACCCCCTTGACCGAGACAAGTCTGCTGACCGACCTAGCCGCAACTATTCACTTACCCTTTTCGATTATCCACTGTGGTGGATAGTGTGCAGCTGGGACCACGTCCTCTACACAGGCAACACGTCGTATATCGAGGCGTACTACCCGGGTTCGCCGAGTGGGTCGTGCGCCCGCGCGCCGCCCGCGGCGGCGACCTCGCGTGCGCCCGCGGCGCCGTGCCCACGCCGTTCGGACCGCTGAGGGTCTCGTGGGAGAAAGAGGAGGGGGAGGGGACGAACGGGGATGTGAGTGAGGGCGAGGGCGAGCGGCCGATCAAGTTGACGGTGCTTGCGCCGGAGGGCACGCGGGGGATGATGGTCGTGCCTGCCACCGGTGATGGTGACGGTGATGGTGATGGTAATGGGAAGAGCCCGAGGCTGTTCCTGGCTGACGGGACGCTGTTGGGCGATGAGGGGACCCTGGTGGAGGGGTCTTTTGAGTTCAGGGTCGAGGGGGGGAGGGAGTATGTCGTTAGTTACGCTTAGGGGGTAAGTAGTGAGTTTGCTGGTGTTATAGGGGTGGAGTGGGAGCCCGAGTCCGCCGAGGCTTAAAAGGAGAGGGTTATATAAGGGGTACGAATGTAGTATAAATTAGGGTACTTAGGTAGCTAGATAGAGCTCGGGTTAGAAATGAAACCCTTCTTGTAGCACCCCATTCACAAGAAAGGCACAGTCCCACGACTTACGTGGTAGTTGGAGATCTTGGGTTGGATGCTAAGCTCGCTTCTCATCTGTCGAAGAGGGAAAATACCGGGGCACGATACGACACCCCCGCGGCCACGAGCCCCGTACCCATCGATGGGGAAAATAAAGACTAAGCGTTAGCACATAGATTCACACTGGAGACCCAGGACAATGGGAGAGCTAAGTTGGCCTCATATCTCATCTGATACTTTATTGCCGTGCTATGCTTCCCATCACCGTTGTTGTCGTTAATATACACGTTTATACATCGTAGAGTAGTAGTGGGGCCTAACGCCCATAGCAGGCTCAAGCTACGGGCTGTGATCCCGCGATCTTATATATATAATCAAGGGGAAGCGAGCTTTGCCCAAACAGCACTGTTATTGCATGTGGGCGAGCCCATCTCACCGCCTGCCCAGGCCCCATTTATATACCCTGTCCTGGATCTCCTCCCAGGACATCTGTTTCGTGGAGGTGAACTGGTCCTGCGCCTCCTGCAGCACGACGGTGGGCGCGCCGCTGCCCGCCCCCTTGTTCTGCACCAGGCCGCCGACGACCTGCTTCGCGACGCGGCGGAGGTCGGAGACGGTGAGGTTCTCGATCTTGCGGCACATCTCCTGGACGGGGACCTTGCGGCCGTGGACCTGGACCTGCCGGCCGAGGTCCTCGAGCTCGACCATGCGGCTCTCGAGGTTCATGAGCAGGCTCGAGCGCAGCTGGTTCTTGGCGCGGTTGACCTCGACGATGCCGAGCGCGGCGAAGCCCGTCTCGACCGTGAGCGCCCGCAGCTCCTGGCACATGACGTCGAGCATGTACTGCGTGCGGCCCGGTATGCACTGCGCCGAGATGCCGAACAGCCCCGAGTCGGCGTACGAGTGGTTGAAGGCGATGCAGGATTCCACCCAGGCGTGCTGGTTGAGCACGTTGGTGTATAATCGCGAGTACATCCCCTTCCCGGGCCCACCTGCCGAGAAGGATCCACCACCCCCTAGAAGCGTGTTCAGCGTCGCGAGCGCGTAGATATCGTCCGAGGCGATGGGTAGTCCCTCGAAAGCCAGGTGAATGTGGGTGAATGTGGGTTGGCTGGGATTGGGAGATGGTGGTTGGGGAGGAAGCTCCACGAATCCCCCAGTGTAATGTGCAGGCCGGGAGATTTCTTCCAACGTAGGGGGCACCGCGGTGGAACTAAGTACTGAGGCATTGTGACTTGCGGAAGTGGAGAGATTCTTGAAAAGGGGTATCCTGGATAATAAACCAGAAGATTGATGTGAGGATGACGAGGAAGATGCCGAGGACACCGAAGATGCCGACGCATCGCTTCCCTGCGATGATAATGATTCTATCGATGATTCCGACCCCGTCCGTGACAGGTTGGGTTGTTCAGAACTTTTCATATCCCCGAAGAACTGTGTCGCGAGTTCCACAGCCTCCGTGTGCGGAACTCCGGCGAAGGCCACAACAGTCCTTTCCGGGCGGTAGAAGGCTTCCCTATACGTTCTAACGACCGAGCTGTCTATCTCCGGTAGTCTCTCCCTGGGACACAGTAGAGGGTTACCCAGAGTGTTGTCCTTGAAGGCGGCCATGTGGACCAATTCGGGCAAAATGAGCTCAGGCTTCTTCCAAATCTCATTGATCTCGTATTCAGCGGTCAGGAGTTCCTGAGCGACCTCCTCGTCAGTGATCAGAGGCTTCCGTATCGTCTCGGCGAGGAGCTCGGTCGCAGTCGGAACGGCGGCGTTGAAAGTAGCGGCTTGGTACATCATGGACTCCCTAGACGAAACACATTGGATATTACCCCCCAATGATTCTACGGTTTCTTGTAAATCCTCGGCACTTCTCTTTTCCGTCGACTGGAAGGCGAGGCGGTCGACGATGTGGCTCACCCCGCTCAAGGAGTTGTTTTCGAATCTGGAGCCACCTTCGATGTAAACACCAACGCCGGAGAAGGACCCCGGAAGGGCCTCGGAGGCGACGCGGACGCCATTTGGCAGAGTTGTTACTTGGTCAAGCTCTGTGGGTTCCTACGACCTGTCAGTCTATACCGAGGCTGGACATAGGATGTCTAGACACATGCGAACAAGCATACCTTCGGGGCCGGGACCTTGACAGTTGCCAAGGTGCGTGACTGAAGCGGATGGCGTATCCTGCCCCATGCCGTTGCAGGAGCACCGAGGCTTCTGGCCAACTGTCTGGACGAGCAGGCGCGAAACATACTGAGGCACGTTTCTACGAACTCGCGTGTTGCGCAACAGGCGTGACATAAGAAGAGGTTTGTGGTGACGACAGAAAAGTTTATCTGGGACGCTTATCGCCCTTATCGGCTTGTCTATGGATCTGATGCCATGGCCCGTGCAGCCTCGGGAACCCTGTTGGATGTTAGTTCGGATAATTACATACGCATCTTCCTCCACCTTCCCTAAATAGTAACTAGGCCTCGATTATAACATTTTCGTCAGGTATATAAAGCCGCATACATGCATTAGTCTGAGGGGGAAACGGGGGGGAATGATGATGTTTGTAATAGGCAATGTTTAACTCGTCGGGTCCAATTGACAACGCCTTGGACCAAGAGCTTTCGAGTTCATTTTACCCCAGTATGCATGGAGGAGAGTCATGTAGGTCGGCAAGGAGCCGCACACATGAGGGGCCCTGGTCTTATTGAGGCTTTTCCCTCCCGAGCTTTCCAGAAATCGTGCCATTATCGGTGGCACTAGGCTTCCTGCGACTCCATTCATCATCACCAGCTTCTTCCGCCGTCTCGTTCTGCCCCACGGGTCTTCTTTCCGCTCGAAGTTTTCTCACGCGTCCAACCACGCTACCCCCGCTGAAGAGGGGGAACGCTTATTAGGTTGGCCATCAACGAGTAAGAATCTGATTTGTTTGGACAGATAGACACAGATAGACAGCTTGACTGCCTACATGTAATGTAGTCATCATATAGTATAGGTTAAGTAATCTCTGCTATTATGGCATATGCGTAGTACATAGGTAGCATGTAAGCCTCTATAAGGTTCCCTTCCATGGTGGAACGGCGCATTCGCCGTTTATCGAAATTACCTGGCTTCCTTATTAGCTTCTAGCTTCGTTCCTCGACCCCGTGTCTAGTGTGAATTGCTAAACGTCTAGGTACCTAGTGTGGCATTTAAGTTGGCTTCCCCTTAGCCCCTTTTTCTTTTTTCCCCTTGCATGTTTGTGTGTTTCTGTACCGTACGCGCGGAGCAGAGCCTCACTGGATCCAACTCGAGCAGTTCGATCCAATCGAAGCCGGGGAGAACCAGGCCATGTTGACGCTGTAAATTCAAATTGCAAACTACATTAGTGGCTTACACAGGACCTGTCTAAATCCTCATTTACACTATCTACCTACATCCAGCACTGCAGACGGTTGGTTGAGTAGGCAATCCAGGTAAGACCTGCGCCATGTCACCGGTAGTCATCTCACCTTGAGTTGAACGCCATCTAAGATTTGTTCTAGGTACCCGTAAAGTTGGGGGGAATGCAGGGACGGGAATAGTTGGTTGGTGGCTCTTGCTGATGCTCAATCTCCCCTTGGCATAGATCACATCGGGCCGCTCCAGCTTCGACCAGACCTGGACCCAATATGTAGCACTGATTAACCCTTTGATGCTGATTTCAAGGCGGCGCGTCTTATAAAGGAACATGTTGCCGCATGTCATACATGTTATAGGCAGGATTTCTTTGTCTAGTATTGCCCATCCGCCCATCCTTGGGTCTGTACAAGTTGAGAGCCATAGCTACCTATTTCTTAGCTGGACTTACTACCTATTCCTGGCAGGAAGGATGATATGACTGAGACCGGCTGACCACCGTTGACTGCCTTAACCTTACTACTTTCGTAACCTGCGCGACAGGGCGGGAGTGTGTGGGAATGTATGTACATGCAGGCAAGGCAGGCTGGCTGGCTGGCAGGGTGCCTACCTGTCCGCCTGTCAAGGTTCCGTTGATCCTTGTAGGTTTGGTGGCGGCGTCCTATCCGGGACGTGTGGCATAGGTTTGTCCCCAACCTGTACCGGTATAAGACGTGCCGGGCCAGGCCTTCTCACATACATATGGAATAGGTAGCAATGGCGTCAGGCCCAGCGTCTTATCAACGGGGTTTCCTGGCCAAGTCTGCTCTACACAGTACTTCATTCACTACAACCGAGGTCCCCTACCTTATTACTTAAGGTATGGCATGGCACGTATGAAGTAGGTAGAGTTGTATCTATCTACCCAAGCCGTATTTATTGTGTTAGCACGGACACTCGGTTTATTAATTGGATGTTTTCTCGCCTCTCCTTCCACTCTTCCAGTCCTTATTACCCAGGTACCGACCGACACCGTCCTGATTGCTATCTATTTCCCTTTGGGGCTCTGTCACCGCACCTCTGTCACGCTTTGCCAAGTTCCAAGGTCTTGCTCGATCGTTTTGCCGTGCAGAGATCACCGGCATCCCAGCATTTGCTGCAGTTGATGCAATCGCTATTGGGTCCTGTTCTAGACTCGAGGTTAGCCCGATCAGACTGATCATCCGACTCCGCACCAGCCATACCATCCATACGCCTGAAATAGCACTCGCAAACCCCACCACCAAAAGACCCAAGAGACCCAAGAGACGCTGAAGACCTTTCACTACCTACCTAAGCTCACTCACTGACTGTCACTGTCACTGTCACTGTCACTCACTTCCAGTACCTACTCCCGCTCCCGACTGCTGTCAGAAAGCCGCGAGTGCAAGTGCGCTGCGCTTCTGCTTCCTCCTGTTATTATATTATACCCAATTGAAGGATTACAGACCTACAAAAACGGCGCATCCCTCTCCTCTACCTCTCGACGACCTGCTATTCCCGTTGTTCTTCTTATCTTGTTGCTGTCATTATTACTATTATTATTGATTGATGACCATAACCACCAATTATAACTGTAAAATAACGGTCCGCCCTCAGTTCAAATTGCCTACAATCTTGCCTGACTTAGCAAGAAAACGGCTGCCAATCCTCCACAGTTGTTCCCGTACGCACCGTAATAAATGTTCACGCAGCCTGCGCCGCCATCCCCGGGCATTTTCCCGCCTCTCACCCCTTCCAACACCGCACCCACAACACCATCGTCTGGCCGAGGCAGCAGGCTCCGTGACTTGATCCATCTTCGCAGTTATACGTCGCGCGATACGACCCACCTTCTTCACCACCACCACCATAACGGTGCCGCCCCTCAGCCCTCCCGGCCCGAATCCGTCGGCCCAGCTCCTCCTGCAAGCACGCCTGTCCAGGCATCGACGCCCGCCGCTCCGCATGACGCTGAATGCCTCGAGCCACTCCCGCCACTCCCACTCCCACCTGCGACGACGACAACAACAACAACAGCAGACGCAAATAACGACCCGTCCCGTTCTCATCATCGCCAGTCGAGCAAGTTCTCTGAACAGGCTTCCGAGGCCCTCTTGAACTCGAGGACAGAAGCGAACGCTCTGTCAGAGGCCGCCGATAATTCATTAAGCACAAGCATGACGCGGACGCGATCAGCGACTACGGGCGATCTGTCCCATGACATGCTGCCTACGATACGCTTCTCGGCGTTCTACGATACGAGATCAAATCGGCCTTCCCTGTCATTCACGCCAGTCTCCCGCACGCTACCAACGGGCAAGGAAATAATCAAGGTTGGCCGTTACTCTGAGCGCGAGAATCACGTTCCCGTGCCCATCAATACGCCCTCTGCCGCCCCAGTGGGCTTCAAGAGCAAGGTCGTAAGCCGCCGGCATTGCGAATTTTGGCATGAAAAGGGCAAGTGGTACATCAGGGATGTCAAGAGCTCTTCTGGCACCTTCCTCAATCATATCCGTCTAAGCGCACCGGGTACTGAATCTAAGCCCTTTCCCATCAACGATGGCGATATTGTGCAGCTGGGAATAGACTTCAAAGGTGGGGAAGAGATGATATACCGATGCGTAAAGATGAGGATCGAGTTGAATAGAGGCTGGCAAGCGAAGCCGAACACTTTCAAGTAAGTTTTTGACCTGTCGTTTCACCTTGGCTGTATTACACATATGGCCCTTTACATCTCAGCGAGGGTGTAGCAAGTTTCTGTACCCTTTTCTTCTTGCTTCTCGTCTGTCCTCCCCTGCGCTTGATTTTTGCATGGCAACGACTAACTAGTCGACAGCATGGCAACTCACAAACTCCTACGGGATATGACTGCCGCATCGTCTGCATCCCACGCCCAAGATTGTTCTATATGCCTCTGTGCTATTGCAGTACGCCCTAACCCCCCGAGTGCCTGTGAGACATGCCGTATTTGTTACTGACACGTTTGTGTCCTATAGCCTTGCCAATCCCTTTTTGTTGCGCCATGTTCTCACACTTGGCACTACAAGTGTATTCGTGAGATGCTAAATGGGCCATCATGGCCGATATTTATGTGTCCGAACTGCCGAGCTACCGCTGACCTGGACGCTGAAGTCGACGAGCCCGCAGAAGAATGGCAGCAACTGGATTTCGGCGTAGAAGAAATATTGGAAAATTTGCCAGCAAATGCGCCATCTGAAGCAAACCTAGAAGTCGAGCCGTCCGCGCCCTCACAGACGAATGGCAATGGCAGTGGTAATGGCAATGACAGTGGCAATTTACAAGCCCTGCCCGGCCAAGGTGATGCTGGTGATACGACGATGCACATTGAAACGACATCGCCGTTGCAGCAGATGGGGCGTGCTTCGACAGATCCAGTCCCAATACCCAACGCGACGCCCCGCGCGATGAAGGTTGATCGGTCAGGTACCAATCGAACACCTTCACCGAGTGGCGGCCCCTTGATGAACGGCCACGAGGGTCCAATCACGCCACGTAACGACGCGGGCCCGTGGGTATTTGATGGAAACCCCGAGCGAGTGAGCCAGGAAAGTACCAGGCGAACCATGAGCAGTCTAGATGCTGCAGCACAGGCAGGAGTCGATAATTCATAGGGTACCGGTCGATTTTTGTTCTGCCTTAACCCGTTTACGGCATGAGACATGGAAGAAAACAAACACAACTTTTTATCTTGAAAAATGCGAAGGCATTGTACGAGGAGCAAGGTTCATCACAATACCATCACAATACCCTGGTAAAACACCTTGCGTCTGTTCCTTAGCCAGAGACCTGTGCGACGGACACAGGTCATGTCCTTTCTTTGCATGCCTTGGAAGACTTCGGCATTACGAATTCGCTATCTAACACGACTCGTAAGTTGCTATACTCGCTTTCAATCGGCTACGGGGGTGTGAGGATGGGCTGGCAGGAGAGGGGCGGGATGACTGCTTAAGCATTTACTCTGGCGTATTGACGGGAGTCCTATATTAGCCATTGATGCTGTACCCCTTATCCCCTTATCCCCTCATTCCCAGCGAGGGCATCAGCAGGAAGAGCGGGTTATGGGTTACTGCTGTTGCTGCAGCTGCAGCTGCAGCCGCTATTATTGCTACTACTGGAGGATGCCTATTCGACTCGACTCGACTCAACGTCGATATCCATGGGGCTTCTTCGAACTGTAGTGTTCCAATGACAGAAAGAGCAGGGGAATCTGAACAAGTAGAGTGCAGCGTGAGCTACTGCCAATAAGCCAACAAATGTGGCGTCGTCGTCGATAATCAAGTCCTTGTCCTTTTGTCTGCTTTGAAGCCCATGTCGTCATTACTGTAGGGTATACATATATTCCTACTCGACGCTGATAATTGATGCTGATAATCGGCGCTTTGTTGATACGTACGTACGTACGTGGGCTGATGGTGGTGAGGATGGGTGGGAGGTGACGCCATGTCAGGGCTCTCAGGGCTCTCAGGGCCCCCCAACAATGGCCCATGCAGCGCATCCACTGACTAGAGAAATTAGCAAGGCTCGGACAGCTGCGACACCGGCCGTTGGAAGTGAAATATTTCGCAGGCGTGTCTCCAGCTGTCCCTTACCTCACCACTAATACGCTGCCTTCAGACCTCCTTATATAGCCCAGATATCCTCCCGGCGCATCAGGGCCGGGCCGCATGCACACAAGTTTTATCTACCGAGCTTACGTAGGGAAACTCCCAACATGGCCTCATGATTTTGTAGCGCCTTGTTACGTCTCTTGAACGGCCCGCAATCGAGTATCGAGCATCCCAATTCCGAGCCAAAGCCGCCAATTGAGTTAGAGAGCTTCGCGAAGCTTCCCCCCGGCGTCGATCCTCGGGGCGCCTTGCAGTAGTTGCGCAACGAGCGGCCTGCGCGGAACGACACCATGTCTACCACTGCCGGGTAGGAATGCTCGCGAGGCGGTCGCTCGAGCCTTATGAGCTAACCCGGTGATACAGAGCCTTCATAGCGGGCGGTATTGCCGCCTGCGGTGCTGTCACGGCCACGCATCCCTTCGAGACTGTCAAGATCCGGTGCGCATAACCTCCGTTCCCTCCATACACACACGAGCGCGCACACACGCACATGCACACACATACCCTCCGTACACGTACACCTGCGTGCGCTGCCCCGATCATGCGCGGGAGGGGGGAGGGATCGCTCTACCTGAACCTACAGTCAGCGCGCGGAGGAAAAAGAAAAAAAAAAGAAAAAGCTAGCCCTCATCAGCTGATGCAGAATATCTCTCGAACAGGATGCAGCTCCAGGGCGAGCTCCAGACGAAGGGCCACCAGCCGCACCACTACCGCGGGCCGTTCCACGGCGTCGGCGTCATCGTGCGGAACGAAGGGCTGCGCGGCATCTACCGCGGCATCGGGTGCGCGTACGTCTACCAGATCCTGCTCAACGGCTGCCGGCTGGGCTTCTACGAGCCGATGCGCAACGGGCTCGCGACGCTGCTGCTCGGCGACGGCGCCAAGCAGAACCTCGGCATCAACATGTTCTGCGGCGCCTCGTCGGGCATCATCGGCGCCGCCGCGGGCAGCCCCTTCTTCCTCGTCAAGACCCGCCTGCAGAGCTACTCGCCCTTCCTGCCCGTCGGCACCCAGCACCGCTACCGCAACGCCTTCGACGGCACCCGCCAGATCTACCGGGCCGAGGGCGTCGGCGGCCTGTACCGCGGCGTCGGCGCCGCCATGATCCGCACGGGATTCGGCAGCTCCGTCCAGCTGCCCACCTACTTCTTCGCCAAGAGGCGGCTGGTGCGCCACCTGGGCATGGAGGAGGGCGCGCCGCTGCACCTGGCCAGCAGTACCGTGTCCGGTTTTGTGGTCTGCTGCTTCATGCATCCTCCTGGTAAGTTGCTACCCCGTTACCTCCATACGGTGGGAGCATCATCAATATTTTTACCTGTGTGTCTGGGCGAATGCTGACGAGATAGACACCATCATGTCCCGACTATACAACCAGAACGGAAACCTCTACAAGGGCGTCTTCGACTGCCTGGGAAAGACGATCCGAACCGAGGGCTTCTTCGCCATTTACAAGGGCTTCCTGCCTCACCTGGCCCGGATATTACCGCACACCATCCTGACGCTGAGTCTGGCAGAGCAGACGAATAAGTTGATACGTAAGGTGGAAGAGAGAGTATTGCCGAGCTCATATTTAAATAAGGCTTGAAGATTAGTAGAAATACGAAAGCGTGAGGATGGGTGTCGTCAGACGAAGAAAGGGATAGAAAGTAGAGGGACGAACTTTCTGTCTCACTTTTAGATCATACGGTTGCCCTGGGGCTAGAAACCGTAATTATATACTTATGCCCTAGCAGCTAACTGCCTACCTACTTCATACTGGATGGACGGGCTTGCATGGTTGGAATCTTGGCGCCCAGGTTCAAAACATAGACACGGCCAGCACAGAGCAGGGCAGGCATAGCCAGTAGATACAGCACAGATGTAAATAGGGGAAACAAGGAATAGAGAAAGGAAGTCAATCACTCGACAACGCATGTCTAAATTTTTCTTTTTAGTGTTGGTATGCAGTGTTTTATCCGCGAATAGACCGCTCGCACCCGTAACATAGCTTCTTCCGCTTGCCCCGAACCTCCTCACCCTTCTTCTCCCCTACCCACCCCTCCTCCCCGATCTCTCCGCGCCACCGCTCGTCGCCCAGCTCGTCAAGCGGGACGCCGCAGATGCCGCACCGGTAGTTGTCCCTACCTTCTTCGCCATTACCGTCATCGTCGCCATTCCCGTCCCCGCCGAGCCGCGCCAGCTTGCCCGTCGTGCGCATGACGTTGGCGACGACGGAGGGGTAGTTGATCTCGACGTCGGCGAAGTAGCGCGCCATCACGTCGTCGATGCTGAGGTCCTTGTGCGAGACCACGGCGCCGCCGCTGTTGTTGTTGTTGTTGCTGTTGTTGTTATTGCTGCTACTGCTACTACCGTTCTTCATAAACATGGCGCCATCAACGGGCGACAGCACCTCGGTCAGCGGCGGCTCCGAGATGTCCGCGACGTACGTCAGGAGCTCCTTGCGGAAGAGCTCGCGCAGCGGGCTGTACACGGGTATCGTCTTCGCCTGCTGTTGCTGCTGCCGTTTCTGTTTCTGCTGCTGCTCCTCCGCCAAGCCGGGTTCGGGTCCATCATCATCAAGGCCCCGGGGAGGCGGCGGCAGCGGCGGCGGCAGCAGCGGCGGCAGCGGGAACGCGCCGTCGTTGACGAGCCAGGGCAGCGCGAAGCCGCGCCCGCGCGCGGTCTCGGCCAGCGTCAGCTCGGCGAGCGCCGTCGTGTTGTAGCCCAGCAGCAGCACGTCGCAGCCCTCGCGCGCCGCCGTCGCCAGGAGCGCGCGCCGCGCCAGCAGGCGCGACACGTCGGCGCGCGAGGTGGCCGAGGGGAGGGCGGCGAGCACGCTTCGCAGGCGGCGGTGGTTTTGTGCTAGTTCTGCGTCCGGTGGTAGTGCTGATGCTGATGCTGATGCTGATGATGGTGAGGGTGGTAAGGGTGGTGGTGGGGATGGGAGCGGTAGCGAGGTCCAGTCCAGGCCCGGCAGCGCGAGCGCCGAGGCCAGGGGCACGGCGCGGATCTCGGTGCGGGGGAAGCGGGCGCGGAGGCGGGCGAGGAGGGCCTCGGACCGTCTTCTTTCCTCCATCATCGCGGCGTCGTCGTCGTCGTCATCGTCCGTGGATAACGACGACGACGACGACGACGTTGACGACGACGGAGGGGAGGAGACGTGCACGGCGAGGACCTCGAACTTGGGCCGGCGCCCGCGCGCCTCGTGCGCGCGCAGGTTCGACGTCAGGATGTGCAGCAGCGCCGCCGACGAGGGGCCGCCGGACACGGCGACGAGGTAGCGCGGCGGGCGGGACGAGGCCGGCGGCAGGCGCGGTCCCCGCGTCTCGCGCTGCAGCACCTCGAGGCGCTTGATCGTCTTGCTGAAGAGGAAGGCTGCGAAGCAATTCCTGTGCCGGGGTCAGCGGGGACGTATAGGTAAATTAGGTGGACCGGGATCCGGGGTCGAGGTCTCGTTTCGAGATGGGGATGAGACTGGAGTATATGAGTGTTTATGGTGAATGTATTTACTTGCACACTTGTTCGTTCCGCAGATCTGCGGTCGCGGGCTGCTCTTTGCACCGGTTGCAGACGGGCGCACCCTCCGGCGCCGGGGTCGGGGTCGGGGCTGCCGCCATTCTTGGCGTGCTGCGGGGCGATGTACCTTTTTGAGGTTTCTGCTTCAATTGGATGGAGTGGATCTGATGATTGAGAGAGCACCAGAATAATACAGGCTAAATCCCTTTTATTCAGGAGGCGATGAGGGTGTTAGTACGTTCTTTCATGAAGTTGAAGTTGAGTCATTCGCGGAAAATCACGTGGCGAAGATTTTACACCTCTTAGCTCTGTGTGGTGCTAGGTACTAGGTTTCTCGCCCCTGAACGGCTTGCCCAGAGTAATGAGCGTTTGGCGGACGAATTATAGTTGCACGAGCGAGATTTTGGATGCTGAATTTGCAGTACTAGAAATGTGAAATGTTTGCGCATCTAGATATATATTGATCACATAGGTATTTTCTGGGTGGGCTTGGATAGATGCCTGAAGACCTCGCCACCTCAATCGTCTTTCTTGGCCGCGCTGAATATGCAGGCGAGATCGCCTGCTTCAAACCAAGAACGATCTTTCTGCCACGCATGCACGATGATGTCTTTCCCGACGCGAGCGACATTTTCCACCTGTTCTGGTGTTCCCCAGCCCGCGACCGACGTTCCGAAACAGATCAAGTGTGCTCCGACCTGAATTGCTGTCCGGAAAGCGAAATCTTCGCTAACGTCCCCGTAGCCCGTTGCGAACCCCTGAATAATCCATGGACCTGCGTTGATCCCTTTGTATAGCATCAGCTCATACAGCTCTGCGATCATTTGCCCGAGGTCGAGATTGGGCACACCAAGCTGCGCCATCTCCCAGTCAACAACAAATAGTGGTACATCCTTGCGTTCTTGGACTGAAGATTTGGGTAAGAGCACGCTATTCATGTTATCAGCCGGAAGGTCACGGGGCCTAAGTTGTGCATACTTACTTCCCAGACCAGAAATCGCCGTGGATCGCCTGCAACCGAGACTCGTCTCCCATTTCTGCCGCTGCCATGTTCTTGACCTCTTCGAACACGCCTCGTGCGTCGCCAAGGATGGACGGGAACTGCTCGACTCGGTCGAGAAGCCAGGAAAAGTTGATCATGTGCTTCAATTGCTGCATTTCCTTATTCGCTACAACGGTTTTGCGTAGCTCTGACTGCTGTCGTGTGCCGTCGTGGAGAGTTCGTAACCACATCCCAAGAGCTCGCCCGAGCTGGAGGCACTGCGGCTTCAGTGCCTCCGGCGTTGGACTTGCGTACGTGTCCAGCGCGTATGTCTTCAGGTCACTGCCGTGCGGCAGATACTCCTGGACTTGTGTGTTGTTCGTGTCGTCGAAATGGAAAAACTTTGGCGTCCTCACAACGTAGTTGTAAGGCATGCTCGGGTCCTTGTTGCCCAGGACAGAGGAGCCCGAGAGTGCTCTCAAACATCTCTCTTCGATGCGCTTTAGCAAGTTAGTATAAGATGCAACCCGCACAATAGTCATGTCCTTGATAAACCCTCATACACAGCGAGAAAGTGTCAATTTGAAGCTCGGGATGTTCGCGATGTAGTCCTCCGAGTGCTTAATGAGTATCTCCGTTGTACCGTCCTCGAGCGGCTGCAACAGCGTCGCACGGTATATAAAATTAGCCGTGCCTCCGGAAAGCGTCTCTAGATACGACGCAGCAAAAGGCGTCTCCTTGAGACTTCCGAGAACTCTCGAGGTGACGTCTTCCCGGCTTGGTGTGGCCATTGTCGGAGTCGTCGAGGCGCCGTTAACCAAGTTGTGTTTTGAATTGGTGGAACTTGTTGTGTCTATCCAGTACAGTACCTAGTGCAACTACAGCCCTTGGCAGCTGAACAGTCGCAAGGCGGAGAATTGAGGAAGCGAAATGGAAACCTGACAGTGGCACATGCATTCTTTGTCAGGCCCGGCTGAAAAGTGAAGCGCCCGTTTATATGTAGATAGAGCAGATGTACTAGAAGCTGCATCGATGCTTCATGCCTCGCAAAGCTGAGAGATCAAAAGCCCTAACAGCTGTAGCTTACACGCCACCTTCGGCCAATGACTCAACTAATACACGCAACTGCAGTAAAGCGAACAATACGAATCGGCACTTGGCAAGTTGGCGTGGAAGTCATCATGGGAGAGGTTTGTGGATGTCATCCTGAATCATCTCATTCCGTTTCGCGTCCCCGAGGAATCCCACCTGTTCAACTTGCGACGTCAGTACAATCTGCCTTGGGAGGCTGAGATGATGTGAGGAAGAGCTACTGCTGCAGCTGGCCCCCAGGTGTCGTAGTGTGCACAATATTATCGTCAACGACCTCAAGCTCAAGTGGGGACCATCGGGGAGAAACAGACATCGGCCAATGAGATCATATGCAGGGGCCATCCAATCGGCACCTCAAACGCGAAACCGTTTCGTTTCTTCCTCTTTACATCATTATGCCCTTTTCATTGGCTCGTCACTATCTCGACCATCCCATTAAGAGTAAGGTAAAGGGGCAATCCACTGTGACCCTGGCAATCTTTGGATCGTCTGTAGAGGCTGCAGGCGTTCGTGAGACAGCATCTGAGCGCCCACGAGGGAAATTCATCGATAGTGGATGACGGTGGGCCTTGGTTGGCTGATGAGAGATGGGATGACCCGGACGTTTCCAAGAATGAGCTGCTATCGATGGTCTATGCAGTCAAATGACTGACAGCAGCCAAGAAGTCGAGTGGAAGTGTAAGGTAAGGCAAGGCAGCCCAGGGGCACGGGTATGATGGAGTATCATGAGAAGAACGGGCCAGCCAGGGCCCGGATCTGCGAATGTCAAGGCACGACAAGCAGGGGAGTGCCATGTGTTTCCGATATCTGTTTCTTCTCGCTTGGTCTCCTACTTTTTTTTCTTTCTTGTCTGGCTCTGTCGCCATTTCTGGCAGATGAGTGCTACCATTATTCTTGTTGTCGTTGCTTAACGTGTAATCATCACGATACACCGAGAAGCTGAGCTTCGTTTCTCTTCTCCATTCCACTTCTTGTTTGCATTGACTGCACTGGCACCTTTTACTTTCCCTTCGTCAGCTACCTTTCCGTTTGTCTTCCCTATAGTAATTGGCTCTAAGTCGTCACTCGATCCGAGTCCCGTTGAGCCCGACCCTGCTACCAACCCGCGTCTCGCCTCGTCTCGTCTCGTCACATCACGTAACGTAACGTACCACGTTGTCCAAAGGAGACAAGAACGTTAGCGGGTTATCTATCTGAGGAACCAGCCTCCCCTGCAAGGCAGCCTAACTATAGATCTGTAATTCTCGCCCCCTATCGCAAGCGTTGAGCTGTCGTCAAAAACGCAGGGGGCCGTCACTCAAGCCTGGCGGCACAGTTCACGCCACGCCAGTTGATATCATTGGCAGCATATAAGGATCTCCATCAAGGCTTTTCGATCTCGGGGACAAACATTTCCTGGAAGATCAGGGTACGAAGGTCTAAGGTCGCATTGGCTCTGCCAACTTCTATCCTCGGACCTCTCAGACCTTAGCCAATTAGGCGGGGTCTTTGCCTTTTCCGTCATTCACGGGCTCTTGACACAACCTGTGTTTCGGGCATGCTGCCATCCTCAATCTGCCTAGACACAACTCTATTTCGCCCAATTATTCGTCTTGAGCGAGACGAATAATTTGCTGTATCTTTAGGACGATCGCTTCTCTTCTCCGCCATCACAAAGCATAGCGAAGTCAGCCACTGTCGAGACAGTCTGCTATCAGACTCGATATACCGGCAAAACGATAAACTATATATTGGAAGAACCTAACGATGGTACATTATCGACGGTTGCGACGGCGGACACTCGAGTTAGCGTTGTTCCTGGCCATGGCCTCGGCCTCATCGGCTACATTCTCTTCACAAGGTCTTTCCCTAGCTGATTTCCAAGTAATTGTGGCGAATCGAATATCGAAATCATGCATTCGTGCCTACAGAAAGGAGATAGAAGGCTGCACGAAGACCGATTTCACGAAGGGGCACCAATGTTCGTCGAGTTGTGTAGCGGGATTGCAGAACGAGGAAGCTCTGCTAAAAACCTCATGTGGTGGAATCCAGGTCGGCTCAGGTTCGCTGCTTGGGATCGCACTGACGGGTGGTTTGGTCGACACACTTTGTCCAGGCTCTCAAGCCACCACGACCATCCAAACGACAGTCGAACCGACACCGACGAGGGGATTTTCAACCATACCAGCATCAACGACTACCTCGGCCCAGACAAAAACATCCACTACTCAAACATCGATAGATACGCCGCCACCAGCGACAGCAGTACAACCTCCTCCTCCGACTGACGACACGGCGACACCGCCGGCTGCGACCTCGGCCACTGATACCACGTCAATACAAAGCACCGCACAGTCTACGGCACAATCTACTGCGTCACAATCGCCCCCACAACCGCCACCTCCCGATGACCCAGCATCTGATGGCTCGACGTCCGATGATTCATCGTCAGATGATACGCAACAAACACCGGGAAGTTCGAATAGTGGTAGTCCGTTCGACGGCGTGCCCGTCATAAGTTTAGGAGAATCGCTACGCTTCGTACAAAGTACGAAAACACTTTTGGCCGCGGTGTTCATCGCCATCTTTCTCGTGCGGTGATGAGGCAGCATTATCCTTCACATATCCCATAATGCAGGAGGTTGGGCAACAGAGTATGAATACGAGCGAGAATAATGTCTAAACATTTACCGAGGGCAGCCGGCGGCCGATACGAGATCACTGTTGGGCAGTCGGTTCCGAAGGAGTAATGAGCTATGGCCGTGGATAGAGGTGTTAAGGGATGGATAAAAGGAGTGGTGTGGGTTTTCAAGAGAAAGACGATCTTTACGCGCGGGTCACTGGTGGTATGGGATTATACCCGGGAATATCCCTATCGGAAATTGAGTGCATCACGCCTCTGTACAGGAGTATTGGTACCAAAACCAAAAGACCACAGGTTCAAGCTGTCTAGTTTTTGTCCAAATAGCTAAGAACAGGAAATACCCCAATGATAAGGACAATTCACGAACCAACAGACTGCTCTTCTAGTGACATCGATGGCCAAACAGAGGAGCTCGTAGGAGGCATGAGGATGATGGCTGAGAAGTTGAGCTCATCTAACCCGTGTATCTTCGTCTGGCCCATCTGCAACCCTCTACCGTTATTCACGTCACTCCGCTTAGCTTCGATGAGATCGTAATAAGAACGTTTCTTCAAATTATATAAAACACGCCTGACGCCTTCTTCGTTGCGCTGATCTAAGTACGTAGACATGCTCATTTTGAAATTACCGACATGAGGGAAAGGGGGCCCCGTCCTCGATACCATCCCACGACCATATATCTCTTATCTAACACAATCAATCATTCATATCCTACGCTCTCCTCGCAAAACGATATAAATGCCGAAAATTGATGGGTAATGCCAATTTTCTACTGCTCAGATCGATAACTGAGCCGCCCGAAGCCCCATCCAGAATTCGTGGGGAACCGCCGGACACGGCTGATTACGTTAGTCTAGTCTTCTTACTCGGCGGTCCTCCTCCACAGGTCGCGCATGGAGATGGCGCCGGGGATGCTGCCGAGGGCGGCGATGGCCAGCTCGCTGGCGAAGCCGCGCTCGAGGCTCCAGTGGACGGTGAGCGGGGCCCAGGCGAGCTGGCGGGTGAGGGTGCGGCGCCAGGCCTCGGCCCAGTCGCGCTCGTCGCGCTCGACCTCGGCGACCGTCTTGTCCCCGGCGAACTTCTCGGCGCGCGTGCGCCGGCCCCGCCGCCGCGCGTCCCGCGCCAGCCGTGCGATCTCGAGCCCCACGAACCCGGCCCAGAAGCGCGCGCTCCACCGCCCGAGCCGCGCCTGCGCCGCCGCGGGGATGCCCAGGACCCCCTTCGACGCCAGGTACATGCCGTTCTCGAGCCCCGCCGACAGCGTGCACGCCGTCAGCTGCGCCCAGGCGATCGCCGTGTCGAGCTTATCTCCTCCGTCCTTCTTCCCCTTTCCCCCGTCCTTCTCCCCCTCCGAAGAAGACCGCCGGAGCTGGGCCAGCAGGCGGCGGAACCAGAACCACATGGCGAGCAGGGACCAGAGGCGCATGAAGGCGCGGACGTCGGCGAGCAGGACGCTGAGGGCCTTGAGGGAGCGGGCGAGGCGCAGGGCCGCGGCCGCGGCGCGCGAGAAGGTCGGCAGGGAAGAGGAGGAGGAGCAGGACGTGAGCACGAGCGTGGCCGAGGGCGGCAGCGCGCTCGCCAGCGACTGCTGCTGCTGCTGCTGCTGCTACTGCTGCTACGATTCTGGTAGATGGACGGATGTGTCGGGAACGAGGACGCGCGGTTGGCTGGTTCAATATGTATCGAACATGGATCGGGCTGGCAAGCCGAGGCGTAGCGTTGAGGCTCCGCACCAGGGCCTTATCGTTACTACTACGAGTTACGGCTTCAAGCAAAAAAAGGAACGATCGAACGAGCCGCGAAGAGCAAGGAAAGAAGATGTTCACGGCAACAACAAGCAGGAGAAGAGAGTGGAAGGAAGTTCGCTGAAGGCAGACGCCCCGAGAAATCCCGCCGTCGTCAGGCGATGTAGTTGAAATGCCCGTGCAATTAGGCAATTAGAAGTGCCTCGGGATCTCCGCTTCGGAGTCTGGGGAGTGTACGACTTTTGGTGGAGGACGCTAACCGTTAGGTAGGTAGTGCGCTGGAGAGGTGGCTAGAGAGGTGTACGTGTAGCGGCAGTAGGTGAGCTGTTGTGCTTGGTCAGGTACCCCGACCAATGACATGCCGGGGAACCAGCAGAAAAGTCCACACCGCCTCGTCACATCGAGCTTCCCCGGATATCCACACAGCTGGAGGACAACAGCTTCTCCTTTCGATGGCTGGAATAGGCGTGAACCAGCCGAGTTCAAGCTACGGTCGACCTATTCGCACGCCACGGCCCTCAACGAATCTTCGGGACGCGATACCGTTGCTGCTCCTTATCTCTGCTGGATACCAATGTTGGCGGCGGGGATGATCTGAGCTGTCCTCCACTGGAGAAGCACGAAATTCGTGAGCTGCCTCCTTTTACACGTACGTACATATAGGTAGCTCCATCTCGCCAACAACGCAGCAACATCGTGACAGCTCCACACCACGTCAATATCTTGACCAATTTCAGAAACGCTAAAGATAGAAGGTATAAATCGCATAATTCATACTGAGCATGCCGACATTATTTTAAGCAATCCACGATACCTAGGAACCGCGATATACCTACACGCTGACACCTCTCCAGAGACCCCAGTATAGACGGGTGTTACATTTAATCCCCATCAAACGGCATTCGGTCATTGGCGACAATTACCTGGATTCGCCCTTGGATCAAATACGGGGTAAAAGTAAGGAAATAATCACTCGTTTTCTCGAAGCGTTTTGGGGGTACGTGTTCAAGGTACTTCTATTTACAACCCAGCCCGGAGTATCTCTTGGGTCCTTTTACCCTATACTGGATGTCTGTCCAACTATAGAGACTTGAGGAGTGTCGAGAGACAGGGGGGTATAAGGACAATCGGAGGTTTTCTTGGTTCAGAGTATTTCCAAAGGGATGATCCAGAAGACAGCTTACTTCCACGCTCAACACACGGCCAATTCCCTACTATGCCCTTTACAAGATCATGAGGTATTGCCGTTGCCATTATCAACATGTTTATTCTCATAGAGCTTGTCACGGAGATCTTCTAGTATCGTCGCTAAAACCTCGTCAATGGGGAGATTCTTATCACATGGCGGCGTCGCACAGCTGCCAACTACTCCGACGAAGATGGGACGCAATACATGGCGCTCATTGAAGTATTTTATCAGCTTCATTGTATAGATCTTCTGCAGCAGGTCCTGACGTGCCAGGGCGGCATTGGCATCGCCCCTTTTTACTGGGTCGAAAAGCAGGGACCCAATGACGACTTCAGTGAGCCACACAAGTATTGCAAGCTCGACAAGCTTGTCGAATGAGCTTATGTAGGGACACCCAGCTCCGCCTCATGATCCAGCCAGTGGTTCTGACTGGGTATGGCTCGCAGAGCTACCGGCTTGAACTACTGCGGGGAGGACGAGAGGACGCACTGTTTCACAAGCAGTCTATGACACACTGACTGGTGACGCTTGGTACATTTTGACTGACGATAGTTGATGTAGAATCTTTCTTGATTTATGCTTGTAAGGTCACCATCCTGCTACTGAATCCAGGAGATAGTTTTCAAAGCCACATCTGGAATTCAACTAGCTACCTGCTCCACTATGTGTGATGATGATATTAGGATTGTAAAGGTATTCGTTACGAAACCCCAGCACAGTTCTACCCCAGGAATTTGATCATATTGACAGGATCATAGTCAAGATTAAATGGGCCAAGAGAAATACATATAATCAATTGGATCCTGGTGTAAATGTCATGATTATAGTATCTATAAGTCAATGTTCCACCACCTGGCTCGAGCTGGATCCATTGAATCAAGCGCAACCCACGCCTCCCGCTGCCTTGAAGAGCAGAGGAGCCTTCTTACACGTTCTCGGCATGCTGGTTCTCGAGCTTCGGCTGCTCCCCACCAGAGCTGCTGCCGTCTTTCACCGGCACATCGGCGACGTCGGCGACTTCCGTACCAGCTTGGATGCGAATGCGAGCCATCTCCTCGGGCGAGGGCGGAATCCACTTCGCCGAAGTTCGAGGGTTTACATGTTCGACATCTGCAATTATTCAGGGTTAGTAATTGCTCCATTTTTTGACAGCTGGAAATGTCCTTGGCTATGTCCCAGAAACAATAGGCTCATGCAAAGCCCCAAGTAGCTTATCTTTACCCAAGGTACAGCGATAAGGAAGAAAAATGTTGATCTCTAGGGTGTACTCACACATGGTGTCGATTTCCTCAAGGGTACGGCCTTGGCCCTCGACAACAAAGAGATAGACGAGGGCGCCGCCGACGAGGTTACAGGCGGCGAAGACGTAGCCGTAGCGGAAGTCGATGGCGGTGGTGATGAAGGGGGTGAAGAAGGCGATGAGGAAGTTCCAGGTCCAGTTGCTCGCCGTGGCCATGGCCATGGCCGTCGCCCGGTACCGCGAGGGGTAGATCTCGGCGATCAGGGTCCACACCATCGGGCCCCAAGTTGTCGCGTAGCCGAGGATGAAGAGCGCCGCGAACACGATCAGCACGATGCCAGCGGTCGGCGTGTTGGACGGCGTCACCCGGTCGAGCAGGAAGTGGCCGACCGAGGCGAAGATCATGAAGCAGATGAACATCCACACGCTGCCCACCATGAGCGACTTGCGCCGCCCGTAATGCTCGACCAGGTACAGGCCGATGAAGGTCACCCCGAAGTTGATCCCGTTGAGGATCATCTGCGTCACGAAGGAGCTGATCTGCACCGACTGGAAGATCGTCGTGCCGTAGTAGAAGAAGTAGTTGGCGCCGGTAAGCTGCTGGAACATCTGTAACAACATACCCAAGGCGATCCGATAGGCCATGCGCGGCGCTTTAAACATCCCTATCATGTCACTGATAGCGCCTTTCTTTATTTTTGATTCAGCCCGCAGCTTGCTATCGATCTCCTTCAGCTGGATTTGAACAGCATAGTGGTTCTCTGGTGCGCCATATACTTTCATGAGTGTTTCCCTGGCTTGGTCGACACGTCCTCGACGGTAATCGAATCGCGGGGTTTCGTTGAAAACGAGGATACCGAACCCCAATATCAAGGTCCAAAGCCACCCGAGCCCGATGACGATACGCCACGACCCCGAGTTGTAACGCTGGTGCTCGTAGGTCCCATAGTTAAAGCAAGCGGCGAGGAAGATCCCGAGCGTGATGAATAATTGGTACCTGTTGCGCAAATTAGCTAACCATTGAATATACATTCAACCAACCGAAGATGAAGACCTGACAACGAGAAAGATTCAATCACTTACGTGCAGACCAGCGCGCCGCGGATCCACGGAGGTGCCGTCTCGGCTTGGTACATTGGCACGAGTAAACTGAGAGCGCCTACACCCCAACCAGCCACCAATCGGCCGATCATGATTTGTTCCCAGACATCGACCGAAGCCACTTGGATCACGAACCCGACGGAGACGACGATGCACCAAAAACACACGGACCAGCGCCGGCCGATCTTGTCCGCGATGGGCGCGGCGATGAGGGCGCCGATGAGCGTACCGATGGACAGCAGGCCGACGATGAGACCAGACCTGACATTACTGAAGCCATACGTCCCGTCATCTTGGATCTCTCCGTACCGATCCAGGAAATCCGGCATTTCCAGGAAACCGGAGATCTGGCCGGTATCGTATCTACATCTCCTCAGCAAACAGCGCTTCTTGGGGGCATCGAACTACTAAACAGACGTACGTACCCGAAGATCAAGCCGCCCATGGACACGAGCGCCCCCATGCTGAAGGAACGCAGCGTAACGCGCGGCAGCGGCGAGTAGTCGAGCGACGCCGTGTCGTGCCCGGCAACGTTCTTGTTCTCCGACTTGCCCGGGTCGACATCGTCGAAGCTGACGTGTGTGCTCATGCCCAACATGATGGCGAGATTTCAGCAGCAGCAGCAGCAGCAGGACCGACGGGGAGACGATGGTGTCGGGGAACGCAAATCGCTACGGAACGGTCACTCTAGCAGCGGGGGCTTCTTTATTTCTTTATTATACCTCCCCGCGTGTGTACGGGCGTGTGCTGCCTGGCTGTGTGCGTGTGCATGGAAAAGGTGGCGACGGTATCATGGTTCCCACGCAACCCGCGTCGTATAAATACAACCGAACCCGGGGAAAACCCAAAGGAACAATGGGCTGAACGGGGGTCCCTCCCCTCCCCCAGACTGCTAGACTGCTAGACTGCTAGTTAGAGTCCCCATATTGTGCCATACGAGTACGTAGAAGGCCCGAATACTGGTAAGGATGACCCTCTGCAAATCCTCATACCTCGCATGGCCGCATGGGCATCTTCCAAGTCGGGTATTTGAAATCGAGCCCCCTTCCAGCCCTCGCGGCTGACCGTTTGCGGTGGGATGCCACATGATGACGTCACCTCATGCCTGGCCGGACCCACAGGACTGGGGGGATAGCGCCGAAAAAGCGACGACAGCGGGACCCCGTCGACGTGGGGCTCCGCGGGGAAGAGTTGACGCTCAGCTGGGGAAGTTGGGTGATTTCTCTTTATCTGTCGCGCCGGCGCGCACGCTATTCGGGGCTGTTCGGGGTAGCGCGCCACCGAAGCCATCGCACCGGGCAGCCGGGGTAGCCGGCCACAATGAGAGGTGCGGCTGTGCGGGTCAAACGCAGTAATTGTCGAGGGGACACGGGGCGTACGGATGTAGAGAAGGTCTGGGCTGTTGTTAAGGCTGAGTAGGACACCTACATACCCAATCTACATACCCAATCCCGATGCATCCAGCTGCCGGATTGCGCGGCTGCGAGGTAATATGGTGGCTTTTCTCGGCTAACGCCTTTTACGTCGCTATGTAACACGGATACTCGACGGTGACGAATGACGGTCGGCGTATTCTGCCACAATTGGGAGTCCCGTCACCTGCACTGACAGAATGGATCTCACTGGGCTGCATCTCGATCCCGCGCTTTTTATAGTCCGAGCCGAGAGGCGGCGACATTCAGTCTCAGTTGAAATCACCCTGCTATCTCTCGCTCACGTGCGTGTAACTTGTTTTGCCCTCTCAATAGAGATACATATGTAAGTAATCCATACCTAGAGGTTGCTTGCCCCTTTTCATTCCTAGTGGGTAACTTGTTCGTACATGTACCCACTTCGGAAGATATCTCACCCTCGGCATAATCTGTACAAGTAGATATTTTCACCGACTGCGATTTTCACATGGTAGCTAGTATCGATCTACCATGTCATTAGACCGAGCCCACAGGCGGTGACTGCGCGCTCAATGTTTTCTATGTATTACCGACCTTTTCTTCCCAGGCGTACGCGTCGTATACCTAGAGTCATGCTCTACAGCACCGGAAGCACTTTGTGCCAAATGTTTCAAAGCACGTGCTCGCTGCCGTGACAACACTCTGACATTCTCCGTTTAGGCATCTGTGTTCATCTTACTAGTGCTTCATCAGCTGATCTCGCGCTCCACGACAGTGGCAGTTCCTGATCAGACCGAATTAGGCATTGAGTGCGATTTGGTGCAACTGGCATTGCAAATACCTTTATTCGAGCAGACATCAGGAATACGGCTTGAAAAGCAATCTCTCATGGTGATAAGTGCCGCGAGGGTTGTCGTATGGTCACTGATGAAAGGATGGCAATCGACTTCCCACGAATCTCAAGCTTCTACTATGCCAACTAATTAGGCCGACGATGCAATGGGACGAACGAGGCGGTCTGATAAGATGGCGTTGAGCTAGTAACTTTTTTTTCTCTCTGTTTTTTCCTTTCCCCTATCATTGGATAGTGGCAAGCGTAGACTCTGGTAGGGTATTCATGCAGAAATGCCATTCTTTCTGGGAGAGTAAATGTGATATAAATATATGTGTGTGTGTGTGTGTGTACACATTGCAATCCTCGCTACTAACGCTTCCTACCTACTATGATCTAGATGTTGCAAATACTGCTGTCGATGAAAGGGCTCCAGCTTTATTTGAAAATCAATAAATTTAGATTCAATAGTACTCTGTGCTCGGAACATGAGCAGGGCTCTGTTAGTGGAGGGCTGATCCAGTTGGGAGGGGGGCATGGGCTTAGCTACAAGGCAGCGTCAGCTCCATAAAGTAGAGTATGAAACTTTGACTCTACATGAGGCATTCTTTTTATGCTGGTGTTTTGTTGGTTCAGAAGGAAATTCTCCTACTAACTCTATGTTTAATATAAACCTAGAACAAAGATGTTGACGCGCTGTCAAATCGCACACCTTACCAATATACGTATGTGTGCAAATTCTCAGAGAGAATTCAATATATGTCAAGATATTGTCTTATTATTATGCACCAAGTCATACCTTCGCCAAGGTCTAGTAGAGAACTCCCTTTATACCCAGGCTGATTCAGCCCTTCCGGACACAAAGTCCCGGGGAGGTGAAAACAGAACATTACGCAGCTGCAGAATAGGGGAACCTTTGACCGGCCATAGTTGGAAATAAAAATGCGTTGTCAACTACTCATATATGGTTACGCTCCTGTAATGACTAGGTGCACATGCTACTGTATACCAAGGGACTTCAAGCAGTGTGATTCAGTCCTTTCATTGCCGAGTGTACATACTCAAAACCAACCAGTAGGCCAAGACGTCTCCTACTGAACGTGTACGTGTGACTTAAACAGGAGTTCTAGTGTGACTAAGTTGGAAGGGCTAGGGCCCATCTTTAGGGGCAACGACTATGTGCTTATGCAGCCATTGCAGGTTGACGTATTCCTGGATGCTGGGAGGTTCACTGAATGAGATCCTTAGGCTAGATGCCTGGAAGCTTAAGGCCCCCAGTGGTGACAGAGGACAAGGGGCTAAAGGGTACGCCTGGTAACTAATGATGGGTAGAGACGTTGACTAGGAACCGTGCATATAGATGTATGCCTTATTGCAAAGGGGCCCTGGATGCCATACCCTGGCAACTAGCACTAAGTACGTGTATTGTCCCGTCGATTTCATGTGTTTCCGTCTCTACAGCGTTGCCCAGCGTACTTCACCCCAGTGAAACCGATTCTCAGACTCTATTTATTCTCGCCCATCATCCTCAAATTCATGGTCCCCTTCCCTCATCATCTTCTTTCTCAACACACAACATCTACACATCGTATCCACTCAAAGTACTACACCCCTTGACTCTCTTTCCTTGAGTAAGCACCTGAAAGCCAGCTACCAAGATGGCTGAGCTACTCCCTATGCTCCTAGATATCATCCCGGTTGCTGTCAATGTCGCTAGAAGCTTCAGGGCATGCCTCGCTAAGCGGGAGAGGGTCGACGATGAGATAATGCGTGCTGTCCAGGAGCTGGGCGCGACGCAAGCAGTCCTTGAGGCACTACAGTTCGTCCTCAAGGAACCGGTTGAGAGAGTGCTTTTCGACATTCTGAATCAATATCGGGTAACCCTTAAAGATCTAGAAATGCTTGCGAATCCGAGTCAACGAGAGGATTCAGATTCTTCGACCACAGAGGTACAACCTGCAAGCCCTAAGCCTTTCCTCAGACTTTTCGCTTCTCCTGATGGTATGAGGCCGGCCTCTCCAACTCAGATGTATGTGTTTCGAAGTTCTTTGCCCTTACTCGAGCCTGCTAAGCATGTTATACCCACCAATCTATGATGTTTATGATATCGAAATCCCCGACAGATATATACCCACCATTCAAATTATCCATATATATGTTAACTGTCCACTATCTATAGTAACCAAGCCCAACAGAGTCGGAGATCTCCCGGCCCACCCCCTTCGAGCCCAGGTCTCCTTAGGATCGGTAATCGGGTACCAACCCCGCAAAAATGGCCGTCTTACAAGAAGTGCAAGGCACAAAACTTGCTGAAGCAGTTGGAGGGCCATAGAACTCAGATCCAGCTTGCCTTACAGACCCAAAGCATGCAAGTGGCACTTGGCCAGCCTTGAAGAACTCCCGACTAATTCATGTCTAGGTTCGACACCAGGGAACTGAAGGATTTGATGCATGGTGTGTTTAGGTTACGCACTGGTGCGGTGAACATATCGAGGCTAATTCATGAAATAGATCAAGAAAAAAGACAGATTCTGGCGTGGCTGAAGCCTGCAGGTCTTGATTCGCACGAAATTCACATGGAACAGCGTGATAAGCGGGAGGACGAGACGTGTGGCTGGTTGACAGATTCCCCTGGTTGGACAACATGGCTGAACGGGGACTCGGTTGACCTGGATGGCTGGCGCCGTTTTGCCTGGGTATACGGTCTCCCTGGCGCGGGAAAGACGGTTCTTGCATCCTTTCTCATCGACGACGTTGCTGTGCACTGCGAGTCGAGAGGATTTTCCTACTATTATTGTCACCACAAGCGAAATCAAGACGAGACCATTCCTTCCCTCCGCTGGATTATCGGAGATTTGAGTCGACAAATTAAGCGCTATATCCCAGAGGAGCTCAAAAAGCTACACCAATCAGGAGATTTTTCTGTTCAACGACTCCTTGAATGCCTTCTGGCTATCTCTGAAGCATACGAACGACAGGGACGCCGGGTCTATCTACTGATTGATGCCGTGGATGAAAGTAAGGCGCCACGAACACAGTTCCTTAGAGTGCTGATTACGATCGGCTCGCACGAAATGTTCCAGAATGTGTCGCTCGTGATGACGAGCCGTGAGGAGACAGACATCGAAAACGCTATGAAGGCAGGGGACACGATCGACGGATTTCAGTCTGGCGTAGAACACATGGAGATTGACGACGACCCGAACGACGCTGTTCAATATTACAAATCTGTCACCATGGCAAACGACGATGTGATGCAAGCAATCCGAAAATATGTCGAGAAGCAGTTGAACACGCAGCCCTTCCTAGACTGGACCCCAGGCTTCAGGCAAGACGTGATAAAGAAACTGTCGAGGAACGCCAGAGGAATGTAAGTGATCAACAAAGTAGCTTCGGGCTTTTCGAAGACGTAGTACTAACCTTCTCGATTATTTAGGTTTCGATGGGTCGCATGTCAAGTTGATATGCTCAGACGTATCTACTACCAAGGGCCGATTGCCATAAACAAGGCCCTAGAAGACATGCTGGAAACGCTATTCGATATCTACGAGAGGATCCTCGAGAATATACCGCGGGAGAGGCGTGCTTTCGCTCGTACGGCTCTTGCGTTAATATGCAGCAACAACTCGGGAATTCCAAGTACCGACGTGTTGGTGCAAGCGTCACTTCACGACGTCCCGCATGGGATCAAGCACAGATACAACGTCGACTTGTTAAAGGAGACTCTCGGCTGCCTGATCAAATTGACAAGACTGAGGCACATGCTTCGTTTCATCTTCTCACATGATACCGAGGACATAACCTTTGAGAAGGTCGACCTCGCCCATTACACTGTGAGGGAGTATCTCTTCGCGGCGTCGACCAAGGAAAGAGGGGCCAAGGACTTTGCCTTATCCGATGATATTACTAAGGTCCTAGAGATGCAAGTCATCTTCAACGGGCTGCAACAGTTCGAGCCCACTCGTCCCCGTAAAGCTCCTTCTCGATACGAGGAATGGTGTCTCACGAGATCACAGCGGGCTTTGGAAAGACAACGAAGCCTCATCATCGAAAAGGAGGATGTTTGGAAGGCTGTGTGGCCATGTCTCTCACCTAATAGCTTGCACTTGGGAGCCCTCACCAACCACAACACCCGGAACTTTTTCAATATATGGAAGAAACTGACCCTCATTCGTGAACTACCGTCAGGCAGCCAGGCCGAGGGGGAACACTACAGGCACATGCAACCGGAAACGGGTATTCTTGCGAGCTTGATATTGCTGAGGTGGCCAGAGCTTGCAGAGAAGTATCTGCATTCGGTGTTGTATCAAAACTTGCCGGCCAGAAAAAAGGCCGCCATATGGATCGATCGGATTTTGGTGCAACCATCAGATGACAGGGGACTTAAAGACCGCACAGGACGTGCGGACCGCCCGCAGACGCTTGTCCGGCTAAGCGTATCACACAGGCGCGTCGACTTCCTGGAGCTTTTCATCAAAGCTGGAGCGACCTTCGAGCACGAGCCTGATATCATATTCGCGGTCCTAGAGGACGCCTACGGCGGCGATGACAGCGATGGAACTGTGGCCGGTCGCCTGATGAAGATCCTGCTCGAGAATGGTGCAAACCCCAACCCACCTGGCTACAAGGTAAGCAGCGTCCAGAGTGTTTATTTCCCTTCTATCTATCCTGTTTCACGTTCGAAAACATACCTTCAGGACATATTTGGGAGATAATTACCTGAATTGGTTTTAAAGAGAGTGTCTATGATAAGGACGTGCTGACTTCG
The DNA here is from genome assembly GCA_000966885.1 of Xylaria sp. JS573. Taxonomy (NCBI): domain Eukaryota; kingdom Fungi; phylum Ascomycota; class Sordariomycetes; order Xylariales; family Xylariaceae; genus Xylaria; species Xylaria sp. JS573. The sequence continues at coordinate 3,219,028 of JWIU01000092.1, forward strand.
AATGCTGTAGTATACCCCCTTGCAGGATGCAGTACACCACCTTGAGGAAAGCTGGGTCTTATCTTTGCTTCTCGAAGGTCATGGTGCGAACGATATGGGAAATCCCAATGGGGAATACCCATATGAGGACGATGAAGACTGCCAGTGGCACAAACAGCATCCGCTCGAGATCTGTCAGAAGAGCGTGGTGGAGTGGGTGGACGATAGTGAGGTCAGAAAGGCCAGGATCCGGGTGCGACAGTTGCTGATTCAATACGGAGCACGTAAGCCGGAGAGCCGACGAGCTTCCGTAATCATTCTTGACAACTGATGCTGGGTAGGTCGCTGAATGGTTGTGGTGGAGGAAGAATTGTTACCTACTTCATAGGTAGGGACATTGGCAACCCGCCTGGCTGAGCAGGAAAGGAGGTATGAGTGAGCGGAAAGAGATGTGGGAGGCCGCCACTCGTTTGTCTCCGCACATGTACACAGGGAAGACTAAATGAAGGTATCCACGGATGTGGCAAGCAACACGTACCTACTCACATTAGTGTAACTAAGGAACTAAGGTCAAGCCAGCACCTATGCAGGTAGAGTAGTATACCTAGGGTGAAGAGCGCCAGATAGTCCACAGCTCTGCCCATACTATCATGGGACTGAGGTCTCTCGGAAAGAATTGATTTCGATTTTCTCTACCAACGTATCGCTGTTAATTGGCCATTGACCATATTTTGAGGCAGCACATAGAGGGCGTAACAGAAAGATCGTCTCGATGTGATTCGGAATCGATGACCACCAACAATATCACAGATCAGATGCCCAGGTACGCCAATAACTCCATTTATGATCCGGCAGGACTTCAGTTAACGCATTACGATCTCTTTTGACCCATTTCCTCCATGTCGACGTCGTCCCACTCCTCTCCCCATTCGCCTATCTTCCCACCAAGCCAGATCCCTCCGGCCGTTGCCACGCTAGCCAGCAAGAACCAGCCCTCAAACCACCTGTCCACGAACCCAGGCTCAAGAGCGCTCTCGAGGGCATCCCCCACAGCGCTACCCACCTCCTTGGGAAGATTACTGCGTAGAAGCATCGCGGCCGAAATCACGTAGATAGCACTGATCTGCCCAATTAACAGGGCGAGATTGGCTTGCGCGTGATACAGGAGGCCGGGCGTCCACTTGGCAAACAGGTGGAAGGTTTGAAGGGCACTATTGGCGCTCGCCGCGAGGATGACACCGGACAACAAGAACGAAATTTGTCTCGCCCAGGCGATCTGGTCCAGTTTAGGGTCCCAATGCTTAGCCAAGAGGCCAAGAAGACGGTTAATGGGGTCTGAAGAAGAGAACGAAGCGGTCGGGTAGTATAGTCGACGCAGGGTTGTTAGTGTAGTCGCTATAATGCGATAAACGCAATACACACTAAACACATAGGTGGGTACCAGGACGAGCTTTCCGAGAAGTGTCGCCGCGCGCGCCGAATTGACTTGTCTAGAACGGAGGGCAGATAAAGACGAAGCCATATTTGCTTCCATGGTTTCTAATCCGGCAATTTCCAGGCGCAGAGTCCGTATCTCCGACGCATCCCCCCCACCGCGGATAGAGCCGATAAACTTTGTGACAATCCCGTGCTGTTCGGCTGCGGAGGTCTCAGCAACTTTGCGCTGTAAAGCTTGCAGACGATGGCGCTTAGTCAAGAGCATCTCGTTTGTCGCATCCAGGCCTGCCTGTTTACGAGCAATATCGGATTCCGTTACAGGACGTCGCGAAGCGCGACTACCGAACGTGTGCCACGGCGAAGATACTGACGCAAATCCTGACAGCAGCGCCATGAGCGATATGCCAATAACACCGATGCGCTCAAGGCAAGCGCGGGCCAGTCCGCCCGAAAACTTAGGCTCGACTCCGATACCTGCCATCTTGGCACTGGGGCGAGCGACTTCACTTCCAACCGGAACCAGGTTTCCAAGCGACCAGAATACAAATAGCCAGGCACTGAACATCGCAAACTGAAGTACCCAGGCAGTCCGGGGGATGCGGCCCTTGGAAGTACGCTGGAAGGTCCACCCTGAGCCGGTGATCAACGATTGGAGCTCGAGAAATGGAATGAGCACAACGAGGAGAAACAAGAGAGTCGGAACGGTAATCCGCAAGGCCATGGCTCGAGCATGAGGGTTTACCAACTCAGAGATTTCACACAAGATTAATTCAGCTAAGACGGCGGCCAAGCCGACCGTCGTGGAGAAGGCGCCGGCTGCGACGCGCCTCCGGATGGACTTCGCGCCATGTTCGGCATGCACATGCTGGAGAGGCAGCGGCGCATCGGATGGGAGGAAGTGATCGTCGCCGTCGCGCGAGCTCTGGATGCGGGACAGCTGAGGAAAGATCTTTCGCAGGACGAGGATCGAGACGACCAGGAAGGTAAGGATGAATGGACTCAAGGACAGTGCCGTCGACACGGTCGAGGGCGCGGCGAAACCGGGCGCCGTACACAGATCATCTGGGCAGTCGGAGGCTTGCATTGGAAATACCGAGTTCAGACTGGCAACCGAAATACATGCGATGACATTCTATCGCGCAGATCGGAGCATAGGTCAATGCTTTTTATGTAGGAGTAGCGAAGAAAATCGGAGATACCGGGCGTCCAGTTTGGAGGGGCGCTAACATGTTGAGGTCTGCGAACAATCGAGGTTTGAAACGAGAATAAAGTCAAGATGTTGGGAACCTTCCCACTAGAGACAGAGGATGACGACGGCCATTCCATATAAGGCCCCACTAGCCACCCCACTAGCCACGAACACGGTTCACCTTCTGGCCAGTCATAGCCTCCCACTGTGTGGCTTGAGACGAGGCTTAGCAGCCTTTTCCCAAACCAGACAGGGCGGACAGGGGTCTAAAAAAAGTTCAATGTCTTCGGTTGCGCGATCTGATCGGGATCTCCAGGCGGCCACGGACCATTGCCATTGACATCAGTCTTCCCGGGACGATTGGACAAGCAGGTCGGCTCTGTCTTTTAGAGTATGAAGGCCTCAGGCAGAGGCAGTAGTGCTGCCGCCGCATTACTACGCAGTAAGCTCGGCCCAGCGCGCACGTAGAAGCCAATGTCGGTCTTCATACCTACTAACGACTTATGTAGGAGGACAATCCAACGTATGCGCAAGTTGCAGATATTTTCAGTTCCGGCCATACTCTGCAGGTGCCGCAGCCGCAGCTACGGCTGAAGCGTACCACCTCAAGCCGACCGAATCAGAGCCACATGAGCCCGTCACGGTTACCCGTAGGGCAGAGTACCGCCTAAAGTCTGGCATTATCCTGACTCGAGCTCCTCTCCTCACTCGCGCTCTTACTCCCTTCGAAAACGCATTCTTCTTCTATCAGAAACGCCTGAACGAGCGATTAGTCCTACCATTCCGACATACTCTCTTCTTCAAGAAGGACACGGCGGCCGACTTGGACTGGAGAATTAAGTTCGAGGAGCGAGGGGAGATAGCAGCTAAGGAGCTGGGCAGATACTATGCCAAGGGGCGCAATGCGTGGAATGACGAATTATTAGTAGGAAGTACATTAAGCAACGAGGACAGGATACGAGAGATCCTCCTTAAAGACGCCGAAAACAGAGTGACGGAGGATGGAGAGGAGGCCCAGGCCGACGAAATCTTGCCGGTCGAACGGCCAATGGACAGGGTCACCGAGGCTGACAAGACTAACGATATAAGGCGGCTAGATCGCAAGCTTGATCGGACACTTTATTTGGTCGTCCAGGCAAGTGACGGGAAATGGCAATTCCCAAGTGGAGACGTGCGCACCGATGAGTACCTGCACCAGGTCCGCCAAGCTTCGCATCCATACTGAGAACCCGGATCGCTAACTATTTCGCCAGACCGCCGCACGAGTTCTCGAGTCTGCCGCAGGAGTCAACATGAACACCTGGATCGTGGGTCGCGTGCCGGTGGCCCACCTCATCACGCACCCCCAGTTCAACGAGGACACGTCCTTGAAGCAGAGGGGCGAAAAGGTGTTCTTCCTGAAAGGAAGAATCATGGCCGGCCAAGCAGATCTGACCGACAACACGCTCGGCCTCCAGGACTTCAACTGGCTAACTAAGGAAGAGGTAAAAGGCAAGCTGGGCTCCGACTACTTCCACAGAGTACGGAACATGATGGCGGATCGATGATATAGAGACGGTGAGGCTACGCCATGCCCCCCCCATCTTGTAATTTACAAGGCATAAGTGTATCTTCGCAATGTACTATACTGTACCCAGCACATGTGACCGACCGCCCAAAAATGCCCTTAACGTTAAGCAACCCAGCCTCACGTATTGTCTATTTACATGAAGACCGGGGAATTAGAGAACAAGGGGAAGTACAGCAGCTATCAACAGAAAATCATGTATCGCATAGATCGATGATTTAATGTCTCCCCCTTGGGGTTTACCACCCGATGTCAAACACTACCTAGGGCCAGAGAAAACGGGCCTCTGTAATAGGGGAAGACGAAGTTCCGTGTCTATAGCAAAGTATAGGCAGTGGTGCTCCTTAGAATGGATGCCGGGGTCCGCTACGGTATTAGGTTAAGGCGTCGGGCTCATCACGGGGCAATCATAGAAAGGGATATGTCGGCATCGACGTCTGAAGGGATCTCTAAGGCTCGACTGGAACGAGAAGATCGTGAAATTTAGCTACCTAGCTGGGGACAGAGAAACCGACTCATCTATCACAGCGGCTAAGTTAGACAGCCGCACAAGCCATGCATGCATAGGTAGCTCGCGTGTGGAAGCACTGGGCACCTATCCAACGAGGTCAAGGAAGTATCAGGTCACCCGAGTCACCCTCCGCCCACTCACCGCGGACGAAGGAGACGGTGCCTCCGCCCGCGACGCGGGTCTTGTTCCCGTAGACGGCCCAGAAGTCGTCGGTCCACGGCGGGATGAGGTGGAGCTCTCTCTCGGAGCACGTCTCGCCCCGCGCCTCTCCCGGCGGCGGCGCGCACCGCCGGCTCCCACCGTTCGAGCCACTCTTGTGGTGGTCGTCCTTGTCCGGGCCGGGCCGGGCGGTGGACCGCTCCGCGTCCAGCACCCTCCAGTTCCGCAGCGCCTCGGCCGCCCCGCGCTCGTATGAGTCGAGGATGCTGCCGCCGCCGCCGCCGGCGGAACCGCTGGAACGCACATACACGCGCTCGTTGGCCGCCTCTTGGTGCTTCTTCTGTCGGAAGTAATTGTGCGACTGCTTCAGGAACACGTGGGCGGTCATGAAGCCTGTGTGATGTCAGAGTCGATGGGAAGTTACTCCTGAAGTACCAGCCAGAGAGAGAAGGGGGGGACAGGGGGGCTAGGTATCCAGACTTACTGTCGTACCCTGCTTGGTGGGCATGCCCGGTGTGGTAGCCGAACCCCCAGTCATGGGATATGACCGGAAATTCGTGCTGGGCATTGGCGTCCCGCAGGTTCTGGAGGTTCATGCCCCCCTGCATCTTGTGCCGGCCGCGCGCCCACATGTACTTGGTGTCCACGATGCGCGGGAAGAGCCGGTGGACCTCGTCGAGGAAGTCGTCGAGTCTAGGGGGTAAGGGTTCGTAAAAGGTGCTGTAGAGAAAGGCGAGGTCCTGAAAGAGGTTGTGGCCGACGAGGATAGGGCTGTTTCGTTTGAGGTTGGCCTCGCACCGGGAGAAGTCGAAGGTCTTATTCAGGTCGTTGTAGGGGTCCGCGCCATCGGGGAGCTTGTCATCGTAAACCCATTTCCGGTTCACTCTAAGCTTGAAGGACCCGCCAGCTAATGCCTCGAAGAGGATTTGCATGCCTGGGTAATCATATGTGAGCTTGGTCTAAGCAGCCCAGAACAATGCAGAAACCCTCACCAGCCAGTTTCTTAGCCGCGTCTCCCATCACCCGTTGCGAATCGGTATCCTAGTCCAGAGTGTCCCGTCAGTCGTATTCAGGGTATAGTGTCACGTATTGCAGCAAGACACAACAAACCTCTACTTCCGTTCTTTGTGCCTTCATGCGGATAGACATGCTGCCTGCAGGGAGGCCCTTGAACAGTCTTGTGGCCCTACACATCGGGAACTCTTCTTGGACGATCTGATGTATCAGGCGAAGTTGCAGACCGTTGAGGTTGCCTCCGTACTCACTCTTAATGTATGTTGGCACATACTGTCTAAATGTTAGTTACTAGTTCGCCGACTTAGCGAGTAACTTACCATAGGGTTGTTCTGGGAGACATAGGCTGCTATTCTAGCTCGAGTGGATTGATAGAACTTCTGAGACTCCTCATCGAGTGACAGTGGATCTATGGGGTCGCCGGTGGGGATACCTCCTTGTAAGCAGAGCTCTTCAACACGCTTGAGTTCGTCACGGCTCATGTAATAAACGCCAGTGTCGAGTGCATTAGTGAGGTCGAAGCCCTGTCTTCGAAGGAAATCGTATGACGTAGCCGAGACGCTGAACTTTCTGTCAAGGGACCGTGCTAGCCTATCGTTCAAGTTACTCTTGGGAAACAATGGTGAAATAGGAACGTTGAACGTGTGAGTCTTGTAATCAGCTAGCCATCCAGATTGTTCACTGTCAGCATAAACCTTCAACGTTAGATTATGGGTCGTATACCTACAAAATTTCCCCTCGTAGTGAATGAATGTGAACCCAATCTGAAGAATTTGAAATTCTACGGCGGCTTCTCTGATATGGGCATATATATCTTGAATCGAGGTTCGGTTCTGGTTCATGCATATGCCGGACATCTCAATATCTATGGCCACAAAGCGTGCATGTTCTGCTTGTTGGAGCATGGATGGAAGGACCTTGAAGAAAGTATCTCTGTTGACATCCATTGGGTATACTGGTTCTCTATTTTCACTGTATCACCTTGTTGTGGGTTATCGATAGTGTGGATAGATGCTTTAGAAGTAGGCAATATTGGGGGTATGAGAGTATCCTGGAAGTTGGTGGTTGCCGGAGGGTTTGAGTTATGGCTACAAGTTTCTTGTTTTACAAGAATTCAGTAACTTGGATGTCTACTACTTTGAAAATGAATAGCTTTAAAATGAAAGGTGGGTGAAGTTACGAGTAACCCAGATCCTAGCAGTTACGAGGTGAAAGTAATCTGGAAGTCAATGCTTGAATTAAGCAATGGGAAACGGTAAGATCTGTCAGTAATTCTCGTGGATTAACAACCAACGTCGACCTTCAGTGCCTTTTCAACTCCCCCCTCGCCCATACGTGTGTATGCGCTACAGCCTGGGGGAAACAAATCTAACAGCACACCTGTTTGCAAGACTAATTACGGACTTTACCACAAACATTGCTATTGCTAACTGGCTTACTATCAAGCGTCAACAATATGGTCTTATAGCAATAAGGACCCATATATCCGTGATCTGAATGTCATGATGGTAATAGTGTCATTGGGCTTCATCGACTGCTTTAGATACGTATAGTTTGAAGAATCCCTTTGCTTATGCTAGAGTACCAACATTTCGATGCCATCATAAAGGTTTTGGCCAACCAGGATAGAAACCAACCTTAGGTTCTGGCAATGCTATGATGCCTCCATGGCTCACACATCTGCCAGAACACTGAGGTAGCTACCTAGGTATATACCCAGCCCATCAGGTCTCTGTGCCACAGTCCCTACCTTGCTGGCCTTTCCAGAACAACCATTTCTCCTGGATAATCCGGGTGAAATAATAATTTTAGTTAACTAATTGCCTCCCTGGCTCAAACGCCATGATATGATGCCTAAGTGCACAAGTGCGCTGGTAGTTCAATGTCGTGGCAGACTGTCCCCCTGGCAGTGGACACTATAGTCTGCTAGCTCATAGCACACAGAGACATTCACTTTCTTAGGTGATATTTACAGCTGGAATTCATAATGACCCAAAGACTACCCGCCTAGGTAGGCTACTTACCTAGATAGGGGTGCGATATTAGACCGACCCAGTATCTACGACAGGGCTTTATGAGTAACCCCTTTTAAGCCTGAAAACGCTTGACAAGCCCGAACCTATGGTAATAGATGGGTTACAGGCCCGAGTGCGATCAACTTGGCTATGAGGATTAGTTGTTTTCCACACCTTGGGAAGATCTTGAAGAGCCATGAGTAAAATTACCCAAGTTCATGTACTGTTGATTCGTACACATTATTGACACCGCCAACTTGTATACCTAATAGTCTCCGAAGAAGTTATATATATATATAGAGTAGATCGCCTTGGATGGCAGTTTCGACAAACATGGGCATATGTACAGTGCCGCGAATCTTGAGGCTGCTGGGTCAAGGCAGAGTTAGATGGGTGTTTGTATAATCGCAGTGATTTTCAGGGTAACAAATGCTGGATTGCGTCATGCCTCATACATGACAGATATGCCTGTGAACTAATCATCATGCTCAATGGCATAGCATAACTATGAGCACCGGCGTGCCTGACCACTCAATTCGTCCTAGGCGTGTCTATCTCGATATACTATGTAGTATGATCAACTGCGCAGACTGCGGCAATGAAGTCCCTTCTATCCATTCGGCCCATCCTGTCATGTCATATCGCGTATCGAAATGCGCTAGTACGTATAGGGCTAGTACCGCAGGATCGCAAAACCGGGTCCAACAGGTACGTTTCCACTGTTGCTAGGCTGCTTGTGTGATGGGACGGGGCACCGACCGGGCTCCCCAGGCCAGTAGAGCTAAATTCATACATGTCACCGATGGGCCGAGGCAAAAACGTACCGTAATCACCGACACCACGTACTCTGGAGAAAAGAGGCGTGCATTGGGACCTTCCCACTTCCTCTGCATGCCAGGCCGCGACGAAAACTTCTGATGACCTCGCCAGGTCCCACATGCCAGTTCACTTCGGTTCCTGCATTCATGTGTCGAATGCTGTCCGTCTCGCCTCTCGCTTCCTTTCATTTAATCAGGAATTCTGCTGTTGATGCTGTCGCGTCCATGCCATCCATTGTTTAGACCTTAATCCTATCCCAATTCCTCAACTCGCAACATGGCGTTCGACGGGTCTTACACTGCGACTCTAAGCCCCGGCTCTGAGAGCATCAGATCCCATGTTCTCTCGAATTCGATCTCCTCGCTCGCACCGACGACCAGCACTCGCCAGACGCCCACCAGCATCTCGAAAACGTACCGACAGGCCTCGCAGTTGTTCCTCACGCGTCGGCTACCCGAGGCCTTGTCGACTGTCTTGCCTCTGATTACGCCGTCTTCCGAGGGTTCTGATGTGAACGGGTTGAGCGAGCCACCTCCAGTCGCCCGAGCATCAAAGTCGACGAGGGTAAAGGTCTGGAGTTTGTACCTGACCATTTTGAACGCCGTTCTCGAGCTGGATCCCGACGAAGGAAAAAACGCTTTCGGCACGCAGGAATGGCGTTCTCTGTGCAACAAGGTCCGCGACGGTGACGTCTGGGAAGAAGTCGTCCAGTTTGGCTATCACGGTGTCGAGGGGGAAGTTGATTCTGATGTTGTAATAAACTTGTAAGTTGGGTTTTAGTCATGGTACACTTAGGTTGCTTTTTCAGAAGATCCCAACGAACACATTCACCCCTTGGCCGATCAAGGTTTTACCAGTGGATGGCCCGAACGACTTATCTATCATGGATGGAGGACTAACAAACATCTATCCAGGGCGACATTACTGCTTGCGCATGCTAGGTCGCAGAAACTAAACCAGAAACGATTAGAAAATTACCTGGCTGCATCAAGCACGCCTAATCTGGATATAACCCAGCGGCTCGAAGCGATGCGGTCTCCACGGATATTGTCAAGTCCGCGACCATCTTCTTCGAGAAGTCGGAGGCCGTCTAAGGGAGCGAGCGGTGCTGATACGCCTCGAGATCTGAATTCGAGGGTTAAAATCCTCGAACTCTATACCCTCCATGTCCTGTTACGAAACAACGAATGGGACTATGCTAGGGAGTTCATTAGCGTCAGCTCAGTACTTGATGAGGAGCGGAGGGAGGCCTTCCTCCAGGCTCTCCAGAGTTTGCAAGAGGAGCAACAAGATGCAGAACGGAAGGAACGTGAAGAGAAGCAAAGGCAGGAAGACCAGCTGCAGAGAGATATTGAGGAGTCGAGGAGGTTACGAGAAGAAAACGAAATGAGAGAACGTCGACGATTAGAGGAAGAAAGGGCTAGACGAGAGGGTAGCGAGATCGACTATGGTATCGAACGAACCCCCAATACCACAGGGTCTAGCAAATCCCGGCCGAACAAAAATGGATCTGCGTTAACACGCACAGCGAAGTCGCCTAATCCTAAGGGGAAGAAGGCTGTAACGCCCCCTGGTTTGGGTGCGCGGGCTGCAATGATAATGGCAAACCTATGGAATCTGGCTGAGCAGATGGGTTCTTCATTCAAAGCCAACCCCATGCTGCTCATGAAATTAATGGCTTTCGTTATCAGTATAATAGTCGCTTTTGGCAGGAGGGGTATCCGCGAGAGGATTCAGCGCATTCTTGGGACGGGTTGGGATAAGGTTAAATCGACAGCGGGTATGGGTGTTAAGGTCAGCTATATTTAGCTGAATAGAGGGTATCATCGCATACCAAATCATTCACATTACTAGTCAGCCCCTTTGTATATTATGGCCAAGGCAAGTTATTCATGAAGTCTGCCACTCTAGTAGAAATATACGTTCCCAAAGACAAAAGACCCGTGTCAATGATTCGTTTCCCGTCTAGCGTAGTTGGGTATCACCCTCACCCTGTGCATTGACCGCTATAACCTCAAAACGCCGCCGCCTGGGATGCTAACATTAAGACAAAATTTTCCCGAGGTCTGAGCATGCATGACAGATGCCTTGCCCAATATTGCCGCAAAATACAAAACATGAAAAGCCCAAATCCGGGCAACCTGGAGGCTAGTAACCCGTTCGATTCGTTTTCTTTTGGTAAAACAACTGCAAGGGAGGAAGATGGTTAGCATCGTAGCAAACTGAGAGCTGTGACCTGCAACATGATGAGAATAAAGGGGACTCACATCTGTCCGTGAACTACCGAGATTTATAATCTTGGGACACCCGTCCCGATCCTTCTCCAGGCGCGTGCACTCGAAGCAGTAGAAGGCGTCCGAGATGCCCTCGCCGCCGCACACCACGCACTTGTTCTGGTAGTTGCCGAAGCTGCACTCGTCACAGATGCGCACAAGCGTCGTCGGTCGCACGTACGAGTCGCATACGGGACACTTGCCATCGCATTTGTCGCAGAGCCGGCCGATGGCGATGCCGGATTGCTTGCGGCACATGACGAGATCGCTGCAAGCGCGGACGCGTTAGCTATACATAACAACTGCTGCAGGTAATAGCGACTTACGGATGATGGCGAGACATCGTGGATGTTTAGGCCACGGAGGATGTTGTAGAGGGAGAAGAGTTGGACTTGATGTGACGTAGCGTGAGAAAGCGCGTCGCGTCGATGGTTTCTCAGCCTTGCCACTGGCGTTCTAGAGATTTCTTGAGGTTGGAATCTGGAGATTATCAATTATCAATTGTTGCATGCGCGACTACGCTAGTTGCCTAGGTATCTATAATGCGGGGTATCATATGCATAATCGCATAAAAAGATATAAGATCAGGTCCCACATTAAATCGCAGCTTACGCTGCCTGTTGCTCTGCTTCAGCCTTGCCGAATTCCAATCCCAATCACAACATCAGACAATACATTATGGACTAATCTACCTCTATAACGCCCGTTGCGGCTGACTGTTTCGCATTTTAGCTCGTACATGCCATTGTCCTCACTCTCGCAGCGATATAACCGCACCATGTCTGATCCTCAAAGGTGAGGAATACAAGGCTGTTCTGACCATTGCCCATCATTGGCTAATTTGGAATCTAGTTCTCCGAATGGTCGCGATCGCAATCGCGATATGGGTACTGCCGAGATGGAGGAGGAAGACCATGGTAATGCGCAGAAGCGCAAGGCGTCGTCGCCTCCACCCACCGACGCGAGACCCAGCCAATCACCGAAGAGGACTAAATTAAGCAAAGATGCGAATGCGGACCAACCAGCTAGAGGACCACCAACCCCGAAGGACTTGAGCGCAGACCGCCGCGAGGGCGCCTCGCAGGAGGAGAGAAAACGCGGCAAGCGATTATTCGGTGGTTTGCTGAATGCACTAAGTCAAACCACTTCTAGCTCTCAGCAAAGGAAACGACAAGAGATTGAGCGACGACAGCAGGCAAAAGTCCACCAGCAGAAGGCCGAGGATAACAAGCAAAGAGAAGAGAAGCTCACGAAACTGAAATTCGTGCGCAAGGTAGAACACTTGAAGTTCGATGAGCAAGTGGTCCGTATGACCTGGCCTGGTTCGTCAACCACCCTGTTTTGCTCACAAAGTTCTCAGATGCACACTAGACACTCGAACATGCTCGCGACGGCTCGCTTCTTGCAGACCAGAAGCAGTCCTAAGATAGTATGATCAGCCCGCCCGTTGCCCTCCTTCCCCAAGTGGTCTCACTGACCGTCGCAATAGTATTTCCTGCCCTGGGAGCACACGGAAGAGCAAGAAGACATCATCAAGAACCAGATACAAGACGTCAAGGAAGCCATTGACAAGGAAGTACTCGACTTCAAACGACGCAAAGAACAGAAGCTGAAAGCATTGGGTATCACAGTCAAACCCCCCACGCCAGAACCCAAGGAGACAGTGGGTAGCAAAGCTGACAATGACGATGAATGTACTACTACTACTGACCTCCCGAACCCTGATCCTACTAATCACCCCCCTTCACGCACCAAGCAGACGGGCCATGAAAAGGAGTCGGACCGGGCTGATGATGTCATGATCGAGGAGGACGAGGATACGGTCATCTATTAAATCCGTTCGGCTAGGTTTTTCTTCTTGTCCTTCCCCCCTCGCGTCTTTCGGAATGGGCCAGTGGAGTCACAGGCGTTTGAGCCATGATAAGGGTTGGAGGTCTCGTTGTAAGTTGCGAACTGTTCAGAACGAATGTAAGACCTTTTCTTTTATGGGTGAGCTTTCTGTGTGCTCGACGGGTGTCAAGCTTCAACTCGAGTCCTAGTTAAAACCAAACGGAAATGATTGTCAAGGTGCCTTCAAGTTCTAAGTTGTCTATGCTAGCTTCTTGAAGTCGATTTAGGCAGGTGGCCTGCGTCTTAGCTTCTGTTGCCTAGCTCCATATATGTCCGATGTGACATGATGCTCCAGATATGCGATGATCCATCTCCAGAGTATTCGAGGTTGTGATAAGTAGGTAGATTAATTGTGGCCAAGCGGACAAAATCTACTTGATTCCAATCGTCTTTGTATTCCTAATTCGTCCCTAGTAGGTAGGTACTTAGTCTATTTATTCATGTACACATGCATATCGTGACCTTACATTGAGCTGCCCCGGTGCATCTATCATTCAACTTTGCATGAGGGGAAAACTCCGCTCCCATGCAGTGCCTCGGCCGAGTATCTCAAAGGATGAAGTGACTTGCGCAGATGCCGGTGCCGACATGCAGAACCTATCACTCATCATATGCAACTCCTCTCAGACCCTGCAGCAAGATTCGTCCAATGGGCTGATGTGCCAATGTCACATAGCAAACGAAGTATATGAATCCCTTTGATGTCTTAGGTGAGATGAAGAGCGGGGGTTAGGCAACCACAAAGTCGCGAATCTGGCCAAAGGTTTGTCATGAAGTATATGGAGGAGGCGTATCCTGCTCACCCCGCCTGATCAACACCACAAATCTGACTGAACTCATCGCCTGGGCAAACACTTGCAAATCCCTAAATCCCGCGAGAATCCAGAATTACACGGAAAATGTCTGTCGACGCGTTGACTCTCAACGACCCTCGGGTTGAGCACAAGTTTGCAGACGTGGGCGGTGGCTACACGTACCATTACATGCTGGCCAAGCCTGAGGGGAAGCCGACTGCCACAGTGGTTCTACTCCATGGCTGGTGAGTTCACCTCTGAGTTGTGAGAGTGCCATGTTACTGAAAGTTTCCGTCGACAGGCCAGACCTTGGCTTCGGATGGCGATACCAGGTGCCCTATCTCCTGTCCCTGAACTTGCAGGTCATCGTGCCGGATATGCTGGGCTATGGACAAACTTCTGCCCCAGACGCTCCTGAGGAGTATACCATGAAGAAGATGGCCAACCACGTAGCTGCCAGTAAGTGGCACCCAGCGCCCATCTCTTGTCCATTTTTCTGCATTGTGGGCGTGGACTTTCCATTTGGGCCATGTTTCGCAGTTCAGGGTTCCCGCACCAAGACACGTCGTGGAAATCCCCCAATCACTTGCCAAACCCCTCGAGACTGAGTTAATACTGACGCTGGATATTACAGTCATCAAAGAGAACACCGACGAGCCCGTCATCCTCGGTGGACACGACTGGGGTGCAGGCCTCGTTTGGTAAGCCTCAAGCCTTGCATTTGCGCTTCTTTGGGGCCCTTCTAAGGGTTGCCTACCTTCCCCCTTTCCTGTGTACGCAGTGCGCCTTAGCTTCTCGATGGCAGATATCGCCTGTGCAACACCGGCTGGAAGCTGAGATGAAGTTGAGCCCACTTACTAACCTGAGGTTATGAATAGGCGGGTGGTGATGTGGCGTCCTGAAGTAATCCGCGCCGTATTCAGTATATGCATACCATTCTTCCCGCCAAACCCGGTGATGTCCTCGCTGGAAGACATGGTGAAGGTGTTGCCCAATTTCACCTACATGGTCAACATAGCCAACGGAACCGTCGAGAACATCGTCAATAAATCACCGGACCGGCTGAAGCAGTTCTTCAGAGGTGTGCTCGGCGGTGCGACGCCGGAGGGCGGGGCGGTGTTCAACAATCAAGTCGGGGTCATCGAGGAGAACATCGACAGGATCGGGCCGTCGCCGCTCGTCAGCGACGACATCATCGACTTCTACGTCCAGGAGTACAAGCGGCACGGCCTGCGCCGGTCCGCCAACTGGTACCGCAGCGGCGCGCTGCACCACGCCGACGAGGAGCTGCCGTTCACCGAGGAGGGCAAGAACTACAAAATCGACAGGCCGGCGATGATCATCATGTGCGAGAAGGACGCCACGCTGCCGCCTGCCCTGACACAGGGCCAGGAGCAGCACTTCGCGGCCGGGCTCAAGTTGGAGGTCCTTCCGGGTGTCGACCACTGGGCTATGCTCCAGGCTCCGGCGGAAGTGAACAAGCACATCGGCCTCTTCATCAAGAGCGTGTTGGGCGACGAGTTGAAGGCGGCCTTGTGAGGCGCTGTGTATATCTTCTCAGATGGGACTGCAAGTGGCTAGGCACAGATACCGTGATGCTGCCGATAATGATCGCGAAAAATAATGTTAAGCACCCTCGAGAATTAACAGATAGGATAGGTACCTAGTTACTGAATTCAAAAGAAAAAAAAACACATCGCGGATGATACCTGAGATGGTAGAATACCTGTCATGCCAAAAGCGACAGTAAGCTATCCAGGTCAGCTGGCTTATCGGAGGCAAAAATCCAGTCGTCATGAACAGGTCCGGAAGCGTGGGATGGTAACCCCTGAATTTTAAAATAAAACTGATTTCCAACCCACTCTTTCCAGGCAGAGCCAAGAGGGGCCAGCTCCGCGACAAGACGTCTTTAATGTGCTGCCAATAATTACAGTTGCGGATGCTACTGCAAGGTTAACTGTTTGATGGGAACGGTATTGTCAAGATGGAGTACCTGGAAGGTTCAAAGATATGCAGTGTAGGTCATAAAGTCGATGCTATCATTGTTGGTATGGACCATAAAATAGGTACGAGTACGAGTATGGGAACTACACAGAAATATTTTTGTGTCCGGGGAATAACACCTAGACACCAACCCCACTTACATCGTGCAATGCATACATACGATACGGTACTAGCCGTGGGTAGCAGGTACTCCGTACTTTTCATACGGATGTCGATGAGTACCTAGCGCACTTCTGCAAAGGAGGTACGCTTGCATGATGAGGAGGTATATGGAAGGTTAGGTAGCTGTAGAAGCAGTGAAGCACTGGAGACAACAGTGAAGCATGGATGCTTACCTACTTAGGCATGTAAGGCCGTAAAAACACTAGGTAAAGTCCCGGGTATTTTGAACTTATCGTATGAAATATAATTGTCCGCAATGCTACATACTATATGGATGCAACATAGTTACTGAGGTCTAGGTACCTATCTGCTCCAACTGTATCTCATCCTTGGGCAACTCCTGGTCTGCATAGTATACTTGTACCTTAACCTAGATGCATCCGATATGCGTCTCTACACATCCATGTATATGAAAAGACGTCCAGGTACGTAGACTTACCTACATGAAGCTACCTACCTCCAGCTGATAGCCAGCCTCGCAGCTAGGCTGCAGCTAATACATACATAGTACCAATACGTGCCTGTCTTAGTCGCAAATACATAGTACGTATGTAGTGTATCCATGTAGTCCGTATATGTACTACCTAAACATCACCTAAGGCCGGGCCTCCTCAGCCACATTTCAGGCCTGTAGCATCTGTCCCGCCCCATCTACTAAAAAAACGAACAGGTGCCTCTTGCGTTGCGCATCGCCCCGACCACTGGCCGCTGACGGAAGGCTGTGCAAATTGAGAAACGGTTGCACACGCCAACACGGGACAGCGGGTCCCCTTCAATGCTGCTGATGCTTTGAATCCATGCTTGGATGGCTGCCCTTTTACGAGCAACCACTCGTCCTCCATTGCCTCGCATCGTGGCCACCACATTCCCGACTGTCTCCCAACTCCGTCCCGTACCACCGCCGCCCTTTGTTTCTCCTCCATCACCACGTTCAATAATCCTACCAGTCTGTTGATTGATGTTTTCCGCTCCCGCTCCCTGCCCTGCCATTCTAGTTAGAAACGAGACCGTCTCGTATTCCGCCCCATCTTCCAAGCATAATATACCCTACCTGCAAACCAGGCCAGACCAGACCTGCGACCACTGAAAGAGCATTCCAAATTCTGACGCTGAATGCACCTGCAGGCCCGTCCCCGTCTTCGTAATCCCTGTTCATAGAACGCCGTGATACAATCCGAAACTGAGTCGCTATCTCAAAACTATTCTTTCCTGTCGCGCTCCGCATGCCTCCACTTCTCCCTTCCTAACCCTCACTCCCTCGCGACATGGCTGGCAGGGCGCCTCCAGGAGGCTCCTCCAGCTCTAGGAATGACCTCCTACTTGATCTCGATGATCAGCCCTCTTACGGTGGACAAAGACCATCCGTGAACGACGACGAACTCCTCCGCTCCTACAACGACCCTCCCCGTCCCTCGGTCACCTACGACGATTTCATCGGCGGCAGTCAGACCACCAACCCATCTGTCAGGAATCCACCTCCGGGCGCCGGCGCTACGGGTCCTCGACCACCTTACCTAGGCGATACGGATCGCCAGTACAGCCAGTCTTCCGACTTACACAACTACCAGAGGTACGCTGACGACTTCGACGACTACCCCGACGACGGCCAATCGTATTACCAGCACGGAGGACCGTTGAACGGGGCAAGCGACTCGATCGGTCGTAATAATGCGCGGAACCGTAACAGCGTTCTCGGTTTAGGCGGCGGCTTTCTGGGAAGAGCCAAGAGGATGCTCGGGATGGGGCAGAAAGGCTATTCGGAGATGGACCTGCCTTTGACAGAACCGGGTCGCGGCCGGTCAGACTCGCACATGGAGCCACAGCCAAAGCAGAGCAAGAAATTCGAGTTGAAGAACTTCAGATTCGGCTTTGGGAGCGGCAAGCCGGATCCGTCAACACTTGGTCCTCGTATCATCCATTTGAACAACCCTCCGGCCAACGCGACGAATAAGTACATCGACAACCATGTTTCTACTGCCAAGTATAACGTCGCCACTTTTATGCCCAAATTCCTGATCGAACAATTTTCCAAGTTCGCCAACGTGTTCTTCCTGTTCACGGCGGCGCTGCAGCAAATCCCGGGTCTATCCCCAACGAATCGCTACACCACCATTGGCCCTCTCGTCGTCGTGTTGTTAGTATCTGCAGGCAAGGAATTGGTTGAGGATTATAGGCGGAAACAGGCGGATAGTGCGCTGAACAACTCCAAGTCCCAGGTTCTCCGAGGCTCCAGTTTCGAGACGACCAAATGGATCAACATCGCCGTGGGAGATATTGTACGGGTCGAATCCGAGGAACCCTTCCCGGCCGACATTGTACTACTTGCAAGCTCCGAACCCGAAGGTCTGTGTTATATCGAAACTGCGAACCTGGACGGTGAGACGAACTTGAAGATCAAGCAGGCGTTGCCCGAAACGTGCACGATGGTCAGCCCGTCGGAATTGAGCCGGCTAGGGGGCAGGATACGTTCCGAACAGCCTAACAGTAGCTTATATACATACGAGGCTACTCTTACTATGCAAGCTGGCGGAGGAGAAAAGGAACTACCCCTCAACCCGGAACAGCTGCTATTGCGAGGGGCCACCCTGAGAAATACACCCTGGATTCATGGCATAGTTGTCTTTACGGGACACGAGACGAAGCTGATGCGTAACGCTACCGCGGCCCCAATCAAGCGAACCAAGGTCGAGCGCCAACTCAACCTGCTAGTCCTTGCTCTGGTCGGCTTGCTCCTCATTCTGAGTGTTATATGTACTGTGGGGGAGCTGGTTTTCCGTTCGGTCCGTTCAGATACGATTCCATATCTAATGCTGGATACTCTAGGTACAGCCGGAGATGTGGTGAAGTCGATTTTCAGAGATCTCGTCACATATTGGGTCTTGTTCTCTTCACTGGTTCCGATCTCGCTATTTGTCACCGTGGAAATGGTCAAATATTGGCACGGCATCTTGATCAACGATGATCTCGACATTTACTATGATAAGACGGATACGCCCGCAAACTGCCGAACGTCAAGTTTGGTCGAGGAGCTGGGCATGGTTGGCTTTGTCTTCTCGGACAAGACGGGAACTCTGACATGCAATATGATGGAGTTCAAGCAATGCACGATCAGCGGCATACAATATGCGGACGAGGTACCAGAAGATCGGAGGGCCACGGTTCAAGACGGTGTAGAGGTTGGGCTCCATGACTTTAAGCGACTGGCCGAGAACCTAAAATCACATGAAAGCGCCGAAGCGATGCATCACTTTTTGACGCTGCTTGCAACCTGCCATACAGTAATTCCGGAACGAGACGAGGCGAATGGTGGAAAGATCAAGTACCAGGCTGCATCACCTGACGAGGGCGCATTGGTTCAAGGTGCCCTAACTCTAGGGTATGCGTTTGTCGCTCGCAAACCACGCTCAGTCATCATCGAGGTTGAAGGAAAAGAGTACGAATATGAATTATTGGCCGTCTGTGAGTTCAACTCTACAAGAAAGCGAATGTCGGCGATCTATCGATGCCCCGATGGCAAGATCCGGCTGTACTGCAAGGGTGCAGATACTGTTATCCTGGAGCGCCTGAACGAGGACAACCCCCACGTCGAGCAAACCCTACTACACCTTGAGGAATATGCTTCTGAAGGTCTTCGTACTCTCTGCCTGGCAATGCGTGAGATTTCCGATGAGGAGTTTCAGGAATGGTACGCCATTTTTGACAAGGCCCAGACGACCGTTGGTGGTAACCGAGCCGAAGAACTCGACAAGGCAGCTGAGATCATTGAGCATGATTTCTACCTGCTTGGTGCGACTGCCATTGAAGACCGTCTTCAAGATGGCGTTCCTGAGACTATTCACACCCTGCAACAGGCGAACATCAAGGTTTGGGTGTTGACAGGCGACCGACAGGAAACGGCTATCAACATCGGTATGAGTTCCAAGCTTCTGAGCGAAGATATGATGCTCCTGATCATCAATGAAGAAGATGCTGTGGCCACCCGCGATAACATCCAGAAAAAGCTAGATGCTATTCGGAACAATGCGGAAGGGTCAGTCGAGATGGACACTTTAGCTTTGATCATCGATGGCAAGTCGCTCACCTATGCCCTGGAACCTGACATGGAGAAGCTCTTCTATGACCTGGCCGTGATGTGCAGGGCTGTTATCTGCTGCCGTGTCTCGCCGCTGCAGAAGGCTTTGGTTGTGAAAATGGTCAAGAAGTTCTCTCCAGAGATCCTCCTTGCCATCGGCGATGGAGCGAACGACGTGTCCATGATCCAGGCTGCACATATTGGCGTTGGTATTTCTGGTGTTGAAGGTCTCCAGGCTGCCCGATCCGCCGACATTTCTATCGCCCAGTTCCGCTTCCTCCGCAAACTCACTCTTGTTCACGGTGCTTGGAGCTATCATCGTATCAGCAAGACAATCCTATTCTCGTTCTACAAGAACATTACCCTGTATATGACACAGTTCTGGGTAGGTTGGCACTCTTTTCTTTTCCTTCCACACCTTTGTTTTGCTGTCCCGCGTCTAGATGATAACTGTACAATGCTAAATGACTACTAGTACACATTCCAAAACGTCTTCTCCGGTGCCATCTTGTTCGAATCATGGACCCTTTCTTTCTACAACGTGTTTTATACCGTGCTACCACCTCTGGTCATGGGCATTTTAGACCAGTTTATTTCCGCACGACTCCTAGACCGTTACCCGCAGCTCTACACTCTGGGACAGAAAAACCAGTTCTTCAAAGTCGGCACTTTCTTAGCGTGGATTGCTGGGGCTATTTACCACTCGATCCTCCTATACGTCTTCGCCGAGCTTATTTGGTACAACGACCTCTCGCTTCGTGACGGTACTGTTGCGGGCCATTGGCTCTGGGGCACATCCATTTATGCTGCCACCCTCGCCACCGTCCTAGGAAAAGCCGCCTTGGTTACTAGCAATTGGACCAAGTATCATGTGATGGCCATTCCGGGGAGTATGGCGTTCTGGTACGTGTTTGTTGCCGTCTATGGAACTGTCGCCCCGATGCTTGGGTTCTCTGAGGAATACCACGGTCTGGTACCAAAGCTCTTTAGCAATCCCGTCTTTTGGCTTCAAACTGTTTCCCTGCCGCTTCTGTGTCTCCTACGGGATTTCTCCTGGAAGTACGCCAAGAGGATGTACTACCCGCAGACATACCACCATATACAGGAGATCCAGAAGTACAACATCCAGGACTACCGGCCAAGGTAAGCTCATAGCCCCAATCGATCCCCCTTGCCCGATCGTTCGAGTTCGCGATAACTAATCATGCCACACAGGATGGAGCAATTCCAGAAGGCGATCAGAAAGGTCCGCCAAGTACAGCGGATGAGGAAACAGCGTGGCTATGCGTTCTCGCAGGCCGACGAAAGCCAGACCCGTGTCATCAATGCTTACGACACGACGAGGAACAGGGGGCGGTACGGAGAAATGCCAGCTTCAACGCCGGGGAGGTAGTTGACGGGGCTGGCTGGCGGGCGTTCACGGGCTGGCTGGCGCCTGGCGATACGATTGCCACGAATTTTCATGTATTGTATTAGGGGCGTAAGCAGGAAATAAAGAAAAGAGAGCTTTCAAGTGTGATGAAACTTCATTTCGCACATCGCCTTCCAGGATAAGATCTGGATGATAGGCCCTTGTTTCCTCCGTGCGATCTCTTATGTGGACCCTTGTAACTGTGGTGGTGTGACAGGAATGATGAGCTTGATGGCCTTGATGGCCTTGATGGCCTCGTGTTCTACCTAGAGTATAGATGTTAGATGCTAGCGGATATGGTCCTCTATCGCAGCATTCTAGATATTTTGAAATAGGACACGGGCCTGCTGATGGGATGTGCTTCGATATGCTGTACTAGTAAATTACCTGATGCGACTAGATCGAGGCCTCTTGTCGCGCGTGGAAACAAGAACTGTTCAATAACCATAAGCATTACTCCGTCCTACGCCATAGTAATTCCATACACCATATCGCGCTCGCTAGATGATGCTGAGTAACGCAACGCAACTCGTATTTCCCAATCTCGCACTCTACTTGTCATGGATGCGACAAGCCGACATCCTCCCCCGTAAACCATCTCGCCTTCCCTCGAGAAGATAGATCCCCCCATGGAAGGCATGTGGTGAACCACCCATGCTCGCAGAGGCCACACTATCTGTCCAGTATCGACAAGACATTCGTTCACATGCCCGCCCCTTCTTGGCTCGTCGCCGTTGCGTTTAATAGTCTTCCAGCTTGATCACATGATACGCCGGCTCCTCATACGGGTGAGCTCTGTTGTCGCGGCGCGGGGACCGCACAAAGTCAGTCAGTGCGCGCGCACGGCTCCAGTGAGCAAAAGGAGAAGAGCCAGGACCCCCTTCCACTGCTAGCTAGCTAGCTAGCTACTACTACTAGGTACCACCACCACCACACAGGGACCAACCGCCCAACCCGATTAACCAGGGGACATCCACGAAAAAGACGAAGAAGAATCCGTCGTAATCACCAACGGGAGAAAGAAAAAAAAAACCTTTCCGTCCCACGATAGACCAAAAAGTTGATCATCGTTCTATTTTTATTATTATTATGACTGCTAGGTGTTGCCGTGGTAGACCACCATCTGGTCGCCTTGGGTGTGACGAGCCATACCTGTCAGAGACGAGGTTGTGAGCTCACTCAAAAAGGGGTATGTAGTAGGTAGGTAGGCTGAGGGTAGATAGAACAGATAATAATAGGTAGTCTAGAGCTTGTTTTTGTTCTTGCCGTTGACCTCTATTTGATGCCGGTACGTCCCCTGGTGTCAACAACAATACCATAGGAGGGTGATGAAGAAGAGATAGGAGCACCCAGGGACTACCTATATTCTCATTCGTTGCGACCTCTCTGCTGCGCTAGCCACCCTGAAGCAGGGTATGGGAGCAGCATACATAAACAACTTTCACCTCTGAAGCAAGCATATCCATGCCTTTGCAAGAAGTTTGCTCCTCCTCCTTGTTCAGGCAGGCCCGTGCCGTCCCGGCTGCCCGGCTGGGTTGACATGCATGCAGGGTGTGTGTATGTATATGTAATAGCCTCAAAGGAAATACTAAAAAAAGAGCATACAGGATGCCTACCTAGGTCACTTCGTTGGCAGCAGTCTATTCGCCTTGTATAGAAGCCCAATAGCCCTCATAATATTCTAATGTTGGAATATCCTTGTAATAGGGAGGCGTTAAAAATGATACAAAACTCTATTCACTACCTTTACAAGCCGAGCACCGCCCACTCCAATTTCACCTGCCCATCCGCCCACGGGTGCATCCGAGTCCGTTTGTGTGCCCACCCAAAGTGGGAACTCTCTTCTTGATGTATATGTGTATGTGTGTACCTGTCATTGTACCCAGTGAAACCCCGCGGCATGTGTGTCTCTCTGTGTGTGCATGTGTATGTGTGTGTGTATGCCTGCGTGTCCAACCCGTTTTTTATCAGGTCTAGTAACTCTCAGCAAACTCCTATAAAATCAAAAATAGCTACGCCGTGCTTAGGGTACTGATATCCGCGACAGCGGGGGCGCGGCTTCTTTTCGTCTGGATCCAGGAGAAGAAATACGATGTGGGACTAGGAGGCGGTTAAATAGGTAGGGGAGGAAGATTGGACGTGTCCGAGGATGTGTCTACTCTCGCGAGACATCCCGTCCGTACATCTTCGTCTTGACCCAGTCAAGAGCAACGAGAACCCGGTTGCGTGCTAGAAAAAATAGAGTCAGCAATTATCCCTTATCCACCAGATCCCAGTAGCATGGAAGACCTACTGCTAAAGCACATGCTCAAGTAAGCACTCCTCCAGAAGAGGTAAGTGAGCTTGCCACCAGTGGCAACGTTGCCGTTCAGCCACGCAACGTCAGCGACAGCCTTCTCGCTGCCGATGTAGGCCAGGCTGCCTTGGTGCGAGTAGTGGAAAGGCTTGATGTCCCTGATGCGACGCAGCTGTTTCTCAGCCCCCTCGATCTCTTGCGCAACCTCTGCGGCGTTGCCGGGCTTCAGGTTCAGGCCCGCACTGAGATCTCGGACCTTTCTCTCCAGAGCCTCTGTCTTGGCCATGTTGTTGAACAGCCTTGCTAGGAAGGCACCTTCTTGCGAAGCCACTTGGGCCGTGGGCGCATATCCAGCGACGGCGCAGTCACCAATTGCCCAGATGTCTCGGGTTCCCTGCACAACCAGGTACTCGTTGACGGCAAGGCCACGTCTCGAGTCCTTTTGCGCGGGGATCTGGGCCATGAGATCCCTGACAACCGGGCGCACTGCGTTGCCAGTAGCCCAAACAAGAAGACCGTACGGGATAGTGACCAAGGACTTTTTGCCGTCAGGGCTAGTGACCTCAGCCTCGACGGTCTTGTCGGTAACCTTCTTGACCATGGTCTTAGCCTTGATCTCGATGTGTTCCTCCTTGAAAGTGCTCTCGGTGTACTCAATGAGCTGCTTGCTAAACATGGGCAGCACGTTGGGCAAAGCCTCGATCAGGGTCACCTTGAAGCGTGGGGAAATCTCGGGGATAAGCTTCTTGATATCCTCATCGAAGAAATCTCGCAGCTCTCCGGCGAACTCGACACCAGTCGGACCACCGCCCACGACGACCATGTGAAGGAGGCGGTCGATCTCCTCTGGCTCCTGGTCCTTGAAGGCGGCGGTCTCGACACAGTCCATGATCTTGGTACGGATCGCCTGCGCATCACGGATCTCCTTCAGGAAACAGCTGTTCTCGCGGACACCGGGAATCCCAAAGGTAGCGTTCTCTGCGCCCACGCCAATGACGAGCATGTCATACGGGACCTCGTTCTGGTGGATTTTCCCCTTGATGTCGCTGTTATCCGTGATCTTGATTACCCTGTTTTCCGTGTCGATGTGGGTGGCCTCGGCTTCATAAAACGTAACAGCAGCTTTCTTGTGGCGGAGGATCTGGCGAACGGGCTCCATGATGGAACGGTGCTCGATTTGGCCCGTCGTACAAGATGGCAGCAGAGGCGTGAATAGGAAGTAGTTACGCGGCGAGATAACAACAACGTTGTAGTCGGTCGTATCCAGCTTCTTGAGTAGCGAGACCGAACCCCAGCCAGTGCCTTTCCAACAGAGAAGAGTCGAGGTCAGGACGGGTTCTCAAAGCTATGCGACTGGCGATAGTTTACTCACCAAGAATTA
Source organism: Xylaria sp. JS573 (assembly GCA_000966885.1). Lineage (NCBI taxonomy): Eukaryota > Fungi > Ascomycota > Sordariomycetes > Xylariales > Xylariaceae > Xylaria > Xylaria sp. JS573. The sequence continues at coordinate 3,244,001 of JWIU01000092.1, forward strand.
CCAGGGTCTTCTTCTGGGGGTCAGGGGCAAACTGCTCCTCCGGATTGCGATCTGTGTATCCATCATATGCAATCTTCCCAACACCAAGGAGGACGGTCAGGTAAGTAGCGCGCCACAGCCATCTGAAAGTGGTACGGATCCTGCGCGGTTTTTTCTTAGGGGGCGCGTCGGCATAGGTCCTGGTGAATTGACGAGGGATTGTAGTTCTTCGGGCTCCGGCGATCTTGGTGACAGGAAGAGCGGGCTTTCGCGACAATGACGTCGTGCTGAAGTTGGTCGCATGGAGGCTAGCAACCGCTTCAGGACCGGATAGCTGTCTAGCTACGGCGCCGAGCTGAGGACCAGCAAGCCGGGTCAAGGCTCTCGAGGACGAAGCCATTGGATGTGGGTGCTAGGGAGCTGCGATGGCCAACCGCAAGGTCAGTCGACGAACGAAGCGAAGCAAGCAGTTCACAGGTATGGGAGGGGGAAATGTAAAATAAATTCGTTGGTGGAGCGGGAGTTTATTCAGGGCTACGGATGTCGAGGACTCTCTACCTACCTGGTAGGTAGGTCTCTCCCCCAGGGTTGAAATTTTTGGTGGACCTTGACTTTGGCGTCCTGCTCTAGCTGCTAGCGTCTTGGCGTGTACGTGCATACCCTGCTGACGGGCAAGCGGGCTGCATACCCAGATAAGCTCTTAACCACCGAGTCCGTATGTATGGAGCGCTAATAGCTCTAGGACTGGCAGAAGGATTGCTACTGACGGGGGGGTTGGGGCTGAAAGTGCACGGTTACATTACCTAGACCAGACCTCACAGTGGGGGGGACCCCTCTATCATCATCATCATCATCATCACGCTGCAGCGCTGGCACCACTGCAACAGTTACCAGCCTACCAATCGCCAATCTAGTTAGATACCTAGCTCCTCCCGGGATTTCGGCCTTTGCCCGCGGGCACCTACGTATCCGGGAACATGGAAACATCCATAAGTAGTAACTAGTCGAGTACTTACGTATGCGAATATCCTCGTCCGCACTGCCGCATTATCGCTCTCCTGTCATGAATACTCTAGAGCGTAATCAAACACTCCGGCCAGAGAGAGAGTCAACATTAGATTATGCCCGGTGAGACATGAATAAGGCGAAAGGCTTTACCTCCTCTTCGCACCAAAGTGCCGGGGGTCCTGACTCAACTAACTAGTTGTATGTCCAGAGCTCTCAGTCTCTTCTCTTCAACTTTTCTGTAGTTCAAGCTAGGTACCTACTTTGGCACCGCTTTAGCACTGCTTTAGCATGGTGTTCAGGCACTATACAACCGTCTAATAAAAGTCGGGGGCCCCAGCAACGACCGTCCGAAGTCCGGATCTATAACTTTCGAGAGTTTTTGCGCGATAATAACACCCTCCCGCCTTCGGCTGACCTCAGATCGCAAGCTGAATATTGTTGGGTTGAGACAACCAACATTCCAAAAACACACAAACCCGTGAGCCAAGGGGCGACGCGCACGCATATAGTTAGCATACAACAATACCTCAGCCCGGTCAACAAAGTCAACAGCCGCTTACTGGGTGTTATATGTTACCATTGCCAGTCCCCGGGACCTGTAATAACGCATTCGACGTCGGTGTTACAGTGGCATACCTAGCTCGTGCTAGGCCCATGCCCGAGCTTCATTCCGTTCACCGACCCAAAACTCCTTGCCGCCGGCCCGGCCGCTCATCGTGGGGCTCACCATGGGGGGCACGTTGAATGCCACGATAATTAAGGACAGTCCTTACAAGCCTTAAGTAAGATTGATGTCACGGAAGAGGCTCGCCCTAGTTGTATGATATCGAAATATATATCAAGGCCGTTACCTACAAGGTATTCGTTATCAATATGAGAATTGGTATAACGAAGACTCAATTGCAATACCTCACTCAAATTTACCTATTAGCAAAAATCACTCACTCACTCAATTCCATGTAGATAGCCCTGTACCTAGAGGATTAGTTGCAGGACCTCATGGCCCGTCATTGCAACCACTACCCACAGCCTGTCAGGGCTTTTAACATCTGCCTGAACGCCCTCAGCCCCACGCATCCTCGCAATCTTTTAAAAGATTAGGTAATTCGAGATTCTAAGTGACAAACCCTTAAGGCCTGCGCATAACGTGCGAAGTGCCTGGCGGCCTATCTAGTAGGTAGTAGGTAGCCGGTTGTTAGTTGCCTACCTAGGTAGTCAGTCTAGCACTGTTTTAACACTAGGACACGGCAGTGTCAAAAAATGAACCCAATTTTAGCCAAAAATAGAAGATCACTCCTCCGGACAGGCTCGAACTGTCAACCTCCTGATGAACCGCTATTTAGTGCAAATAACAGTCAGACGCGCTAGCCAATTGCGCCACAGAGGATCTGCTATGTCAACCAGGCCTGGTATTACGTTCTATATTTCAGTGCTTACCTTGCCTGTCTTTACCCCTGAGGAGAGTTTTGATCGGAAAACCTCCCATCGCAAATGTTCAACCCCCGAACTCACATGTATCGATAGATTTCATATCTACCAACTTCCTTCAATCAAATCGTTGGTCGTGTTCTACGCCCTGTAAGGCGTGCCTAGTGTCGTCTCGCGGTTACCTCCTCTTGCCCATATGCGCCTCTTTCTCGCCCATGCTTTCTAAGCAGCATTCTTCCCCCTCAAGGGGCCAATTGACGCGTTAGGGTCCTTCGCACTCATATCTCAACATAACGCCAACCTCATCTCATCACTTTCCCTATAGTCTCAGGCTTGAGGTGATCTGCTGCCTAGCAAGAGACAGCCGTAGGGAGGTAGTAAGCATGGTGTCCTTCCGGGCATAAGTATAAAGTTAACGAGGGCTGTCTAACAATTTTTCTGTTCGTAAATACGCTTCTAAAAGCCCCGAGAGTAGGTTCTGTGGCCGATAAAGTGTCAAAGCTGACTGCCGGTTGCTTTGGATAGGTAGGTAGACGAGGGTTACATAGCGCAGCAGGGAGACAACCTCAACATGGTGTAATTCTTTCGTAGTAAAGACGATGCATGATAGGAATAAACATTCCTCCGTTCCCAGTGTCTGGTTAGATATATGTGCGGTCTGTCGATATGCCGTAAAATGGTGGGCGTGCCCTTGTCGTCATCCCCCTTAATCCTCGCTCCATCTTCGTGGAGATGCCATATGGAGTCCTCCCCTGGACTTTCTATTCATTTTTAAAGGGAGCCTACTTTAAAAGCCGTGGGATAATCCCCTAACACGGAACTCTATGTTGCTAGTACGAAGTTATAAGAGCGTTGCGGGCTTCGCAAGTTTGGGTAATTGCCTAGATACAAATAGGCCTTAACGTTAGTTTCTCGGGAAAGGCTGCCATATTAGGAATATTCTCTTCTATTTCCATGCTCAAAGCCCAGGGCAAATTAACTATCCCCTAAGATAGTACTACAATACACAGAACTGGGGGCTTGTACATGGTCAAATCCCCATGTTTTGAATATCCGTCAATACAGCTATATTATCGCTTCCCAATTCTAGTCGCTGTGTTATTAATTATCACTTCCCTACATTAGCATACACTCTTTAAAGATGCTGTCGATGAGTTTACTCTTACCTAGGTGACATCAACTCTGTTCGATTATCCACTGCTTTGAGTTATCTAACTCTTTTTCTATGGCTTTTTCAGTGTTAGAGCTGCAAGCCACATATTAGGGATGTCTTCCACGCCCTTTAGCCATCTAGCCTGGACCCCAAGAGTTAGATTATCCAGCCTACGTACCTGCGCAAGGCTGACGTTGCCTTTGACAGGCAGATATAATACCTGAAGTTCACTTACTAGTATTCTACTTCGGACACTTCTCGGTGTTGAGCAGGTGCCCTCGAGATAATCTCACAAGATACGGCAAGAAGTGATTCACAAGATACATGTTATGGAGACTAGGCACATTTTCCCTGGGACTAAAAATACTTTCCTCGACCAAGCTATAGGGTGATTTATGTGAAGAAGGATGCGGCATTGAAAACTAGGCCTGGAACTAAGATCTGCTTTCAAGGTCTAGAGTTAGTTTGGGGTAAATCAGTTTGGTATCACACTACTCTGAAGTCCTTTCGTCGATGCTTTAGGCACAATCGATTTGGAAGTTTATGAATGGTACAGTAATGGTATCTCATATATCGACACATAATGTGTGGTGGCAAGTTTTCAATTTGAATACTATTTACTGATAACATAGCCATGTCGAATGGCTCTCTTACTTGGCTACTGATGTTATCCAGCTATGGCCAACAACGAAGCCATCAGAATCCAGGTTCTATTCAAGACCCCGAGGCCGTGCTGTGAATGTCCCAAAGATACCTAATCGCATTACTCTAACCTTAGCCGCGCTAGACGAGACAACTCGCGGCATCCCCTAGGTCTCCTGAATTATCACCCCTTTTACGACATCTGCCTAGCAGGTGAACTTCGTAAGAATAGTAATGTTTTACTTGTGTCGATACGATTTTAAGCGTCTTAGTCGACATTCAGTGCGATTGCTTTCTGTTACGGCTCTATTTGGGTCGGCTCTTGGACATACCGGAGACCCATGGTGACTGAGGGTGATCGGAGGCTAAAACGGCGTAGTTGGTAAGGAGGTGGCTATCGGCATCTCCTTTCATACGGCGGTGTAGGTGGAAGTGGAGATGATATCATGTGAAACCATATAGTCCTGTAGTAGGCCGAGGCATGTGCCTTGCTATATCTGTTGCTCTCTGATATAGGGCTTCGTTCCACTCGAACGGGAAACTTCTTGCATGGAACATAAAACCTGGATAGTGATGGATTTGTGGGAATTTACTTGACCTAGGCTCGTAAGTGCCGAGCCCCACGGGGAATTTCACATGTATATGATGATATCTTACCATAGAGAAGGAACCTCGGGAGCAGATATCTTGAATACCACATACTGGCTAGCACCAAATCTTTCCAGCGCTGACACTGTTCTCGATTGCCTAAACTAATGGCCCAGCTTGCCGTCACCATACGTTATCGCCTTCAAAAAATCGCCTTGGGGTATATCCGACCCTGTGTCGCGTTTCCGCTAAATGCAAACCGGTTCAATATCTCAATACTTGGCGCGAGAGGAGCGAGAAGACAGCGATCAATTCGTTTGGGGTCCGGCATGCGGCTCCCTCACCATGGTAAACAATTTGATCGCCGTCCCATCGTCGTTGCATTCCAGTTCCTTCACGAACTTGAAGCCGAAGCGGCCGTATATCTGCATATTAGGAACGTCGCGGCTCGACTCCAGATAGCAATTCATGTTCTCGGCGTCGGCCTGGTCCGTCACCGCCTTCATCATGAGCCGGCCCACCCCCTTGTTCTGGGCTTTGGGCAGCACCACCATGATGTTGAGGAAGTAGTAGCCCCGCGGATCCGTCCACACGGCAGATTGAGCCTCTGCCTGAGCCTCTTTCCAGATGTAATAACGCTGCATGCAGGCGGCAAGTTAGCGGTCGGCGGAGTGATGGGCGTCAGGTAGGTGTCGGAGAGTCGGCTATAATGAAAATGGCTGAATGGTTCTGATCGCCTAGCTGACACGCATGCTGAAACAGGCCGTGCATGCACATAGGGGGAGGGGGGAGGAACAAGAAGTCTCCGCAGAAAGCTTGTCCCTCCCGAGGCTGAGGACCTACTACGTAGTAGGAACCAAGATCTGCCGCCAAGTCGGCAGCCCAGCAGAACCAAAAGCTTGTCTCGGGTAGGAGATCTCCTAGCCCCTGGGGTGATCAACTATGTAACTCACTTTGACGTTGAGCCCTCCGCGGCCGTAGTACAGGTTCATGCCGACTTGGCTCAGCCATAGCCGCCAGCCCTCGAACCAGTCGTACCAGCCCGGCGGCTGATCCGTCCTCTGCGGTCTTAGCCAGCAGGAGACGCCCAGGACCTCGTCGCTCCCCTCCTCCTTCGCGACGTGGAATATGCCGTTCCGCATGCCCCAGCGGCAGCGGATGCCGAGGGATGCAGCATTTCGCTGCGGGTTGAACTGGCTGCCATGTCAGCGAATACAAAACTCGAGCATTCGTCAGCGCCCGGAGGCCTGTTGGCGAATAGAACTGAGAGTAGTCGCGCCCGTCAACGAACTACGTGACGGGTGAAGCCGACACGAGAGGCATCCGATTGGCAAGAACATCATCATGTTTGCGCGGCCATCCCCACGTTTTTGAAACAAGTCTTGGTGCGATCGAATGGCGTGCTCTTTTGGGGATTTGAGTAGGGGAAGGTGAAATCGTAGGCTACCGCGAATAGGTAGAACCGGTAGAGATGATAAACGGAGAAAAGCTGGGGAATGCAAGTCGCATACCTACTATTACCTAGTAGTATCCATGGTACATACCTTTAACTTATCAAAGACCCAATTGTTGTATGGATCATCGGCAAAAGCTTCCCTGCAGTAGTCGCTAAGATCAGTCGTAATCGTTACTTCAATGCTAGGTCGTCTTGGAGTGTTGGGGCCCGGGATCTCGTGCTGGGTATACTCCGGTCAAATGAACTGGACCCGGGCAGATTACGCACGGAAGAACCGTAAGGGCATTCCGGAGCACTATAACTAAGGCGATAGCGAGACATGACTTACTGGATCGCAGACACAGCGCCTGGAATATCCGCCTCGGTAAGAGGAACAACTTCAATAGGCATCGTCACGAAGATATCGGTCAAAGTGCAACAACAGCTGGCTTGCGTATAGCCCGTCTTAGATCAGACGATACTCTTGCCCGGCGAAGATGGGATAGTAGTGGTGGTGTTGTGCTGTGACTGACAACTTACATAGCATGTATGAAATAAATGTCATCAAAAGATGGTGGTGCGTTGAACGCCAGCACTGTCTTGTCTTACGGCGCCATGGACTTTTCTGAAAGTCTTGTTGGTTCGTTTTCGGCTCAAACTACCTAATTCTACTAGTTGCTCTTTGCCCAGCCCTGACAGCTCATCACACGACGTTGTACGTAGATGCATCTGATCGCCAACTCTACCGTCAACTCTAAGCCATGCTAGTACTTGAACCTATTCCCTAGGTAGACAGTATAATACCTAGCCATCTGTGGCCAATCAGTAGTATGTAAATGTGGTTGGCAATAAATCTATGATTGCTATTGCAGGGGAGAAACTTAAAGTTAACTGGCATCTGATTGTCGCTCCGCCTGTAGGGGCTTTTGTCCACGCAGATGCCAAGTAAAAGGTTAGCATCTCTACAACAACTAAAGACTAGTGGTGACTTGGTTGTGAATAGACACTTTTTTGGGAGGGGATACATAGTACGTCCATCCGTGTATATCAGCGTCGCATATGAGCAAAGTCAACCAGGGGTGGGCCGAGGTCCCGGGCCGGAAGGAGCACATCCAAAAGCTTGACACATTGGGCAGACTGAATCACAATACAACATCGAACATGAGAAGGCATATACGACACACCCACATATTATGCCATTAAAAGTACGTAGGCTGGAGGTTTGGTATTACAGCCGCCCAAGGCTTTACCTTACTAAGGCTTGACCACGGGCATGCTTGGTTCCAGGATAGGGACCTCATATCCTATGCAATATAGGTATAGCTAGGCAAAAAGAATACGCACGTTTTCCTCGAGACATAGTTATCAGCATTACCTCGCCAGCGTCAACATGAGTTAGGTACGTAGAGAGGGAGCGGTTAAACAATGCCGTTTTCCCAGGCCGTCGTAACAAGGAGGTGGACAGGCAGTTCTTGCGAGATATGACGAGGATGGGATCGTCGCAAGGAACTTTACGTCAAGAACTCGCAACTACCACCGGTTTTGTTCAGTCACTTGCTGATGAGGTCCGTCCATATCTACATACACTCGCTACCAAGGCGTACACGAGGTCCACTCCCTTCTCTAGGCGCGCAGGTGGTGGGTACCTATTCGGAAAGATAGGGACCCAGATTCCCGACTGCGACAATACGGCTACATACCTATTGGAGGTTCTGTCAGTTGGTCAGTTCGAGTACCTATCCAGGTACGTACCGCCCTGCACGTACATAAAGGCAAAAGTGGATACAGATCTGTTACGAGTCTAAGGCGGGTCCAGCCCTGGTTGAAACCCAGCAAGCTCCGTTGTTATACCCCTGTTGAGACAGACCACCCCTGCTCTCATGTCACAACTTCACCTTCAAGTCTCTATTCAAAACCAACGAGCTGTGTACACAGGACCGCTGCAAATCCCGCCGGCTCGATTCTGCTCGGTTTCATTGGCCCTCGCCGCGCGACAGACGGCTCCTGTACCTGTCGTTGAGCCTCAGATGCCAAGCTGGCATAGGCAAAGCGTCTTCCCTATTGGCGCGTTTATGATTTCGAGCTCGGTGTCTAATGTTCGAAGTACATAGTATACAATGCTAAGACTTCCGAGGGGTGCTTCGATATCCCCGCCTCAGGCTCAGTCTTGATGGCTCTGGCTGGTTCCTTTCTGTCTCAACGGCTCTGCAGTCGGCGCCATCTTGAGGGCTCGTTGCCGAGCCTCAGCTGATGGTGGGCTGGGTTGTCAGGCATGATGGCCTCGGCTGGGTTGAGCCTTGACAGCCATGAGCAAGGGAGAGGCTAAGTCCTTCATGGCTCCCCGCCATGCCCATGCTGGCCCTTGGGTCCGTGGATGCGACCGTCCAGGGTAGCCAAGGGAAGGCCCCCCCCAATTGCACCCTTGAGACGTGTTGCACATGCGTGCAGCTCAAGGCTCCCGAATCTCTAGCGGCAGACCTTGTCCCCAGATCTGACACGCCTTGCCACATTACCCAGGCACTTTCCTCTCTCATGGTTTTCTGGGCATCTTAACTTCCTTCCCTCTTTCCCTCGTCAAGGCTGGCCTTGTGTATTCGATTCTTCAACACGTTCCAGGCTTGGGTTTCACGGTTCCGCTCTTTCAATTCTGTCGTTCCTGGTGTATATTGCTCTCAAATGCAGGTTCATATTCGTCAACAACACCCGTCGCTCGTTCACAACGATTAGTCGATTACCTAGTTCCTCGGCCATGATATAGAGGATATGAACACAGGTGCTTGCATGCGGAGCATTTTGGTGTACGAAGATAATTCCGTGTGATATCATGCCGCCGTCCATCACGAGACAACGGCCGAAGGACATTAAACGAAGGGGAAGTTCATCGACCGTTGGCGCGGTGTCGACGTTGCTGCCGCGCGGCGGTTCGACGGATAAAAGTGTTGGCGGCGAGAGAAACCCCAGGGCTTGGCCTACTATTAAGGAAAGACGGTATCGGCATGCTGTCGATGCGAGAGGCCCCGGTGGCAGATATAGCGATGCGATTGCTCAAGGGATGGACTTCGACGACGTCGGTGAAGGTTCCGCCGACAACACACATCGCCATGACGTGGTCAGTGACGACGATATTTCCAAGCCACCACCAGCAGACCCGGATGCGGTGAATGGCCCTACCCTTACCCCATTGCCTCCGAGTCAAGCTACAAGGTCACTTGAGAAAGCAGATGACGATTTACCACTTCCTACTACTGGCTTGGTATGTATATACAACATTTGGAAACTAACTGAGGTATGCTAACTAAAATGGCTATGTAGGACACCACACCAGTCGTGCTCAGCCCATCCGTGACCGAACCCAGCAACTTAGGTGTAACACGCTCTGTATCGAGCATAATCGACGCTGCTAGTGATTCTCCTGTTGCGCCGTCCTATTGGCCCTTACCGAGTGGCTGGCCCAACCCGTCGCCAACGACTATTGTCATGGTCACTCCACCAACGCCCGAGGCACTTGAGGATACCGAACCTAGAAAAGAGAGTGACGATGACGATGATGATAAAGATGATCATAAGTGGAAAGATTGGAAGGATAAAGGTCCTTCTAGGGGACTAGATGAGACTGCCGAGCACCTGCTTATTGCTGCTGGCGCAATAGGTACTACTTATTCCCCGTTTATCATATTCAATACTAACGTGTTTCCAGGTGCCTTCATTTTATTCTGTTTTGTTGGTTGGGTTGTGTATAGAACATTAAAGAAGCCTGGGAGACGGGGCGGTGGCAGCGGAGGATTCAGCGAGAAAATCCCCTGGAGGCGGAAGGGAGCAATGGAAGGCACTTGGGATGGTCGCACCCTATACATGAACGAGCCACCACCGTATTACGAGCCGGGGAAAATTGGCGCCTCTTACTACGGCCCTGGCAAGGGGTATTCGCCGGGACCCGATAGTGTGGCCCGTTCCATTGGCGCGGGTTCTGAAGGCGGAACGCTTCGGCAACTGCCAAATAACGCAGCACCCCCGGCCAGCTTCATCGATCAACGCTCGGCGAACAACGAAGACAGAACTGGCGACAGCGATGTGAACCTAACGATGAGGTCACGAATGCCCGATCCTTTCTACAACCAATGTGAACTCGCTCGTCAACCATCGGATGCATACGATCCGGCACAGCGAAAAACATACCGGGCTAGTGAGCTATCATCGATATCTTCTGGATTTGGAGACGGAGATATCATCGTGCCGCAAGAACAGCCAGTTCCTAAACCGCCACCGGTGCCGACTACGAACACCCTGGCCGGACGATTCTCGTGGATGAGCCGAGGTATCGAACGGAGAGAAACAGTGTACACGGCGACGTCGGAGGATCGTCCGGCACGGTTCCGTACTGTAAGCAGCTGGGTGAACCAGCAGGCGGGCCGTGTGAAGAGGGCGGGCTCGAGAGCGCGGGAGCGTGGAGAGGTGCCCGTGATGCCTGCCATTCCGGGCGAGATCAGCGCGACGCAACAGACGACGTATAGGTGACCGACCCGGTGTTGTCTAAGACATTCTCGAGACGGCGCGGAGTCAGGAGTAGGACCCTCGAAGCCACGGGGGAGATGTACTAAAGAGCGTATGGAAGCGAAAACGGGGGGTCTATGGCAACACCACACCAGTGTTTATAATTTGACAGCATTTACAGGAACAAAAACCACTGCGTGTCCAGTCCAAAAACCCTTCCCATGCCATACACTGTATATATACATACTGTTATCTACCTGCGTAGATACACACACTTTAGACGGACTCGACTATATCTTCAATTCCTAGCCCGATGCCCTTCGACTCGCGGAGGCAGGAGGCTCGAGGTTGTACCTTCACGGACGTTGAGGGCAGAACCTATAGATCTCGCATCTTATTTATTTATATATATCTATCGCAAATTTCACAGTATGGGAGTTGACCGGCCACTATAAGGCAAGACTGATAAATAAATTTTCGTGACTGCATGCATGTGATTGCCGTCTTGTGTCGGTCGGGGATGACAATGTAGCAGGGCCCTCGTGTCTTGTCTCGGGGGTGAATGAGTTGGAGTTTGTCTTAGACTAGGTACCTAACGTTAAGTCTCTTGGACCAGTGAGGCGGCCGAATAGAATTGTGTATTACGATCTCTTTAACCTGATCGATGCACAGTGGACAGTCGGGCGGAGTCATCGACTCTTGATTGCTCGAAAGTGCGCCCAATAGGAATAGGAGTTGCTCTACTGTGATCCATATTGAATATAGTCGGGCCTCGAGACAAACAAGAGTGGATTGTATGTAAACCCTCCATGGACATCGTGCTTCGCTTCGTTCTACGTACGTGCGGGGTGCCCCCATCCTCGAAGAATGGATTTTACTAAGATAAGGACACGCAAACTACTCAGGCTTGGTTGCTGGATGCTAACAATGATCTTCAGCTCATTCTGGCTCTTGGGAGGTGCCTGAACGCGCGTTAATTCCATCGAGCAGCCCGGGCTGCCAGGAGAGTCCTTGAAATAGCAGATCGATTGCACTGCCCCGGGGCACTGGAACTGCTGCAAGTGGCGCGGCATTCCTTTTCTTTTCGCCTGGGTGGGTCGAGAGTGCGAACGCCGGACGCACATGACGACAGCAGCTTTTACTCAGCCAGCTGATCAGTAAGTAGCGAGTAGTCCGTCGGGGTCTTGTCTTGCGGGTAGCGAGCGAGCAAACAAGAACATTAATACACCACAACCTCGCCGAGCCTGCAGGCCCAGGCCCGGTACAGTAGGTTGCGAGACATGAGCAGCGAACTCGCTTCAATCCTTCTTTCTCTTCCCTAAACAAACGACCAGCTACCTACCTAGCTCGAGTCCTGCTTTCCAAGAGCCGCTCTCGTCCTGCCAATTGCGCTCCTTTATTTCGTGATAATCTTCCAGTCCGCGCACCGGGTCGGCTCATTCCGAGGTTTCTGAAATCCTCTGGAATGCTTGTTTAGTGGGTTTTAATTTCTATTCCAGAACCCAGCCTCGCTCTCGCACTCATCTCTACTGCGCACGCTTCCGTGTGCTGCAGTCGTCATCCTCCTCGCAGCTGTACCTACCCTGCTGCTGCTACCACCCTACCTCTTACTCACCTCGGTAGTCATCGAATATATCAGGTAGTTCCTTCATTGATCTTTTCTGATACCCTTATACCATACAATTCTGCTGTCCAGCGACTTCCGTCTGCCCACATAATCCGGCCGGACAACAATCGCGTACCCCTATGAACTACTCGCGCGCGGAGAACCACCTAACCGTTAGACGCGCGCCACCATGCTTGACGAGAATCTTCCCACTTTCCTTTTCAAGCGCTCGTCTGACAGTCCGCTCGAGAGCCTCCTCTACTTCTCGCAAAACGGATCCGAGCCCGCGCCTGAATATTCGCTTCAGAGACTGAACCCGGCCCTTCCACAGTCGAAGAACAAGTATGCCGTGGCTCTGGAAGACGCCGCCGTCCGGGGCGTCATCTTCGGCGAGGTCCTGATCGAGCCCGAATTCCAGCAGCCCACTCTCTCGGCCGCCGAAATCAGATCGATGGGCGGGCGCCAGCCCTCGCCCGTACCCCTGATCCCCGACGGCTTCACGATACAGCTCTACAATCCGGATCAGCAGGTCACGGTTCGGGGGGAGAAGAGCACGTGGACGGGGAAGGAGTCCTGGGAGTTCGAGATGCCGCAGCAGAGCTTCCGCATGCCGTCGTCGTCCAAGCTCGACCGCCAGCAGACCGATCCCCTCGGGAGCAGCCTGACCCCCAAGATCATGTTCAAGTGGAAGCGGGATAGCAAGTTCTCGAAGGACATGACGTGCTACATGACGGGCCAGTCGGTGGGCGGCAGGAAGAGCAAGGACCCGGACATCACCATCGCGCTGTACAAGCACGGGAGGGCGCAGAGCGTCACGATATACGAGCCGAACCTGCGGAGGGTCGACGTGGAGGACCGGAAGGGCCTCGAGGTCGTGCTGCTGCTCGGCGCCGAGGTCATACGCGAGATCTACCTCTTCCCCAGCCGGGACTCCTTCAACATCAGCGGCGCGGCGAACAGGCGCAAGGACTCGCGACCTCGGCAGGGCTCCTCCACGTCGCCAAACCTGAACCCGTACACGATGAGCAGCGCGGTGGGCAATATCCCTTCCAATTCTCCCGTTGTCGCGCAGCAGCCCACGCCGCCCCACGACAACAACAACAACAACCCGGTGGACGTCGAGACCAAGCGCCTGCAGGCCATGGTGCAGCAGGAGGAGCGCGACCGCGAGGCGCGGGAGCGCGAGGAGCAGAAGCGCATCAAGAGGATGCTGGACGAGGAGGAGGAGAAGGACCGCCGCCGCCGCGCCGCCGAGGTGGACATGGAGACGGAGAGGCTGCGGCAGCAGTTCGGCGTCCAGGGACAGGACTTCGGCCCGCGACCGAACCTACCTCCCCGACACGGCGGCGCGTCGTCGTCGTCGCAGCAGTTGCAGCCCCCCTCGCAACCCCCCCGACCCATGAGCACCGGGCCGGTGCCCCACGGGGGCGGAGGCTTCGGCAACTGGTTCCACAGCAGCCCCGGCGCGCCCTCCCAGGCCAACGGGCCGTCGTCGTCGTCGTCTCAAGCACCACCACCACAGCCCAAGCCGGGGAGAAGGAGAGGTGGGAGCGCCGACGCAGGTAAGATGCTGAAGAAAAAGAGCACGTTCTTCTAGTAGATAGATAGCGGGGCGGACACACAGCAGACAGACACCGCGGGACACTTGAGAGAGAATATACGGGCGTGGGAATTTCGGGGCGTTGGGGGGGGGGTTCGAGGAAGGGCGTTCGTCCTCCTATAGAAATGTGGCCTGTACAATGATGATTGATACCCATGGGATGTTCATACTTTCAGCCTCAGGTCTCCCTACCTACATGGTTTGCAAATAGTATATTAACGCATGATTTACATATATTATATTAACGCTGAAGGTCTCATGTGCCGTTGCCACCTCACGGAGATAGCACAATACGACGAGCGTTTATCCGTTCGTCGGTTGCGGCCTTCTCACTTGCCAGCCAGCTTGTATCAACCTACCCTTTGAGGTATGATGCATATTCTCCCATAGTTATTTGCCTAACACTCCCTCTAGGATCTACGATCCATCTGGTCGACCATTTCTCTAGGTCCATTTCTCGACGTCGTCCTGGTCCCTTCCTTTTCCCATACATCTGATCTCCTTGATATTCGCTAAGGAAAGCTCTCATTATTAACTCTTGCCTCCAAGAGGCGCCTACAGTTGAACACATCTAGCAAGAACATACATATGTTGACCATCACTACATACTATCACGATTAAGCCCATCAGTGACTGAAACGGACTTTTCACAGTGCTCGCACATTTCAAAGAAGGTCTCTCCGCTTGGAGTTGTTACTTCGACATCTCCGCCCCCTTCTTAGGTTTCCTTACCGAAAGCGGCTATCGCAGCGGCCTCTGTCTAATCTCCTTCCTTCAAGGTATCGTTAGCTTTATTCTATTTAGTTTGTGAATCATTACTGGAGGTCGGCGGCATTGCGTATCACGCATCGCTGACGTACAATTGCCTTCCGAACCGTATACACTAATCGCCAACCATGGCACCCGGCAGTAAGAAACGTTCCACGAAGGCAGTCTTCAAGAACTGCTGTATAGCCATCGCGGGAGACCTGGGCGATGGCTGGACAGATACGGCAGTCGCGGGATGGGTGACCGCACATGGCGGCGTCTTCTCCTATAAGGCAGATCATGAGACCACGCACCTCCTTGCCACGGAGCAGCAGTTCAAGAACAGGGTCTCCCCCGTGAAGGCGCTCTTGACGGATAAGAAAGTCCCCATCGTGAACAAGGACTGGCTCGAGGACTCCATCGCCAAGGGCCGTCGGCTGCCCGTGAAGGACTACTCGTTCAGAGAGACCTTGAAGGAGGCTAATGCGAAGAAGCGCCGCAGCGACGCTATAAAGAAAGGCAATGAGCTAGCAGAGACTTTCATCAACACGAGTGAGTCGATTCCCCCACCCCTTTCTGGGGTTTTACAAGTGTGTTGTTGTTGGAACTACGGCTAACATCAGTAAAGATCTGAATCACATCTACCGCGACGACACCTACTTCCCCTACAACATCACGTTAACCCGTAACGACGAGGAGTCCGGCAATGTTGGCCAAAAGTATGAGCTCTACGTAAGTACGATAACAATCCGCCCCCCGCCCCCCTTCTTTGTGTTTTTCTACATCCAACATCAACATCAACATCAACCCCAACCAAATGCCGACTAACCATGGAACCAACCTTACCTAGATTTTCGAGTCCAACGGGAAGCCGCACCTCTACCTGTTCCTGGCCAAGTACTGGAACAAGCCGCGCACCAAGCCGTGGATCTACCGCGAACGGGAGACTGTTGGGCTGTTCAAGACCGCGGTGGATCAGTTCACCAACTTCTTCCGAAAGAAGACCGGCTTGCGTTGGGAGGAGCGCATTGCCAAGCAGGGCACAACGGCCAAGGATAGATTTCAGTACGCGCCTCCGGTGAGTTCCCCCCTGCCTCCCCCCATTCCACAACCCAAAGCGATCTCTACCTGGACCATATACCCCATATATAGAGAAGCGGCGAGTATGTACCGGTACGTTAACCTTTGCACGCAGACCGGCGGAAGGCCAGTAGGGCGTCTTAGCATGCTCCCGCCTAATGTCGCCACAAGCAGCACCGCCTCGGCCCCCCCTACCGCCGTGGAGGGCGGAAGCGATGACGCCGCCGCGCCAGACGGCAAGAGCCCCTCCACCAGCACCACCACCAGTACCACCACCACTACTACCACAGGCGAAGGCGCCGGTGCTGGGAGCAAGAGAAAGGCCAGCGACCCCGGGAAAAGCGCCGAGGAGGAGGAGGAGGCCGACGCCAAGAGGCGCCGCCAGCCCAAGTCCGTCTCGTTCGCCGAGCCGGAGGTCTCTACCACCATCGTCACGACCCCTGAGAGTACCACCGCTCCTGTCAGCGAGGGCCAGGAGACGAAGAGTGGGCAGGGGGGTGGAAACAACGACACTCCAGGCGCGCACCCGACCGCCGAGAGCGACGCCGGTCCCGGTTTCCAGGCGGGAGAGGGGGCGGACGCGGCGCGGGTGCGGATGGGGGAGAGCGTTGCCCTCGAAGCGGAGAGCGCTGCTGGTTACGAGTCCTCCGAGGTGTCGGAGGAGGAATAGTGGCGGGACGTGATGGATGGATGGTGTAGTCGTCCTGGGAGGCGGCCCGGCTCGTACGAAGGTGCGGTGCCGTCTAGCGACGAAGCCACCTTTCACGGAGAGGATGCGCTTGATCTTTGCGCGACGGATCGATCGAGCTTATACGTAGATAGCATATGCGTTGATTTAGGCGGTGGTTTACTATGGTTGATCTTCCGGTTTGTTCGTTGCGACGCGCAAGGCAGAGGTAGAAGATGTATCTACATGAACCTTTCTCACGTTGATTTAGCAATCGATGCTCTCTCTCTGATCTGATCTGACTCTTACATGTTGTATCCCGACAGCTGACTCCCTGTAATGCCTGCTTGAAAGCGAAAAGAAAACTCCAGAAGAACCCGCTAGCTATGCTAGAGGTGGTACATGTCGTCGTAACATCATCCCCGTCCGCCCCGTTCCGCTCCGTTTCCATGAGACAACGATCTCATGGGTTTACATATTATATTACACGTAGTTTGTAATTACCACACCTCTCTCTCTCTCTCACACCCCTGCTCATCACCAGCCTCGACCATCTTGAACAGACGCGTGACGTTTCTTCCCCCTTACCCCGGGGGGGGGACCCCTCAAAACCGCAACTTGGGCACGACAAAGACCAGCAGCACGGCCAGGACGGCGAGGGCGAAGATCCAGGCGTAGAGCAGGACGCGGCCCCACCACCCCTTGCCCTCGGACACGCGGCGCAGGGTGCCCATCCGGCCGGCGACGGCGTCGAGCCCGCGGCCGCTGCGGTCGAGCCCGCGCCCCGCGCCCCGCACCACGTCAGCGTCCTCGGCCAGCGCGCTCGCGAACCGCGCCGTCGACGCCTTGAGCGCCCGCGCCATCCCCACCATCGACTCCGTCAGCTTGTCCTGCTCCCCGCGCTGGTGGTCCAGGATCGCCTCCGCCGTCGCCGTCGAGGCCGCGGGCGCGGAGGAGGAGGAGGTGGTGGTGGTGGTGCGGTCGCCGAAGAGCTGCGTTCGGAGGGCTGTCGTGGAGGCCTTGTTGTCGGGTTGCGTCGGGGCGGGATCGCCGCCGCCGCGCGGACGCAGGGTTTGCGATGTCGTGGTATGTTGCGGTTCCGGTTCCGGGTGCAGCGTAGTCGTTGTTGCCGTTGCTGCTGCTGGATTCGAGGCTGTTGTTGTTGTTGGCTGTTCGGACGGCGGTTCGGTAACCGATATAGTCGGGTCCGGCCTTTGCGGCTGCTGCTGAGGCGGCAGGATAGTCGACTCGTCCGCCTCGTCGTCCGCCTCTACTAGCGCCTCTCGCGGGCCGCGGTAATCGTCGGGGTGCTGCCCGTACCCGTGCCCGTCATCGTGCCGGTCCTCTTCGCGGTCGGCCGCTTCCGCCTCCCCCCGGGAGTCGAGGCTCTCGCTGGGCATCTCGATGATCTCGCCGAGCAGGTCCTCGCCCTCGTCGCTGTCGTCCTCGTCGCTGTCGATGCTCAGGTCCTCGAGCTCGCGCAGGCGCTCCGCGAGCTGCTCGAACACCTCGCGCTTGCGGTTCAGGTCCGCCTGCAGCTCCTGGCGCCGCGCGTGCACCTTGACGGCCAGCGCGTCCTGCTCGAGCTTCGTGAGGAGCGTCCGGGCGTATTCGAGGTTCTAGCACCACAACGGGAGTTAGCCAGACACCAGCAGTCCCCAGAGTTGGAAAAGGAAGGCAGAGGAAGAGAGTGAGTGAGTGAGTGAACATACGATTCCCACTCTATTACGCTCATATTCGCTAGACCTCAGCCTCCTCTCCCGCTCGGCATCGGCGTGTAGGAGGTTCTGCTGCAGACGGACGAGGAGTCGGTTCAGGTCCGTCAGGGAGTCGGGATTAGAGACGCTCCGTCTTGGGGTTACGGGCACTTGCGACAGTCGCGCCATGACCTCGGTTGGATAGATTCGGTACTCTCGTGATCTGCGGAATAAGGTCGAACTACGCGAGACTGTCTAGTTTGCTAGTTTGTTGGCGAGGGTGGTTGCGCACTTGGATAGGAGATAGGCACTTGTTTTTAGATGTGCTTGGGATTATGGTATGGCTACGGACTACAGCGGATGGATAGAGCCCTGAAAGCTGGTGACACGGGGCGCGTCATCCGTTGGTGGGGCACCGTTGCTCCGTGGCTTGCTGCTGGGAGGGATACCTAGCAAGGGGCTAGTACCTAGATTAGGTACATGGATGTAACCGCATGCAGTGGCCGTGTTTTGATGCGGCCTGACTTTACGCCTCCATGAGGCATCAAGATTGTCTATTTACTTAAGTACTTAAGGTAACATTCACTGGGAAAGAGGATGATGTAGGTAAACAAATATCGCCATCAAATATAGCTCGGCAATTAACGTGTTATCTCTCAACTAAAGTAGCTCCCTATTAAGATGTCCACGTATCTTCTACCACCTATTGAGAGCAACCTCTGCCTTGAGATTTGCACCGCTTTGATTGCCGAATATTGATACCTAGAATTCAGAACTCAAAGTACTTGGCTCCTGCAACTGTAATGCTGGAACTCTCCGGGTGGAACAAATGGGTATAAGAATCAATGTTGCCCAATCCACCCTAACGCTCCTCTACACCGTACACCATGCAGGATGCCATCGTCCTCAAACCTACCCCCTATTACCGTTTTGGGTTGTGAGATACGTTTTCCAAGAAGCCCAGTAAGAAGTTCCTGTCCGCGGGCGACAGCGGTGCCGGCTCTCGACTTCCGCGTCGCGAGGTATTGCCCCGCATCCCGGCTGCCCCTTCGCCTGCACTAGAAGCAAAGGAGGCCAGGCGGGATCTCGGGACAGCACTAGGCACAAACTGCTCGGCCATCTCGGGCTCCTTTCCCTTGTTTTGTTCATGGCTGGACGATGGTTTTCCGAAAAGTGAGAGAAGCGCGTTCTTCTGCTCGGTACTCGAGTCTTGTCGAGGTTTCATGGCGCCGGGGTTCGCCAGGGTCGACGAGCTAGGAGGGTTCGGAAATAGAGATAGTGGATTAGGCGCGCTTTCTTGGGCAGTGCCATAAGGGTATGATTGCATGGAAGGCGCCCGAGATTGCGTAGATGCTTGCCCCGACTGCTGTAACTTTTGCGAGTACCTAGCAGCAGTCGGCGACGCTCTGGTGAACGACGACCCCAGGGAAGCATTTGGCGCAGCATCCCTCGAGTTTCTACCGGAGCCGTTTGCGCGATTGCTTGATGACTGACCGGCCTGAGGGCGTGATAAAATCCCGAGCGCTCGGAATGGCAGGTTCGTCTCTGGATTCATCTGCACCGGCCGACCATACTCTTGAGTAGTAGTCTTCGGAGCACTGGCACTCGAGGGAGATTGGCTAGCCGAGTGCTGTCTCTCTGCGCTTCTGCCCGAGTGGGATCGGGCACCGTCAAAGCCTTCTTGGCTAACTTGGTTCTGAGATCCCGAGGGTTCAACCTTCTTAAACATATCCAACAAGCCAGCCCGGTGTTTGTCAGTTGGCCGAAAAGGTCGAATGTCGGAGCTCGAAGGAGCAGTCTGAGGGTTATTCACGTTTAAGCCACTAAAAGAGGACGGCATAGCCTCTGTACCATACTGATCAGCAAACCCGGCGTTTAGCCCAGGAGGTTGGCGGTGTTGCGGCTGATCCGCAGCAGAGTTACTGGTGACATATTGCGGTGACCGTGGCCCAGTATGCGGATTTGTGCTTGCCGGTGCTGGGCTGCCCTTGAGCACATTTAACAGGTTTGTTGGATGTGCTGGCAATTGAGGGGGCTGTTTCTTTTCAGGTAGAGAAGCCTGCGCGCCGTATTGTTGATGCTGCGGCCCTTGAGTTGCATGGTGATGACTCTGTGAGGGTCCAGTGAAGGGCGGCTGAGCAGTAGGGCCTGTGGCTCGCGGAGACGAGGCCATGTCACGTAAGAGCATCGTCTTTTGGACCTGGGGGGGCAACGGTTGCGGGTGCACCAGCTGCACAGGCTGGTGCTGGAATTGCCGTGGCGGATTCTGGAAGGTTGGCTGGTTCATAGTGTCGCTAGTGATGTGGACGTGTGGTCGAGGCCTGTACTGTTGTGAATGCTCGAAGTTTGAATTTGGTCCAATGGGGAAGGATGGCGGAACACCGTAAGCATATGGAGGTACTCGTTGCGTGGGTTGGTGGTGATGTGGAGTGTCGGGTTGAGGAGCGTCCCCAAGGGTATGTTCTGATGGTGTATGAGGCATGCCTTGGGATGGACCATGTAACTGTCCGTTGCCAACAGCCTTGGGCTGCAGGAGTGACATGAGAGCCTGTCCCGCCTGGTGATTTGTTGTGGGGGACGGGATTTGCAGGCCTTGAGTTGGAGGCCTGATCTTCAGTAGTCTCTGAAGCTCTTTTGTTGCACCATCGATGAATTCAGGATTCCTATCTTGACCAGGTGATGCCGGTGTTGGGTCAAACGCTACGTTGTCGTCCGTCACGTTGTCGTCGTAGAACTCTGGCGGATGATGATGACGACTGGAATGCGCAGCGTTTCTAGCATCGAGCTTCTTCTGTTTCATAACCCATTGTCGTAGCTGGACCATGAAGGGCGCGACCATGTAGAATTTGTCATGAGAAGGGCCTCCTTGGCCCTGGCTTTTACCTGACCCCTTCTTCTTTCGAAAAGCCGGTAGGTCTGAGACCTTATACCACTTGATGTCACCAATCTCCTTTCTCGTTTTGGTCTCGAAGACGGTATTCTCCGGGACCCCGCGGAAAACGTATAGCCGGACTTGTTGGGCATGCATAGTGACCTCGAGAGGGTAGACAGGCGAATTTTTCTCTACCAGCCCAGCTTCCCTAAGATCATATCCCGTTTCCTCATGTACCTCACGAACCGCGCAATCGAGATCATCTTCGTCTTTGTTGATTTTCCCCCGTGGGAAGCTCCAGCTTGCTCCTTTCTTGTATCCTCTGACAAGAAGCACCGCGTCCATATCGTCGTTGAGCATGATAGCTCCTCTGACGGGAACTCTGGTCTTGTATTGCATAAATTCTTCGAAGGCTTTGAGGTGGCTTTCGGTAGAGAACGAGGCGAGTAGCGGGCAATGCTGGAACATCTTGAGGCTGAAGCTCCTCAGGGACATGGAGGGTAGGTTCGGGTCTAGCGGCCGAATGAAATCCTCGTAGAACCATTGCGCTTCCTCAATTTGAAAGCATATGCGAGCTACGGACGAGAGATCTTCTCGCGGGAGGTTTATGATGAACCGGACGCAGAGGTCGTCCAACCCTACAGAAAGTTGTTAGCTTACCTTACACAAGCGTGGCGAGCGAGAACAAAATGACCCGACCAGGCTCCAGTGGAGGCAGCAGAGTCCATTTGTCCCGAGATGTTGGTGTTGCGTACAGTCTTCTAATGTCATCTTTTCTTGCGCCATCCTGACCTCGACGTGCTTGCATGACCACAGCTAGTATCCTAGCCTGAAATACTCTCCAGAGACAAGCGCGATGTCGAGGGTAAGAGGCGGCCGGCTGCGGCTATTCGTGGGTGGTAGAGGTGGGGTCGCCGGCGATGATGCTACGGTAGCTCGAACCAAGGTGCGACTTGCGCGCATGAGGCTGATCGCTGGTTACGTTGGGTATGTTTTCATGAACTTGCAGTCAAGTGAAAACCGAGCTGGTTCGAGATGGCGGAGGGTTACTGAGAAGTAATAAGCATGGGGAAATGGCAGGTTGAAAAATAACAGCTATTGTGGTAAACGAGTTGTTGATAATGTTTTGAGTACAATGAAGAGCGCGCCGTTGGGCACAAGCATTCGACAATAAGCCGAGGACGGGCGTTAACGTGGTCCTAAGTACATGTACATAGACCTCCAGTAGTCCATACCTAGCTGAGAAGGATCTGCCGATGTGGAGGTTGCCCAACTATGTACTTTAATTTTTTAGGTACTGTACATAGGTAGGTCAGAGCCTGTGGCGTTGTGGCTTCCCGTCTCTCTCGCATTACTCCGTAGGCTATCGGGCTATGTGGCTAATGCTGAGGTGCGAAATGTGCCTAGGCACATGTATGGACATGTAGGTATCGACCTCTAAAAGGACCAATGCTGAATAGCCAAGGATACATATTTTGTACCTATTGGTCTTAAGCAAATGCCCAAGGCCCTTGGTTTAAACATATGATATATCCAGTTTTTTTTACCTTGACCTTAGCCTTTACCTAGGTATGTATTAGTTGCCTAATGTGATGTCGTTTTTATCCCTATGCTTTCTTTTCTAAAGTGATCAGACAATAGATGTGTTAGTTAACTACAGCATTTATTATTAAATCGATGCTAATTTATAAAAAATATAAAAATTTAAATACATTTTAATGGAATTTATTATTATTTATATTTTAATTAACATTATTATAAAAAAGTGTTTAAAACTTAAAAATAATTATATATTATATATTAATAAATAAAACTTTTTAATATATTTATAAGTTTAAATTTATTATTATATTAATGTAATAATTTATAAATTTAATAATTAAATAATAAAAAATTATAAAATTATAATTTTAATATAATTTTATAATGTTTTATATAATTAATTTTTAATTTAATTAAAAATTAAATAATTTATTTTAAATAAATTTATTTAAATAATTAAATTAAAGTTTTTTTTTGTTTTTTTTAAATTTTTTTTAAATTAAAATTTTTTATAATTATAAAATTTTAAATTAATTTTAATAAATTAAAAGTTTTTTAATGTTTTATTAAAANTTATTATATAAGTTATAATTAGTTTAAAAAAATTGCATTTTTAACTTCAAACGTAAATATAAACAATATAAATAACAATAATTAATTAATATAATAATAAATTCGAGCTTGCGGGTGCGCTAAGAGGTCCTGTCCGCTAGTATGTGACACATGGTAATATAAAGTTTTAAGTCCCGGCCACTGCCTGAATCTGTTTTCTGCCGACGTGGTATAAGCTCTATAATGTAAGCTGAAGAAGGAAATAAGAATAGACTCTACGAATTGTTCTTTCACCGGCTCTCCGTATGCATAAGGCTGTTCGGAATGAGCTCTCAAATATATAAATTTAAAACCCCACCTACATAGGGGCCAGTATCCCTTTCAGACCCCAAGGCTGATCTGCAAGTACTGTAAACGTCCTTGGAATACTACCTACATGTAGTGCTAGATCTAGTGCTATTGATTGATAGGTGACTGATTGTACGACTTATAAACACTTAGAATGGTCGGCCTCACAGCTATCTAGGTACATGTACAAGCATATGAGCATACAAGCAGTTGGCATGGCTAATGCTAGCCTTGGTTCCCTAAGACGCGCCTACTTAGTCTTGCCGGAGATGAGCCACGCGAGTAATACCAATAGCGCTGAAAGGAATCGAACCTAACTACTCTTATGGCTCACGTACTAGCTGCCGGTGCTCTGGATGTCCTACATTACGGAGGCAAGGAGGATGTAGGTATGCACTTCCTAAATTTAGCGGCTTAGAAGTTAAACGAGATCCAATACCACGGTGCCGGGAATGAGGTGGGGGCCTGTCGACAAGGGGCGCCCTCCAAGGATTCCGATCTTGTATGACTTATTACAACACCGTGGAAACCTCCCAACCTTGGTGGATTCAGCCATCAAATGCCCACACGCAGGATACTCCAGTTAATCCCGCTAAAGTTGTTCCCACCTCCGAAGTAAGAAGGATGGGCCCAGACAAAGTGTTTCTGACAAGGGATACCAATCTACCCTAAGCTTCAACGTCTTGAATCGCTACAGTTCATCATCTATCTCATATACTTATGATTCACAAAAGGACATGTATAGCAGATAAGGCAGAACTAGTGGTTGATTATTGCGAGAAAACTTGGGTTCCATCAGCCCAGCTTCTCTGTCCTGATGAACGAAAAGGTATATCGGGTATCCATAACTCCACCACGCCGGCAAACAAAGTATCTCATACTGGAAGCCTGCAATCCCCGAGCATCTTCTTCAACAACGGTCCGCCCTGGCGGCAATTTACCCTTGGCTGACTTAAACACAAGTTGTAAAACCATACAGGTAGCATTTATGCACATACTCCTTCCCCGACAACAAGTTCAACGACAAGTACCTAAGCGGTGACATCGACTGTAGTGAGCAACTCAGAGGAAGTATCGAACTTATCGTCTGTCTCGTTGTTGTCATCATCGTCCAGCCGGAGCGAAGCAAACCGATTCTGCATAGTGACAGTCGGCTTCTTAGGTGGCGCCGCTCTCTGCGGCTTTTGCTGCACTCTAGGAGTAATCTCGATCGGCTGGTCACACTCGTCCACGTCCCATTCGATTTTGGACCCCTTGTACTTACTATGCAAAAGCCATTAGATGGTCCAGCAGTGCATCTGTAGGAGTGACTTACGCTCGGCTCATCATACAGGTTCTAGCGAACATCGCATTGTGTACTGAATTTGTCTTGATATAGCAACTACCCCCCACAAATCCGACCTTGATGACAACAAGGTTGTGGATGTGCTCTAGGTCTTCCCGAATAGCGTCTTCCGTGTGCTTGGGGTCGCACCGCCGAATGATCATGTTCCGGCTCGCGCCAATGGCGATCTTATTGGCTACATGCCCGGCAAGGTGGAAGTGGCGGTCAGCCCATCTGATGAAGACCTGGATAATCATTAGCACGGGTGAGTTCCGATAAGGTCTCAACAACAAGAGACCCAACATACTCTCTTGTTGTTGATATAAAGATCGTTCTTCCTCGCATATTCGTAGAAGTGGACGGCGTCTTCTTCACGGAGAAAAGACACAAGGGCAACATGGTCGGCAGGGCGCAAATATACGTCCAGCAGAAGGCCACCACGGACTGCATTAGTCACGTCCCAATGTGTAGTAGTATCCGGTAAGCCCGAAATAGAGATTGTTCTCTTGCACATCCGGGCATACTGGGGCCGTCGGGCACGTTCGTTGTTCACGTCAGGCGTCGGTCCGTCAACCGAGTAAGAAGGAGAGTAATCCGGCCCGATAGGATCGGGATCGGCCCAGTCATGGTGTCTGTCCAGCGATC
Source organism: Xylaria sp. JS573 (assembly GCA_000966885.1). Lineage (NCBI taxonomy): Eukaryota > Fungi > Ascomycota > Sordariomycetes > Xylariales > Xylariaceae > Xylaria > Xylaria sp. JS573. Next base: position 3,269,405 of record JWIU01000092.1, read on the forward strand.
TGACGCCAAATCCGTCGTTGTGATAGCCTTCGTTACCCGCGTAAGATACGTGGGGGATGTGTGGGGTCGAGCGGTAGTCAGTGTGCGATGGCGGGTTCAATCGAGCGCCTCCATCGTCAGTCTCCTCCTGTTTGTAAGGTGATATCGTACTCGATCGGGTACTGGCCTGCGCACCCGGGGCATCGTCCTGGCTCAGAGTCTATGAATGGTCAGCCAATGCAAAAGTTACTCTTGGTGGTATCGGCTGCTCCAAGGTCTAGGTCTAGGTCTAGGTCTAGGTTTGGGAGGTGAATTAGAGTTGGTTGCATTGATGATAGTGCTTACTGCAATGACCTCTTCGCCGACACCCGCTCCCATGAGATTCCGCTTCAGACTCTCTAGTGTGTATTAGAACATGTCCAAGCATATTCGACCACGGAACAATTGAAACCCTTACCGTATTGGCGTCTGGCCTGGAGGAGTCCTTGGTATTCCGCCTTGGAGATGGTTATGACCGAATCCTGTCGGCCAGGGGGTATGCCGTTTTCATAGCCATCGCCATAGTTCTACGCTACCAGGTTAGATAGACGAAGATAGAAACGAGGATAGACTGGGCGGTGCCCAAGCACACATACGACATTGACCCTATCAGGAAGAAAAAAACGAAAGTCAGCCTTGCAAAGTGGTTACACGAAACAGGCCGTCAAATAGGGATATTCTCGGAGGAATGAACTCGACTTACCTTCGCAGCAGTGTCTCTAAATATTCTCGATCAATTGTGACCGACGTAGCTTGTGCAGTCGCCATTTTGCCTGCGCTGACCTTCTCCTGGGTTTGGTTGAGGAGAAGGGAAAAGCGACCGACAAGCTTCTGAGGACGTGATGGATCGTTACGTAGGTCGACACTGCCCAGTGGAATCACTGGTCAAACAAGTGCTGGACCTGCAGCCGTATCTTTCTGTTGGTTTCAGTGACAGGCGCGACGTGATAGGGTGTTGACGCGCTAAAAGTTCCAGGTTGCGGAATTTTAGCTTCAGACCTAGGCTGCCCCTACTGTCATGGATGGATGGGAAGACCTTCGTTGTAGGTACTACATGTACACAGTAGTGGGTGGGAACCTTGGAAGCTTTGGGGAAAACCCCACCACTACCTTAGTAGGTAGGTAGGTAAAGGCAGAAGCCGTCTGGCAGGGGGGCAACCGTCCGGGGTGCAGGCGCACCTTTCTATACCTAGTATGTAGCTACCTACTACGTACGTACCTGGGAAGGTTCCAAGACACAGTCATGAAGAACTTCGCCAAATTCACATACAGGATGTGATATGGATATACCTACATATCTCCTAGGTATAGGTAGGCATGATATCGGAAATACACGTACGGAATAAATGAAGATTGGCCAACAACATGCCCTTAAGTGCTTTACCTACCAGGAGGTAAATTATGTACTGCGTGTATGCAAGTTCGATATAGGTACACGTAGGTGATCCTGTACGATTCATGTAGGTACATACGTGCAAGGTAGATTTCCCACATAATTGTACTGCATGTGTACGTACGTACATGTATGGCTGCCCGTCCATCAAGATCTTAGATGCTAAGGTTCCTTACCCAGCCAAGAAATACATAGAAGCAGTAGAAGAAAGACATTACGATCACATACATACTAGGTATGTATGTATGTGCACCCACCCCGTCTTACAGTGCTGACTGATACGGGTACCTTCATGTAGGCACTCATGTGGTACCTAGACTTTGGTCTTTCATTGGAAAGGAGCAATCTCAGGTATGTTTCTACCTAGTTGTTGGATGCACATTCTACCCCTCATGAACGATGCCGGTCAGCATATGTAGTAGCATCATTATCACTGCATCTGCGCCTTTTATAGCAACTCGTTGGATTTGATATATGCTGGAGTACTTGGATCTGCTGGTACATGGCTTTCGCGGTTTCAATTCGTGTTGGGCCCCATCCGATTTTATTGGCTACAGTCACGCCAAAGATATGGCAACTTGGAAAATATTCAAATAAATACGATCTCAACCACTAGGTACCCAGTGTACATTCATAATTTCTTAGAAAATTAGTTGGTCGGGAAGGTCAAGTGCCTATCAATCTGCCGCAAGAAAACAAATTGAGGAAGCGAAACGCCCTGGTCGATTTGCGGATTGGCTGTTTGCTCGTTATAGACAATCTGATCTAATGAGGTTAAGTACCTAATCCTGCTTCATTTTCCTTCAACTTACGTCACGAATATGGTTGCAGTAATAAACTTACCAAGCATCATTATTTCGCACGTGTAGGTGTCAAGATAGTTAATCCCCATAGAAGGGATTGTTAACTAGTGCTGCTGACTTAATGTATTCTGGCAACATGTAGGTGTATCTAAACGGAGTTTAGCTAGACACATATAGATACTATGACAGTCTTTGGAGGCGAAATGGTAGATATGACTGGTATACATTCTTCTAAAAGGGTATTTGGTATAGATATGCGTGTTCCTAATTCATTCAAGGACTATTGCCATCTGTGTATCCATCTATGATTGTACTTACGAGGTTTAGATCGGACATAGTACTGGAAAACGCCTAATCTAGTAAACATACTAGCTACGAACTGTGGCTCAATGCAATGAAATCGAAGTAACACCAATATTTTCTAATAAGACTCTCTACATACTTTATCCACCTAATATACAAAGTGTATCACGTTTCGAATGTCGAGATTCTACTATAACTGCCCTTTAGTTCATATTCCCATTATATGCCGGTAGCACAAAGCAGAATACTTCACAGTATATCCTCAAGTTCAATCTGAGAATACGCATTGTTGTGAACAGAATCTTGGATCAAGGGGTTCATGACCGAGGCGGAGTATTGCGCCTGGAGTTGGCTTTGGAGTCGAAGCCACCATTGTGCGAGTGTTTTAACACATTAGGTCGTGAAGGAGCCTCTTTCGCCATCCCATGTCTCCGGGACGACAGGCTATTTTAGATCGGATCGGAAAGCCTATTTGGTCAAAGTTTGGCATCCCATCAAGACAGAGCGGCAAACCTAAGACATAAACACTTGCAAGCATATGCCCGACCTCCCCCTTCGTCTTCCGTGAGGAAAATTCGTAAGGGCAAGAGCCAAACTACCCGGCGATGGTTTTGAAGCTGATAGGTAATAGATATAGACCTGAAATCGTATCGACAGTCGGTAGAGGTTGGTCAAGCAGCGTGCTTCCAGCTCATGTGCTACTACGCCTTGCCTCGAGCAAAGGAAGTGCCTATTTTTAGGCGCTACGGCCCAAGACCAGATCAGACCTGAAAGGCTATCCGTAGGTGGGCTACGGGCCCATTCGGTACTAATTGAATACGATCTCTCCAGTGGTCTTCATGCGCGATTGGCCGGTGGACCCAACGGATATGCGCGCTTCCAGTTCCCTCTTCAGCGCCACATCCATATTGCTGACACTTCTGGGCGTTACCAACAGGACTGCGAGACGACCCAATGCGAGTCTATACGTCCTATTTATTTAGTAGTTTTCGGATAATTTTCAGGTAAACCGGGAGAAAATATCACAGAGTTGCGCGCGTCCTGTAAACCAAAGGGAAAACCTCTGCATACTTGCATTTTGACAACACATGCCAGTCTAGCAGTCTATCTATTCGTTACGGACCGTCTGGCAGGAGAAATCTTCCCGAAGATGGTCAATACCGCTGCCAAGGGACAAGGTGGCTGACAGCCGGTTGATGCTTGTTCTGGCCTGCTGGGCCAGACTTAAGCATTGATGTCTGGCTGGGAAGTACAATTTTTGTCCTGGCCGGATGGACCTGACCTCCTGTTTTCTCCCCCCCCCCTCCGCCACCACTACGGATCTCACTTGCAGGCATCAAAGGACCCATTTATGCAGCCGCCAAACCCCTTTTGGCCCTCGATCCTGGCTACTGCCCGCTGTAACATTGCCAACGCTCGTGTTCATCACTCCATCCACGCCAATCGACCGCTGTCCGAAGTGCGGTAGTAAGCCGTCGAGCAGCCTCAAAATACATCCCTCCTTCTTCTCCCTCCCCTTCTTTTCATCCACCACCCATTGATGAATTGATACTACCATTGGGATAATATCTGTTTCTTGCCTGCTTGTACGTCATTCGCTTTATTTACATAGCTACAACACTCGCTTGCCCCTGAAACAGCCCGTCTACCCAGTTGACGGGGTTGGAATTGTCCTTTTAATCCTGCATTTGACTTTGTTGTTTTGCTCGGTATCCGAACCCCATCGAACCACTGCCACCACCACTACCACCGCCATCAGCGGGGAAGAGGAGGCCTACGAAGCGGCCAACGTACAACATAAACAGACTGCAATAGGCTCTGCTCTGTGTAGCCTCTCGCAAGAACGTCATCGGGATACCTTCGACGTTGGATCTTTTTTATACGATCCCTCCGAAATCCCCATCCTTGGCTTCTGTTCCAAGCCACCTCTCCACCCACGTCACATCAGTCGATATACGAGATGAAGGGGACACGCGGCTTCGGTCAGCTCTTGACTGTTGCCCTGACACTGTCACCTCTAGCAGCGGCATGGCCAAACTGGCTTCCAGACGTCGATTCACTTGTGGTGCGGCAGGACGATGGGACAACGTGTACGTCCTATGCTACCGGAACCTCCCGCTCAACGAACTACAGACGATCAGCACTAACAACAGTCTAGCAGCGGAAACCACAGCGACGGCGACAAACACTGCAGATAAGACGGACAAGACTACGACTGCCGACGCGACTAACACCGACGCCGATAAACCTAAAGCCATAAACTCTAACACGGGTACCGATGAACCTACGAGCACCGACTCGGATTCTGACGCCACCACTACCGGGAATAGCACCACGAAGGCTACCCACAAGACATTCGACCCCCAGGATGGAGCGGGCGGCGTTGCCATGATCACGCCCGCGACGACTGATGGAACGACGCTCTATAGAATCGACGACCCCACGCCGCTGACCTGGGTATGGAACTACACGTCCCTGCAAGCCGACCCAACCGCCATCGATGTAATGATATCATGCTCGGTCGCTTCCCAGACGTGGACGCTCACCCAGAACATGACGTTTGAGCCGACCGCGACCTTCACCTGGGACACCAACAAGTACCAGTCGAGTGCCGTTCAGAGCCCGCTGCTGACGGAGGAATACACGTTGCTGATCATCGACTCCGAGTCGGACGTAAAAGCCACCGCAGAACCCGGGTACCTGGCACCCTTCGACGGCTTCAGGTTCGGCATGTACGCGAGCCAGCACTACGATGACCTGGACCAGTGGAAGTGTGCGACATGCAACTCGGCACCGGATCTCAATCGACAGGCCCTGAGCTTCGTAGTCACGATGAGCATCATCACGATTCTGAGCTTCACGTGGTATGTGACGGGCTTTGCCGCGTTGCTGTAGCGACCCTGGCCTAGACAGGTTAAACAAAGAAAAAAAAAAGTGGGTGGGATCAAATGTGAGGAAGAGCCGGGCGATTTTCGACTGCACATATTTTTGGGGGATACATGGCATCTTGGTGCAAATCAATTATGGTAATTAGGGACGAGGACTGTTCACGTATGGGCGTTTTGAATATTTGCAATGCCGCCGCTTCTTGGCTCGATAGAGAATGGGGACACGTCTGGCGCGGCTTGAAAATCGACGGGGTCTACTTGCCCCCCTAATGGTGTATTTGCATTGGAATTATCCTAACGACATTGAAAGACTTGTCGCCACTATATAGCTCTTAATGACACACCTAGTCAGGTTCTATACTTCACGTTTAAATCCAGAAAAAGTTCGCTGCTTGGGGGTATGGCGTGTATGGCGTGAGTTGCGTGAGGTTCGTATCTAGTATCAGTTAAACCATTCGTAACGAGAAGCCGCCGCCTCGCTCTTCCTTTTCCCTCCCTGCGAATATACCGCTGAAATCGACGGCTCCAAGATCGACGGCCTGGCCCCTGTTGGGAGCATTCGGCGTCGATCGCCTCCGTCTCCTTTCCTGGCCGGCCTTGCTGGGGAACGTAGGGAACATGGCCTCGTGCTTCGGCTTAGGATCCTGCTTGAAGTACTCGTGCTGCAGCATCTCCTTGGCCGTGGGCCGGCGTTCCGGGTCCAGGGACAGCAGGCCGTTGAGCAGCGCGCTGCCCGCCGACGTCAGCAGCGGGAACTTGGCGCGTATGACGGAGCCCGTCGCGCCCGCGGCCGCGCCCTTGGGCGGCAGGCGCAGCGACCGCGCGTGCGGCAGGCGGCGGAAGGCGGGCCACGACTCGTCGGTCGGGACGCCGCAGAGCTCGAAGATGCGGGTCAGCTCGTCGACCTCGTTGCGGCCCTGCAGCAGCGGCTCGCGCGCCAGGAGCTCGCCGAAGATGCAGCCGACGCTCCACATGTCGACGGCGGGGCCGTAGGCGCGCGCGCCGAGCAGCAACTCGGGCGCGCGGTACCACAGCGTGACGACGAGCGGGGTCAGGCGCGGCGGCGGCGGGTCGCCGGCGTAGCGCGCCATGCCGAAGTCGGCGATCTTGAGCTGCCCGCGGTTGTTGAGCAGCAGGTTCGACGTCTTGAGGTCGCGGTGCAGCACCCAGCGGTCGTGCAGGTAGGCGACGCCCGCGCCGAGCTGCAGCAGCAGCGTCTTGACCTCGGACGCCAGGAACGGCTCGGCCATGTCCTCGAGCACCGACTTGAGGTCGTGCTCGAGGAACTCGAGCACCAGGAACACGCTCTCGATGCGCCGCGGCGCGCCGTCGCCCACCACCACCTCGCGCAGGCTTACGACGTTGCGGTGCGCGCAGTCCTTGAGGATCTGGATCTCGCGCAGGCCCGTCTCCGGCAGGCCCGTCCGGTCCGCCGGGTCGATCTTCAGCCGCTTCAGCGCCACCACCTTGCCCGTCTTGAGCTCCTTCGCCCGCGCCACCCACCCGTACGCGCCCTCCTCGATGTCGTTCAGCTTGTCGTAGTTCTCGACGCTGCGCGCCTTGCCCCAGCCGCCGCCCTCGAAGCGCAGGAGCTTCGCGCTGCTGCCGCTGCCCTCGTCGCCGTCCGCGGTACCCTTCCCTTTTTCTTCGTGCTCCCGCTCGGGCGTGAGTTTCCGTCGCTTGGCCGGCGGCCTGTCTTCTTCTGGTTCCTGGACCGCTTGCTGCCTTGCTGCCTCGGCTTCGGCTTGGGCGCGTCGCTCTTCCTCCGCCTTCCGCGCTTTTTCGGCCTTGAGACGTTTCTTCTCCTCCTTCTCGCGTTTTATCTTAGCGTCTAACTCGGCATCCTCTTCTGTGTCTGCCCAGCGGGATTTGCCCGCCATGGCTGTTGGGTTGTAGATTGTATGTGTAGGTCGGTGTACGGATAGGTATGGTGAGATGGGATCGAGACAGCTGTAGTATAACGCGTAGAGTCGGGTCAATGTTTTGGCTAGGTCAGGATTGAAATCTTCAGGTTTCGTTTCTTTATAGCTTTGGAATTTCCCTGCGCTTGTTGTTGGGCTTTCAACGGGATTGTTATCGCGATGTAGAAAGTACTGTAACTTACGTAGGTGGTGTATGGTATGTAGGTAGCTTCCAATGGGACACCCCGGAGAATGCTCGGGCCTACCCATCCCACCTATAGGGCCTGAAGCTGTCTTGATGGGGCAAAGAGCTCTTGGAAGCTTAATTGCATTTGCATGCACTGTAGACTTATACCAAGGACAATTGAAGTTTAATGCTGTCCCCCATTGTGTGACTTTTCATTCAATATTATGTATTGGCAAATTATTGGTATTCATCAATTCTGAGTATGAGACCCAGTGTCCTGCGGAGTGCCCAAACTGGGCTCAGAAGTCTACCCCGGCCGTCCAGATCTCATAGCTCCAAAATCGCATATCAAGGTTGCAGGAGCTTCTCGGTGACGTCTAGCCTGAGAGATGAGGAAAGGAAGTGGACAACGCCTCTGGCAAAGCAACTGACTGAGGCAATAAATGTGAGTAGCAATATTACTTGATGGAATCTCATACTAAAGCAAACATAGACAACCGGCCCAATTCCTCTGGCTAGTTACATGCGCATGTGTCTCACTTCAGACGTTGGCGGATATTATACGGGTGCTATTGAGGCAGGCCGTGACCAGTTCGGCCAGAAGGGAGATTTCATCACGTCTCCAGAGATATCTCAGGTGTTTGGCGAGCTGATTGGTATCTGGTTCGTTGCAGAATGGATGTCGCAGGGCCGTCCGAAAGAAGGGGTAGAGCTTATTGAAGTTGGTCCTGGTAGGGGGACCCTAATGGATGACATGTTGCGCGTAAGTAATTTCCTTCCATTGTGTCAAGTCCGAGTATCCCTATACTAACTGTGTGGGAAGGCTATAAGAAATTTCAAAGAGATGGCATCCAGTATCCATGCCGTCTACATGGTCGAGGCAAGTCAGGAGCTGCGCGTGGCGCAGAAGGACCTCCTATGTGGCAAGGACGCTGAGATGAAAGAGACGGAAATGGGCTGGCAGAGCACCTCGAAATACTCAGACCTGCCTATTATATGGACCGATTCTATCAAAGCTATTCCTCACTCCGCGGACAAGACACCGTTCATCGTTGCGCATGAGTTCTTCGACGCACTACCCATCCACGCCTTCCAGTTAGTCAACGCGCCGCCGACTCAGCAGCCCACAACCACCACCACTACCATTGCTAGCGGCCCCAGCCCAACCTCGACCAAGACGAGCCCGCCCACGCGGCAGTGGCGGGAGATGGTCGTCTCGCCCACGCCCGAGGGGACCACGCACGCGGACCTGGGCACGCCGAAGTCCGAACAGCACGCGCCGGTGCCCGAGTTCCAGATGACGCTGAGCCCGACCTCGACGCGGCACTCCCTGTACCTGCCGGAGGCGTCGCCGCGGTATCGGGCGCTGCGGTCGACGATGCCCGACGCGCTGATCGAGGTGTGTCCGGACGCATGGCTGTACGCGTCCGACTTCGCGGCGCGGATCGGCGGCGGGCCTTCGCCGTCGCCGTCGTCGCCATCATCGTCGTCGCCTGCGGGCGGCGCCGAGGGGTTCGCCCGGAAGCCGCGGCCGTCGGGCGCGGCGCTGATCCTCGACTACGGGCCGGCCGAGACGGTGCCGGTGAACTCGCTGCGGGGGGTCCGGCGGCACCGGCGCGTCAGCCCCTTCTCGGAGCCCGGGCTCGTGGACCTGAGCGCCGACGTCGACTTCGCGGCGCTCGTCGAGGCGGCGACGCGCGCCAGCGAGGGCGTCGAGTGCCACGGCCCCGTCGACCAGGCCCGCTTCCTCGAGGCCATGGGCATCCGCCAGCGCGCCGAGATGCTGGCGCGCAAGGCCGCCGGCACGCCCGACCGCCAGGCCGCCATAGAGAGGGCCTGCCGGCGCCTGGTCGACCGCGGGCCCGGCGGCATGGGCAAGGTGTACAAGGCGCTGGCCATCCTGCCCGAGAACGGGGGCAGGAGGCGGCCTGTTGGTTTTGGGGGCGACGTTACCTAGTGCTCGAATGGAGAATACCGAAGCAATTATGCATATACAACAAAACCCCCCTGCAACATGTGTTTACGATCAAGCTGAACTTTATGCGCTTTATGTATTTATCTGATGTTTTAGACACAATATGACTATTCCTGGTCATCCGCTACTAAGTCACGTATTTTTATATAATGATTGCAGGCATAAACGAAAACGTCCCCCTTCAACATGTGGCCAATGGACTCGTAAACATAAAACAGGCCCAGCACTTCTTTTCGGAACATTTGGATGCTCTTGTAGTGCCCACCAAACCTGGTTACATAATCATCCAACGCCACCTACACAATACTCCTTCTATGGTAGTACAGCATTGAAAGCACGTAGATGAGATATACTGGAAACTAGCCTTTGCCTCTCCGGTTTTTACTGTCAAGGACAGTCCCATCATTTCTTCTTGCTAACCAAGTTAGACGACTCACCGTCTCCCTCGTCGTCACTGAACTTATCGCCGTCCTCACCAACAGCGAATATCGTCTCGCCATCGAAAGAATCCCGAGGCGTTTCTGGCTTAGCAGGTGCTCTGGTCTGCGAAGGCTGCGACGCCGCCTGGGGAGCGTTTGACGGCGTTGAATGAGTATTGGCAGGCTTAGAGCCAATGTTTGCCTCTTCGTCGTCGTCTGAATCATCCGGTGCACCGACATCGGCAAACTCAAACCCACCATCCTCATCCTGGGCGATCTCGTCACTCATCGCGAATCTCTTGTTATTCGCAGTGGGCCTCCAGACGTAGGCGACCCAAGCCACGTCGGCAAAGTAGACCAAGTTCAACCATCCATCAAGCACAAACCACCGTGACTTCCAGTGGAACGGGACGTAATCAGGGTCAGACGCCGAGGCGAAAGAGAACGAGTTGAAAAAGAAGAAGCCAAAGATAACGAGGATACTGATCAGGATGCACCACCAGAGCTTCTTGTACATGGCTTCTTTGGCAGTCTGTTTGCGTTCGCGCAGATCCTTCAGTGTGAAGTTCAACGAGTTAAGCGTCCACACATAGAAAGCAGTCAGTGTGCCTGCCAAGGGCAGCACGATGAGAAGGACGAAGGGCCCTAGTAGTTAAGTTAGCACGGTTCAGCTCGTTTTCTTCGACGGGATAAGGCCGTACCAGCGGTGTCAGGTGAAATTAGCAGACTGGTGATGGCATATACCAGCCCGAAAACAAAATGTGCAATGGCAAGCCACCTAACCCAGACCATCGTCCTCCCCAAAGATGGCTTCACTACTCCATAGCCCATGCAGACAATGAGTAGCAAGAAGAACGAGAACGAGTTGCGGAAAGCATTCAGGACGGCTACAACAACAAGAAGGACCTTAGCTCCAACGTTGGATCCGTTTCTATTCAGGTAGTCTACCACAAGTTAGTCGACTGACATAATGAGAAGATGGTATCATGAACCTACCATAGAAGCCCCACGTCATCAGCATCTCTACAACCAGGAAGACGAGGATGGCAGTGATATAGTTTTGCACAGGCACTACAAAAAAGTTAGTTTGGCCCAAAAGGATGGACCCAAGGCTGCTTACAGATGTCGTATCGGTGCTGGTAGTAGAGGAAACCCCAGAAGCTAACAGCCGTCAGCAACATATCGAATCAGATGTTCTAGGGCATACATACACTACAACGACGGCATAGAGAATGGTTATTCCTCCATAAAACGGAAGCTTGGGGATCTGTGTTGCAGGAAGCTCGCCATATGCCTCTCGGAACTCGACAACGCCCATAAAGTCCTTGGTGGTATATGAATACGCCGCAACACAATAGTAGCCCGTTTTCTTGATTAAATATTTGATAGGCGCTGTGCCCTTGAGGTGCACGGCTTGGGTATGGATGACGCTACCCGATTCCTCGGTTGCGTTTGGTGACAGGATCCATTCGCCGAGATTCGCTTCGGCACATAGACCGCTCTGAACATTCTCGTCGTCGCAAATCAATTCTTTCTGTGCGATTATCAGCCTCAGTCTCAAAGTCGTGAAGGGACTCCGTAACGCGTACTTGAAGCGCATCGGGGTTGGGGTAGACTCCGATCAAGTCTTGATCCTTCCATTCGAATACAACCAAGCTAACAATCGGGTCCTCGTCGCCTCCGACAGTAATATTCGGGAACACGATGTCGATGAAGGGATCTACGGGGCCTCCCCAGGCGCTTTTGCTATACATGCCTAGCCGGGACAGGTCAGCGTTGATATAATAACGAATTGTCGATGACCGACGTACCGGCGCATTGCTGTCGATTCTCCTCGGTATCATCCTTTAGTAACGATATTAGCTCGGGATCAAGGCCAGTAGATATCGAGGTGCCGTACTATCTGAACTTCCAATGCATGGGCTGTCCATAGGGACAGGCCCAGCAAGATCAAAGTAGATAGCCAACTCTTCATCTTCGGTTTGTCGGCTCTCCAAATCGTCGCCGCGCAAGGCAGCCTCGCCTAGTATATCTGGCCGCAGTATTTCGCTGCAACTGCGTTCGTTTCACATGTACAGATACGAAAAAAGATCCGGCTATGCCGCTTTAGACAAGAACAAACGAAACTTCTGCCGAGGATGAAGAAGCAACGCAGAGCCGTAGGAATTGGTTAGACTTGAGGGCAAGTTTATTCAGGAAGATGGTGAGCGGGAGTACTGAGTGGCCCTCTTCGTTGTGGTCAGGTAGTTTAGAAACGCGGGCTACGCGGCTAGGTATTGAGCCCAGGTACCCGAAAAATAGGCCTTACCTCATTACAGGTAAGCAACATGAGGCAGGACCGCCAGCTGCGCCCGGCAACCTTGGAATCAACCTATGGCGGGGACATGCACTATGTAAGCATGCACGGACCTCAGTACATATCGGCATCCAGGTACAACCCGTACCCCCAGGGAGGTACCTACCTAGGTACGTAGTACCTACCTATGCACCTAGCTATGGAGACCTGACTTAGAGGTACCTAAATGGAGGCCGCAAGGGTACAGATAAGATAACGAATACCACCTCGAGAACATCACGACTCAGATTCAATTGGATGTTTCCTTCTTCTACTATTATTTATTATTCCCTTTTCCTAACCACCGATATAATCATAATATCTACGGGCATAGTTTTGTTTTTGTTTGTTCTGCCAGTTGATCTATATTGATCATGGGGAAAGGCACAGATAAGCTCTATATCACACATTCCGAATGGTCTTCGTCCGACGCCTTCTCAGCAAGCACAGGAGCGAGATCTGGTCCGGCTGGCGCGTCCTTCAAGCGCCTACCTTTCAACTTTTGTGCCGCGAGCCTTCAGCCTTTCAAAAACCCCGTTTGCACACCTGACGGAACCATATTCGATGTAGAGGTCGTCTCGAAATGGCTCGAATCCCACAAGACAAATCCCGTTAACGGGCAGCCTCTGGCGGCACGCGACCTCATCAAGCTGAACTTTGCGCGCAATGCGGATATCGACAGTAAAGGCGCCGATGGACAAGGGAGCGACGGTAAAGGTGACTTAATCGACCCCGTTACCTTCAAGGTGTTCACGGACAACACACACATCGTTGCGATTCGGCATGGGACCTATGCCAATGTTTTTGCCTGGGATACGGTTGAAAAGATGAACATCAAGGCAAAGATGTGGCGCGACTTGGTAGATGATGTCGAGTTTGGCCGCTCGGATATAATCACGCTCCAAGATCCGCAGAATGCCGCCAGCAGGGACCTAAGCCAGTTCAAGGACCTAAAGGACGGGGAAGATGCACTGCTGACGAAAGAGCAAGAAGAGGAGCGGAAAGAAGGCAATGTCAACATAAATGCCCTAGGGAGGGTTGGCGACAAAGTTCTCAGGGCAAAAGAAGCTGTTGAGAAGGCAAGGAGGGAACGCGAGGCTGGCGGGGACATCAACCGGTCATCTAGGGCTGTTACGAAAGCTGCGGCCGGCAATGGCGTTCGACCCTCTATGATCCAGGAGAAGAAGCCGGCCTACAACGCAGCAGCGTACACAACAGGCAAAGCGGCGGCAAGTTTCACCAGTACTGGTCTGACCCCTGAAACCACCGGCGAACGCGCTACCCTCACGGACGAAGAGTATATGCTCAAGCCGAAACGAGTCAAAATAAAGGGATATGCACGAATTGAAACGAATCTTGGCGATTTAAATATTGAGCTACATACCGAGTATGCACCGAGGGCTGTATGGAACTTCACTCGGTTAGCCCAGAAGGGTTATTATCGGGGTGTGAGCTTTCACCGCAACATAAAAAATTTCATGATTCAAGGCGGCGATCCTTCCGGCACTGGTCGAGGAGGAACGAGTGTATGGGGCAAGAATTTCCAGGACGAGTTTGACGGGCCGCTGACGCACGACTCACGGGGTATACTCAGCATGGCCAATAAAGGCAAAAACACGAATTCGAGTCAGTTTTTCATCATTTATCGGCCAGCAAAGCACTTAGACAGGAAGCACACTATCTTCGCAAAAGTTGTCGGCGGTATGGACGTCTTGGGTAAAATGGAGGCGGTACCTACAGATGGCTCGGATCGGCCTCTCAACAAGATCTTCATCAAGGACATTATCGTCTACCTCGATCCGTTTGAGGAATTCCAGAAACAGAAAGCCGACCGCGACGAAGTTGCCGAAACAAAGGCAGAGATTGAGCGGACCGGTGGGACGGAAGACGATCGGGTAACCTGGACGGGGAAGAGGGTTAGGCAGGATGGCACTGTCGACCAGGGCAGTGGTGGTGGCAACGTCGGCAAGTACCTCAAGGCTGCGATGAAACAACAGAGTACCGAAGACGAGATTATCGAAGAGGATGTTGACACGTGGGAAGAACCCGTGAAGAAAAAGCCTAAGATGGGTGGATTTGGCAATTTTGATAACTGGTAAAGGAGAGAAATGCTAGCATTGCATGGCATGGCGTAAGGCCATATCTAGATGATACCCTGATAGTAGTCCGAACAGATTTGAATTCATTATACCTAGTATACGCGGGTTTCAACAAGGGAAATGTAAGCCGTCGATCTTCACGCAATGTGGCATGAGGATCCTGCTTCAAGGCTGACTGAGCATACAGTCCTAAAGAGGCTTCGTCATTCAGCCTGGAGAAAGCCTTGTTATTACCGATAACAACATTTCAAATATGCCGAAGTGAAACTCTCATCATTGACATGCTGCCAGAAATTACATTAGGAACGCCCTCTATTGATACTACTTGGAAGGCGTATTTTATCCCTGATACAGCTGTGCTTATTATTTTAGACGCATTGAATTCTTACATACCCCTATTCATATGTTGCGCACGTCTGATCTAGAGCTCTAGAACTAGTAAGTCCCTGCAACCTGAGTATTAGGTAGGTCTCGTACGAGGAAAACTGTGACGATAGCCATGAACTGGGGAAATCCGTCTACAAAGCACGCGTGTCCAGCGTTCTCGATGATGTGAAAATCCACTGACGCCTGGCTGTTCTTTCGCTTCAACCCCCGCTCGACCTTACCACGCAACTCCTTCATGGTCTCCGGCAAGTTGGCGTCCTTCTCACCTGCAATGAACAAGGCCCGCTCAACGCCTTCCCCTGCTCCCTCCGCCAGCGGGCGTAGATCAAATGTCTCGCTGCGTAGCGCGGCGCAACATGTCTCAAACCCGTCAATAGTTGTACCCAACATGAGCTTCCGCTATACACGATATGGAGTTAGTAAGGGCCTTCTTGAGGTATTTTCGTGAGGCCTGTATCTCGGAAGTCCTAACTTCTAGAACATCCTAAAATAGGCAGGTGAAGATATAGGGGGTAGGGAACTCGGGAATACCCACCATGCGCTGAGTCTCAATGGTGTTGGCGTCCATCCAGGAGCTGCCAAACCAGCGCTCGAGCGTGCCATTGACGATGCTGTCCATCTTGCCGGCCTCGCGAGCAGAATCCACCCTAGGCCCGAACAGGTCCGCGGTGCCGGCGTTGACGGGCGAGCAGGAAATAGTGCTACACACAACGAGGCGTTGGACGACGCCGGTGTACCTATAAGCGAAGACTATGCCGGTCGCAGCGCCCATGCTGACCCCGACCCAGGCGTGCAGCTGGTCGATGGAGAGATGGCGGAGGAGCTCGTACACATCGTCGGCCAGGGAGTCGAAGGTAGTGGAGGACAGGTCTGCCGGGACGCCTGATTTACCACTATACGCAAACGAGGGAGGGTTAATCCATGTTCGTCCGATGCAGGGGTAGGCAGGATCTCTGGAATCTCGAGGTTTAATGAGAAGAAATTAAAATACGTACTGGCCAGGCTGGTCATATCGCAAGACACTTAGGCCATTATATGTGAGTTCCCGGACCACATGATCCCATGAAGTGAACGGCGAGCAAAGAGAATTGGAGAGGAGAA
Organism: Xylaria sp. JS573; assembly: GCA_000966885.1. NCBI lineage: Eukaryota > Fungi > Ascomycota > Sordariomycetes > Xylariales > Xylariaceae > Xylaria > Xylaria sp. JS573. The sequence continues at coordinate 3,285,214 of JWIU01000092.1, forward strand.
CTACAGCATCGGAAGTTAGTACCGATCTATTTTCTCTTAGGGGTATTTGGCGAGTGTTCGGGGTTTTGAACTCATGGATCGGGAACAATAACTCCATATATTCAACGAGACATGCTCCCGAGATACCTTAGGAAGCGGATCAAATAAATAACGACGGATTCCTGGATAGTTACCTACCAACGGGTGCTCTCCCGGCAGATGGTGCGCGAGTCAAGCTATATGATATTAACCGTGAAGACGACAGGACCAAGGACGAAAAGTCTGAAGAGTCTGACGACATCTTTGCGTAGGGCTCTATTGAAGGTCGGCCTGATGAATTTCAATCAGGATGTAGAAGGAAGTTGAGACATGTGAAGAGTGGCTGAATAAGTTGTTGGGTTCCAAGAGCATATGTACTGCTGAGGGGATTTGTTTGTGACCATGGATATGTTGTTTGCCACAAAATGTAGGGGCGTGTAGGGGTATCTACAGCTACCTACTTGGAACGGGATTGGTAGAACCTTACTCTAGTGACGTGATCATTATTGAAATCGGAGTGCGTTAAAAAGGAAGTTATCATGGTTCTCGTCTGCAGCTCAGGTGTAACATACATGTACATACATAATGGATGTGGTGAGCCTCACCGCATCTTGTCGCCTCCACCCTGTATTACCTCAGGTACCGTACTCCACGTTCTTGAGATTGACAAACAGCCATCCACCCTGCACCTATATGGACCCCGAGAGAACAAGTTATTGTTTGAAGCTACTACTACGGTTCTAAGCCTAGCTGGCAGACAGGATGAGCCAAGCCAAGACGAGCCATAGTATGTGAAAACAGGATTCCTTATCTATATGGAGTATGTGCCAAATCCTCGTCCTCAGTTCAGCAAGCTCCAATCCAGTATAATGAACTAGGCAGTCAATCCGATGGCACCTCGCGTTCTTTCACATACCTATACATTAGGTACGAGAGAAGCATGTTATATCACAATGAGCCTTTCAGCCCCCTTTTCGATATCAGAACAATATGATTATGTCAGCATTAAACAGTATACCTGAAATCAGGATGCCTTTCTCCTAACTTATCCTGGTCTTCTTGGGATAGATCTCGTAAGTGATCCCGTTTGCCTGTCTCACGCTGCTTGTTCTCGTAGGAACAGCAAGCCCACATGTTGACAGCAGCAAGAATGCCCACGACCTGAAAAACAATACACGTAATTATGCCTGGGACGTACTGCGGCGCATCTTTGGACGGGAAAACAAGGGCAGATATGATTCCTCCAAACTGGCCCAAGATGCCCGCGAATGCCATGATTGTTCCTCGCCTGGTAGAGCTTGTCACCTGATTGGCACTGGATAACGGTTTCGTCAGTGGCCTGAGACGCATATATCTCTTCGAGTTAAACAGTACTTACCACCAGGCAATGGAAAGCGACTGCACGATGTAGATACCGATAGAAGCAAAATACATTCCCATATACCTTAGACTCCCGTCCAGAAGAGCGATCAATACCAGCCCGAGAATACTCAGAGCAAAGCCACCAAGACAGAATATACCCCTACGCTGAGTCCGATCCGACCATATGCCAATTCCCACGGTAATGAATCCAGACGCAACTCGCGGTGGTGCGCTGAGTAAGTTAGACTTGAGCTCGTTCCAACCGAACGTTTTCAGGATAGTCGGCTGGAACACCGAGATGGAGAGGGCTGTGGTGCAGACTCCTAAGTATAGGACCCCGGATGTCAGAACCTTCCAGTCCTTCAAGTCATCCATAACGCCCTTCACTGTCATCTTTTCGTACGCCATGCCGCGGTTATCGGCCCTTAGTCGTGTTATCGCCCACTCCTTTTCAGCGGGGCTTAGGAAAGTACAGTGCTCGGGAAATGGAGGCACGAAGAACCAAGCCAGAATAGCCGCAAGGCAAGTGATAGCACCTTCTATAAAGAAGATCCACCTCCACCCTGAATACCCTCTCACCCCGTTCAGCGATCCCAGACCGGCCCCGAGTAAGCCTGAGATTGTACCCGCGATATCATTAGCGACAAAAAAGATGGCCACGCGAGTGAGTAGCTCATGTCGGCGATACCATCTGCAAGTCTCTAATCAGTTACTGCTTCAAAAGCGAAAACAAAGCTGATGCATAATGAGTGACATATATAGAGTGCGCTTACCCTGAAATCAGATACATACAGCCTGGAAACATTCCAGCTTCGAAGATACCGACGAATATGCGGGCAGCGATGAGCCCGGAGAAACTACTACAGAACCCAGAAAAAGTTACCGTCACTATGAAGCGCGCATCAGCCAAATCACTTGAAAGGAGCGACGAAGATCTCAAAAACATACGACCCCATCCTAACATAATCACACCCAAAAACTTCCGAGGCTGTACTCTATTGAATACATAGATCAATGGAAGCTCAAGGATGATATACGGGACGTAGAAGACTAGAAGCAGACGACGTCAGCCTTTGTCACGGAAACCACGTCTAGACTGGGAGTTTGACCACTAACCCAGGACGACAATGTTGTAGTCATAACCTGTCATATGGAGATCTCGCTCCATGTTCCAGAGCCTGGCATTGCCGATGTTGATGCGATCCAGGAAGGTTATCATGTACAGGAGCTGTAGCAGCGGGACGATTCGCCAGTCGATCTTGCGCTCGACTGTCTTCGCCTCGACAGAGTCGGCGGTGGGAACCTCCACGCCGCTGGCACCCTGCTTTTCCAGCTCCGATGGCTCTTGTGGCGCATGGCGCGGCCGCGAAGAGCTTGGGGTCATCGTGACATATGAAACTTAGCTGGAAACAGTTGATTCCTTTAACAAAGGTGGAAATTCTAATCACGGAGACATATACTCTAGCGGCGAAAGGATTACTACTATATCAATTATATTCATAATTTGAGAACCTATCATGCACAAGTGAGACCGAGCAGCATCGTTACATAAAAATGTCTCCCAAACCCTCTACAAACACCTTTGGAGCGCGAGGACGCCTCATGATAATCAAGTTACTCATCCACAAGCGCCAAGATCCCTATTGGTCAGGGGTAAGCGAAGAAAGACCCAGGGATCTGGCTCTATACCTGAGTCATCAATCCGAAGACTACTTTCTTCTCTGGGACTTAGGGGAATGCAACTGCCGTGCGGGGTTGTAAATCTAAGTCTCACTTTGTACATGGTTTCTATGTGATGAAGTAAGACCCCCTAAACTGCTTAGGACTGGACGCTGCAGCGGTACCTGGTCTTGTCCGTCAGCATGTGCGGGATCATGATACAGTTCCCGGGGCATACTGGCATGTCTTCCGCTGGTCTGACTTCCCCATGGAGACAATCCGTGGTAACCCACATGTGGTGCCCTTCTCGCATAGAGTGGGACGTGACGGAAAACAGCAGCCGTACTCTAAAAATGACTTCAAACAGTTCCTCGCTGATATAAAGCAAGCCAATCGACGATGAGTATTTCTGCAGACGAGATAGGACTTTATCTGGAACAAGAACTCACCTTCATAACGTGGTCAGGGGTAGTATGCCTCGAAGTCCGAGATCTCTCAACGTGCTTGTCGTCGGAGCCGGCCTCGGCGGCCTGGCTGCCGGCCTAGCTCTCCAGACGGATGGGCACAAAGTACGCATACTGGAAGCGGTGCCCGAGTTCGGCGAGGTCGGTAATAATCCAACCCCCTCCTTCCCCATGAGGAACCGACTGATTGGGTGGCTGACTCTCCGACCAGACCGGCGCAGGCATCCGGCTCCCGCCCAACTCAACGCGCCTCCTCCTCCGCTGGGGCGTGGACCTGGAGAAGATGAAGAAGTCGGTGTGCCGGCGGTACCGCTTCCTCCGGTGGCAGGACGGCTCCGCCCTGGCCGAGATCCCGCTCGACGACGCCGTCGCGGCCCACGGCGCGCCGTACTACCTCGTGCACCGGGCGGACCTGCACGCGGCGCTGCTGGCGGCGGCGCGGGCCGCCGGCGCCGAGGTCCTGGCCGGCAAGCGCGTGGCGGCGTACGACTTCGGGACGGCGACGCGGGCGGAGGCGCCAGGCTGGGAGCCCCGCGTGCGCCGGCTGTGCGCCCTCGCCGGCGACTTCGCGCAGTGGCGCCTGTGCGACCTGCCGGACCTGCCGCGCTGGGCGCACCCGTCCGGCCGCGCGGCCCTGCTCGGCGACAGCTGCCACCCGATGCTGCCGTACCTGGCGCAGGGGGCCGCGCAGTCGTTCGAGGACGCCGCGGCGCTGCGGCGGTGTCTGGCCGAGGCGTGGGGCGCGGCGGCTGCGGAGGGGAAGCGCGGGCCGTATGGGGAGATCCTGTCGTCGTCTGACTTGCTCCAGGGGGCGCTGCGCCGCTACGAGTCGGTGCGCAGGCCCCGCGCCGCCCTCGTGCAGGCCAAGACGCGCGAGCACCAGCACATCCTGCACGTCGACGACGGCGGGGAGCAGCGCCTGCGCGACGAGAGGCTGCGGGTCGACGGCGCCGAGAACCCGGTCTTCTGGGGCCACGGCGAGAGGCGGAAGTGGCTCTTCAGCCATGATGGCGAGGTGCTGTCGGGTCAGGTGCCCAACTGGTAGATGTGTTTGCAAGGAGCTGGTGTTGTTGCTCATTAAGGGGGTTGTAAATGAACCTCTGCAAAGGTAGTGTTGGGTAGGTGTAAACAGGAGGATTTCTAGCATTAGACCATGTGCATGACTAAAATGGACAATAGTGGCTTTCTACGAGATGAACACTCACAGAAAGGCTCTGTCCTAGACTACGTCGTTTATGTTGCCTCTGAGGTGCTGTGGCGATTTAGTCCCCTATCTGCAATGGGCGTGGCCTTTTATACCCACTCAAGATGGAAGGGAACCGCTAAAGTCGAAAGCCAAGTGAGTGTGGGCCGACTAAAGGACACAAGCATATAATGACCGAGACTCAACATACGAGCACATATCATTTTGGTAGGTATCCCGTTGAACTTAGTGGTCGGATGAGAAACATCAACGGTGTTAGGCAATGCGAAGATGACCAGTCCGTATTAGGAGGTCCAGCAAGCGACCAACGAAGGCCAGATGAGTTCATGATAAGACACTTTAAGCTTCACTATCAGCTTAGCTTATTGGGCAGGAAGGATTAGCTAGTGACCATTGGACATATCAGTCTGGTAGGAATGATAGAGTTCCAATGCTGTCATAGTAGGAGGACCTCTCTCCCACACACATACATACATATATCACACTTACAGACGTCGATAGTCCTTGATAGCCTTCGATAGGTGGCCATTGTAGCTGCCACGAGCCCACCAGGGGTCCCGTATCGTGTGCCCACGGCCGTGATAGTTTCTCATGTCTTGTTCTTGCAGTTGTTCGATATTAGTAAACTGAACTAAACGTTGCCGAGCCCAGTTAAGGGGCATCTGGCCGTCTAGATCATCACCTCGGGTACCGTTCACCCCGTTACATACAAGCAGCGGTATCCAAGTCCTGCTCAGCAACGCTCCGTTTAACTGACAATCCAAACAGCTCGCTCCTTATAAACAGTAACTCTCTATCTTGTACCATCACCATTCTCAACAACGTTACTAAGTAGTTATCCTCGGCAATGCCCTTGCCTTGTATGATACCAAAGGCAATCTCAGAACAACTCCTACTTTCCACCACAACAGCTTCTATTCCTGGAACCACACTCTGTACAACATGGCATTGACTGTGCAAAACAACATCTCGATCGCCGAAATTACCGTATATGTCCCGACACTACTGATCGGGATCTGGCTCTTGGTAAAACATGGCCTATATCGCATGGAATTATGGCTTTTCGTTGCTTTCTTCTCGCTAGTCCGTATCATAGAAGCATCAGGTCAGCTCAGAACAGTCTCTTACCCCGAAAACATCGATTCGCATACTGGATCAGTAGCCCTACAAAACATGGGCTTGTCTTCTTTGTTCTTTGTGCAGGTCGTTCTGCTAGGTCAGGCTCTTGGAAGTATCCGCATGATGTTAATTCCGACCCTGACAGAGATTGGATTGGGCTTTATTAAGCTCATCATAGCCATTTCCCTAGCACTGACCACCGCCGGCGGCGAGAGTTACGATGAAGCAGGAAATTACACCGCAACGACGCTCTCAACGACAGGTGCCATCCTCATCGTCTTCGCGTACGCTCTACTCGTTTCTTCGACTATCGTTGCTGTTAGCCATCTCTCCAACATCGAACCAGGCGAGAGGCGATTGGTTCTAGCCGTGGGTCTTTCTCTCCCGTTCGTCCTCGTTCGAATCGTCTACTTGGCAGAATCTGCTATCACGAGCAACCCTACTTTTAATCCATTGAGGCCTGACACCCGGGTTCAATTGGGTATGTCCGTGATCATGGAGATGGTTGTGGTCGTGATCGTCGAAAGCATTGGAATGACGCTGGAAAAGACGCCAAAACATCAAGTCGTTGATGCAGACGACGATGGCCGTTGGCCTGGGGAGCAAGGCCACGACCTGGAAATGGATGGCCAAGGAAATTAAGAGTTCACTATTGAGCTACGGAGAACTCGTCTCAAAATGGGCTGCAAGTTGCTTTCATTTTGGCTTGGGAACCCGGAAGCTCTGAAGGCAGACTGGAAGATCTGGAGAGAGAAAGAGAAACCACCTCCAGGGATTAGAGAAACCACCTCCAGGGGTCAGAGAAGCCACTCCCAGGGGTTAGAGAAACCACCCCCAGGGATTAGACACCGCCTCCAGGGATTAGAGGCCACCTCCACCCATTACAAAAACCACCTCCAGGGAGGAGACACCACCTCCAAGGAAGAGAAACCACCCCCAGGGATTACAGAAACCACCTCCAGTGTTGGTTCAGGTGGCTGGCGTTGCTGGTTGAGGAAAAGGTATCCCCCCACGTAGGTTCTTAGAGATAAATTTTTCTTAATAAAAGCAACTATAATACTCAGTACCTGCATCTGTATTACATGTACTTCGTACCTCAACATTCCAAGGGTATCACCTAATCGAATTTAGGTACAGATGTAGTGACTTCTTCCATGGCAGCTTGGCATCAGTGACGTGCAGCTAATGCTATGGCGGGGTTAGGCGCGGGGTCTCGATCCTAGCACTGTAAAAAAAGTTCCCACGCATACTTAACCTATGAGAACCTCACCTACTAATACCAAGCTATCAGCCAAACGAAAGGTCGCAGTCTGCACTCCTAGACAGAAAATATGCCTGTAAGTCTCCATATCCCGTTCATATGATAAACAGGTCTACTCACCAGCCATTAATGTAGCTAATAATCGTGACCGGCCTACCCACCTCCGGCAAGACGACGCGCGCAAAACAGCTCCACGCCTACCTCTCCGAGCGTATCCAATCCTCCTCCTCTACCTCCAATACCACATCCAACGACAGCAGCAGCACGGCGCCGCCGCCGCGGCAGCCGCAGCCCAAGTACCGCCTGCACCTGATCTCGGACCAGACGCTCTCGATCCCGCGCGGGGCGTACGACCTGTCGGCGGCGCCGGCGCAGCACGTGCGGTCGGCCAACGCGTCCGAGAAGGACGCGCGCGCGGGCCTCTACGGCGCCGTCAAGCGCGTGCTCAGCGACCGCGACATCGTCGTCCTCGACGGCCTCAACTACATTAAGGGCTGGCGCTACCAGCTGCACTGCGAGGCCAAGGCCGTGCGCACGCCCAGCTGCGTCCTGCAGATCGGGTGCGCGCGCGACCGCGCGCGCGAGGTCAACGAGGAGAGGTTGCGGCGGCGGCGCCGGAGCGCTAAAGATGCTGGCGATACTGATGGTAATGGAGATGGGGAAGTTCCCACTGCAGAAGCGGAAGGGAATGGGGAAGGAGACGCGGACGAGGAGGGCCCCTACGAGCCCGAGAACTGGGATAACCTCGTGTTCCGCTACGAGGAGCCCAACCCCATGACCCGGTGGGACAGCCCGCTCTTCACGCTCATCTGGGAGGACGGCGAGGAACAGACGCGGCAGGTGTTCGACAGCGTGTGGGACGCCATCGCGGGCGAGGCGAAGAAGGTAGTGCGGCCCAACCAGGCGACCGTGCAGCGGAGCCGGGACGCCGGCGGGGACTACCTGTACGTGCTGGACCGCGAGACGCAGGAGATCGTCAAGCGGATACTGGACCAGCAGAGCGACGACGGCGGGGACGAGATCAAGATCCCGGGCGGCAGCGGAAGCGGCGGAGACGACCTGGTCGTGGAGTTGCCGGCTGGTAAGAAGGTCGGTTTGCCTCAGCTACAGCGGTTTCGCCGGGCCTTTATGGGCTTGAACCGGGGCGGTATAGGCCTTGAAGGCGTGGGTAATCTCGGCCCTGACAGGATACGGAAGAGCTTCGTCGGCTATCTAAACGACGCGTTTGAAAAAGACGGGTAGCGCATTTCCCCCTCTACCATTATCTTTCAACTCATAGAACTGCTTTTTTTCTACGGAATTTGATACCCCAAATTATTCAAGATTTAGACAAATATCTAGGAATACCTAGGATCTTTTCGGCTCAAAAAGTCCGGAGTTTCGGGTACGGTGCTGGAGGTCAAGAATCATATGCAATCTAGTTTTCCATCTCACAAGCACCAGAAATAAAGGATACATCCTTCAAGGTACTTGCAGGCAATGAAGAGAAAGTTTAACCATGTCAAATATTGTATCCTTGAAATTTGTTCACCATCCCTTTTCGTTGAGCCGTTCACCTCGCAAAGTCTAGTGTTCGTTGGAAAACACTTGCGTTTAAGTTTCTGTTCTTCTCTTTTTTGATAATTCTTTTGAGGGCCGTCGGCTTCACAATGACTTTGATAATATATTTACCAAGACCCTTGGAAGCAGTCACTATAGGTTCTTGATGCTCCTCTCCACTCGTCCAAGTATTCGATACATCCACTGTGGGTGAAAGACTTGTTGCCGTACTCGCCCTTTGCTGGCGGGATCAGCGCCAAATAACATGGTGATGAGCTACAAAAGAGACTCGACTACCTCTGAGCATACAGGAGCACAGCTGTTTCGAGAGGAGCGATCAAGACTGACTGCTTACAGATCCTGATGTTGGTAACGGTAGCTGGAAGGACATTGTCTATTAGAAAAGTACTGTTATTGACTAAGTTGAACGCCAGCCATCAAGGAGAGGACTGAGAGACTATATTGTAATTACCGTCTAGCTGTCTAGATAGCAGCAACGAAATGGATGTCTGGTTTAATAGATATGATGGTTGTCGCTTCGCTTACTAAGATACGTAACTGGCCAAATGTTGTATTACTAAAACTGGAAGCAAGTCCAAGGACCTATAGATAACATCCTAATGCATACAGATAGACAGGGGGGTTGTCTACCCTAAGCAGTTTGGTGCTGTCAGGCTCCATCGCCACACAGCCTAACCTGTACGACTAAACCAGGGATATGCCACTTTGCCAGCGCTGTGAGCAGCAGTCCGATAAGCGTAGCCATAGTTACACATTCGCCCATTTGAAGCAGACGTCCTGTGAGTTCTGCCGGCTTGTCTACGAAGGCACCATCGCTATATTGCCGCCGACTCATGTGCACGACAAAACCACTGCTTTATTCCCTCCTTTCTCTCGTGAACGAAAGGTCTTCAAAGTCCCCTGGTCCGATCATGGGATTGTTATGTCTCTTTGGTGTTCATGGGGTAAGATGTCACTATTCATGGGACTCGAGAGAAGGACGCCTGAGGCTGAGATCAGCGCTGTAGGAACAACATGTCCCTGGGGTATCTTGCCGACTCATAGGGATATAACTACTATCGACTTCAGTGGAGAAGGAAGTTTCAACACTGCCTTGGAATGGATTCGGAACTGTACCAATCATCATACCTGTAGCCACGATACTCCAACAGCCTTGCCAACTAGAGTGGCCGATACCGGCCTTGACGGGTCTCCAATTCATATTGTGAGCGATAGCTCGAAGCACGCCCGTTACATGTGTTTGAGTCATTGCTGGGGCCAGGAGAAACCGCTTATGACCACGGCCGAAACTCTTCCGAGTTATACGGAACATATCCCTTGGACTGCTATCCCGCCCACGTTCCAGGAAGCCATCTTATTTGCACGGAGGTTGTCTATCAAGTATATTTGGGTTGACTCGCTTTGCATCATACAAGAAAGCCGCGAGGACTGGGAAAGGGAGTCCTCCAAGATGGCTGATATTTACAAAAACATTTATGTTACAATTGCTGCCACAGCATCCAGGGACAGCAAAGGAGGACTTTATCTAAGGAGCGCCAGGCAACGAGCGGTGGTGCTGAAGGGGAAGACAGAAGACAACAGGCCATATAGTATTCGTTTCCAGTACGCCTTGGCGTCACAGACGATCGCAGGGGACCAGATACCAGAGGAGACGATACGACATCCAATTCGAAGCATTGAAATATTTGAGGACCGTGGTGAGGTGCTTCCCGCATTCCCTCTGTTGACTCGCGGGTGGGTTTTTCAAGAACGATTACTCTCACCACGTTACCTCCACTTCGGCCGGGACGAGCTGCTATGGGACTGTAGGGAATCGATGCTTTGCGAGTGCGGTCAAAGACGTCCTGATCTTCCCCACAATCAAGTTCATATAAGCCCAAAAGATGGCTTGATCGCTCACAAGTGGAGGAAAATGGTAGAATTCTATGGTTCTTTGAACCTGACTTACCAGACTGACAAGTTGCCTGCATTGTCAGGTCTTGCAAGGCAAACGGGCGAGTATAGACCAGGAGCAACTTACTTGGCAGGTCTCTGGAGCGACTCTTTGAATATGGACTTGCTGTGGATACCCTACGGCCCCGAACGTACACAGAACGAAGAGTATCTCGGCCCTAGCTGGTCATGGGCCTGCTCGAATCGACCAATCCTCTATCCCAGCGTATGGCGAGATCATGAAGAGCAACCAAGCGACAAAGTTATTGAGACATACTTTGATCTGGTAGAAGCATCTTGTACTGCAAGCACAGCCGACCCGAATGGGAGAGTCAAGGATGGCAGTCTCAAACTGAGTTCGCCATTATTTCCACTCACCGTGGATTTGGCAACCGAAGACGACCAGACACGTATTCTTCGATATAAAAGCACGCCGTTCTTCCAGAGCGATACTACTGGGGCCGGGGCCAACTGGAGGCCTCGAACTTGGCGGGTACCTTTCAATGAGCACCGCAGAATAGTATTCCTTGATAGCACGATTTCACATGAGCGTCTAACAAGGTGCAAGCTCTATAGCTGCAGATTGACTCGCGTTGAAGTCCTCGAAAGGAGCACCTTTTTCCTAGTGCCAGAAGCTCGAGAGGTACTCCAGACTGAGTTCAGCTTGCTTCTGGAACAAGTTGACGAATCTCGTGGCGTTTTCAGGCGGCTCGGTCTCTTGGCGGATGGGCGCGTTATTGACGGACATAAGGGAGACGCGCAGTCTTGGGCCAATGAGCCAAGCTGCTTTGACACAGAGACCCATCGAGCCCAGATTCTGATTATCTGACGAAGTTAGATTCAAGGCATCGTTCACTTTCGTTAACTTGATGGGCACGGCCGTGGTGTGCAGGAACCAGGCATCATAGGAGTCTTCTTACCCTAGCTCCAAGCGATAATTTCAAGTCACGCTCATGGAATCATAGCCATCGACAACTTCCTGATAGGTATCGAGATACTGTTACTGAAAATGGTTCGTCTGTTCGTGTAGCGTTTTACCAACGGCATTCATGTGAATGGCGTAGGCGAATATCGAGTTGAACCTCGCAGAGAACGAGCATAACATACCCGATGTCATCTCAATATATATATGTAGGAAACAGATAACTTACGATCACATCGATCATCATTACTTCATCCATCTTATAGAGAATATCGGTACTCATATTGTGACGGTCCAAATGGCTCGACGTAGGCTTGGCCCTTACCTGTAGGCCTGTGCTCAACTTAGGGCTGACGGTTACGCAGAATACCATGATCATATGAAGATGTAGGATGCTCTTCACGACATGGCATTCCTGCTCTCAGGATTGTTTTCTTTTGTCCACAACACGAACTACGTATGTAAGTAGCCTGGTATTCTCGTGAATTGTTTCAACATAGCGGTGTACCTGAGACATTAGGTACATATAACAGCAGTAACTAGGTAAGTACTGGCAGCCCCGCCTCAGCTATCTACGTATTACCTAGGTAGGTCGATGCACTGTGCGGGCGAATCGGGGAAGATGGGGGGTTGGGATGGGGTTGGCCGGGGGTTATCGTGGGGTAGCTAGAGCTACCTCGGGAGACTACCTACATAGGTTAGGTAGGTATCGTAGCTACAAGTAAGTTTGTGCCCCGGGCTTTTATGGATTCCTTGGATGTACCGTACTCTTATTTCCGAATCCTGTGTATGGATGCTGACGATATCCGCCCTTCTTGCTTGAGAATAGCGAGGACGGACTTTATAAAAATACAAACAATATTCATATCTATAGCAACTCCCAGTTACTACCAACAGCTTCATCTGCTACCCGCCTGCGCTTTTCGAACCATAAACAGCATATATTGGAACGCCGACTTACCTAGTAGGCATCTAAGCGTTCTCATTGACAAGACCGGTCGCTCACTCCAGGACCGCCGTCAACATGTCCGGAGCTGTGTCACGAGTGCGAAGTCTCGTGAGCCATCTAGGCTCAACGGCAACGAAGTCGCCTGTTGGCGTGGACCATAGCCATCATATCCACCAGTTGTCGCCGACATACTTTTTAGAACGGGCGACGGCCATCGAGCCAGATGCACGGGCGATTCATCATGTCACCTCCAACAACAAGGTCATCAGAAGGTCGTACCGCGAGTTTGCTGACCGTGCGAGGGGCCTGGCGTATTACCTCCTGAAATACGGCTATAAGAGAGTCGGGGTACTGGCGACGAACACGCCTGCGTTCCTGGAGTCGATATTCGGAATCGTCGCTGCTGGTGGCGTCATCGTGCCGGCTAACTATCGGTACGTTACGTCTTATGAGGGTTGACTTGACCATAGTCTAAGAGTGGATAACACAGGTTGATAGCTGAGGATATAGCATATATCTTCGACTTTGCTGAAGTAGATTCTATCATCGTCGACCAGGAGTATCTGACTCTATTGGACGACTTCAAGCAGAGCCACCCTAAAGTGCATCTCATTGTTGACACGGTATGTTCAGACATTCCAAAGCTTGCCGTAGTTGCTGACTGCGTCAGGATACCGATGTGACTGAAGGGCAGCATTGCGGCCCCTTTAACAAAGCTATACTCGAAGGCCTCGAGTATGACAGGATACAAGGCAGTAAGGGATGGGACGGCTTGGACTCCCATTGCAGTAATGAAGATGACATGATCGCCATACCATTCACATCCGGGACTACGTCAAGACCGAAAGGATGTGTTTACACAAACAGAGGGTCATACCTCGCGGCCATGGGAAACATAGTTGAATCCGGTCTGAATATTGAAAACGGAAGATGTAAATACCTATGGACGTTACCCATGTAAGGACGCTTCAAATATCCTTTGAGTTACTACTAACCGTGCCAGGTTCCATGCCATAGGATGGACATTTCCGTGAGTTCCCACTTGCTCGACAATCTTCAGTTGAAGGCCACTACTGACGTGTTAAAAGCTGGGCTGTGACCGCCGTCAGAGGCACACATTACTGCCTGAGGAAGATTGACTACCCGTTGATATGGAAGCTCCTCAAAGAAGAAGGCATCACGCACTTTAACGCCGCGCCAACTGTGAACACCTTGCTCTGCGCGGCAAAAGAAGCCGAAAAGCTGCCGAATCCGGTCCGAGTCACGGTGGCCGCGAGCCCGCCAACAGCGCATCTTTTCGAGCAGATGGTACGTAAACCCGGAAAAGGCCCCCCTGACCCGGAAACTTGGGCTAACAAGCGTAAAACAAACAAGACCAACCTCAACCTCCGGCCGGTGCACGTCTACGGCATGACGGAGACGTACGGTCCGATAACCAAGGGCTACCACATGCCGCACTGGGAATCGCTCCCGACGGGCGAGAGGTACGCGAAGATGGCGCGGCAGGGCCACGGTTTCCTGACCAGCCTGCCGATCCGCGTCGTCAAGACCAACGACCAGCAGTCGGAGGAGGGAGGGGGCGGCGGCGGCGGCGGCGGCGGCGCGCTGGTCGACGTGGCGAGGGACGGCAGTGAGATCGGCGAGATCGTGTTCCTGGGCAACATATGCGCCAAGGGCTACTACAAGGACCCGGAGGCCACGCGCCGGCTCTTCGCCGGCGGCGCGCTGCACTCGGGCGACCTCGCCGTCTGGCACCCGGACGGCAGCGCGCAGATCCAGGACCGGGCGAAAGACATCATCATCAGCGGTACGTTCCGTTCCCCTCCCCACTCGCACGCACGCACGCAACACCTACCTACGTCTAGGGTTTCTCTCATGGACTACTTACTAACCGACGATCCGCTTCGAATCGCGTAAAGGCGGCGAAAACATATCCTCGGTCGCGCTCGAGTCGATGCTGGTGAAGCACCCGGACGTGCTCGAGGCGGGCGTCGTGGCCGTGCACGACGCGCGCTGGGGCGAGCGCCCCAAGGCCTACCTCACGGTCCGCCCCGGCCGGGAGGCGAGCCTGGCGCCGGCCGACGTGATCGCCTGGACGCGCGGGCAGGGCGGCGTCAGCCGGTTCATGGTGCCGCGGGAGGTCGAGGTCGTCGCGGAGCTGCCGAAGACGAGCACGGGCAAGATCCAGAAGAACGTGCTCAGGGAATGGTCGAAGAAAGGGGCGAAGTCGTGATGCCTATGAATCGTGGGTGGACGAATGATGCTTGGATGGATAATACGTTGATCGTATCTGATTTTGGATTGTAAGTGCTTGATGAAGCAATTTAAGATAGCCAGGAATTAGAATATGACAAAGACTTTCGAGGGTCACGAGTGGGTAGAGTTGGAACCATTGCTGAAGCTCTCCCTATTCGCCCATTATTACCAATAGTTTTCTACAGAATTGTCTATAACTGATTTGCTTATCGTAGGGACGGAATCACAAACTACACCGAGATGCCGGAAACCCATACGTCGAAGATTTCCGTTGAAGGTTGAACACTGAATCTCTGTTTCTAATGTTACTGAGCCAGATGTCCTCATACAAAGTCAGGGTTTAGTCACCATCTGTTGTAGCGGTACTTATACATCACATGCCTTTATGAAAACCATAGAGACCGCAACCCTTTCACCAGGATCCAGATACATTATACGTCTTTAAAAGTCCACTACGGCGCGAACACATGATTCAGTCTCACCTTCACTTCTCATAATGGCCATGTCGTTTAGCCGTGTTTATTACTATGACACCAACTTGACTTTCGTTTAGTACCTATTCATCATACCGCATCGCGCCACCTCAGCTCCCCGCCGCCTGTCTAAACGGGTCCTCCGGCAGGGCGAAGACCTTGTAGGTCTCCAGGTCACTGCCGAGCAGGCAGAGCCTGGGCGGGATCCTGCCGCGCTCGGAGCTGGCCTCCTTGACCTCCATCTGCGCGGGCACGAAGCTGGCCTCGCAAGGTACTGTCATGCTGAGGAACACGCTGGAAACTTGGTCGTCGCTGAGCCTGTGCGTGGTCAACTTGCATCCCGGGCTGTAGGGTTGGTAACCCAGCTCCGCAGACTTGTGTGGAATCCTGATTAGGCGCAGTGGCTGGTCTATTCGAGGTTAGTAACCCTCACGCATGATGGAAGTGGGCACGGCACCTACCCTTCAAAGCCCATAGGACGAGCAAGCTATCGTCGTATAGGAATTTGAGGTCCAGCAATCTTCCAGTGCCGAGGGCTATGCACGTGGCTTCAGTGATGACAGAACCACTGATGCCATTTGTTACGCCCATAGCTGTCCGAAATATATAAACTAATACGCCTGCATTAGCTACGACATCTCATATCAATAGAAGCCGAACGGCCTATAATCCTTGCCTTTATTTTCGTTGTGCTCTGTAACTAAGGCTGTGTATGTCAGCCCTTGTGATATGTCCTACACAGCACGATTAGCCTTGCGTCATGCCATAGAGGATGTGTCTTATAACCGTACCGTTTTTTTCGTAGCAGACATCTTGACGTCAAACTTGGAGACCCCGTGCTCTAGCTTAATGACAGTCGGTTGGCCGAACCGTACACTCCGCTTCTCTGCTTCAGCGATACCCTCGAAGACGATCTTGGTCTTGTCATCCAGATAGCCACATAAAAATTGAACCTGTGGAAATATATCCGTGCCAGGTTGTCCCGCTTCCTGCTTCTTGACTTGTTTGCTGAGAAGCTCTAGAAGCGAAGTGCCGCCATCCGCTTGTTGGCGGGCTTGCTCCAAGTCACCTACCGACACATTGCTGAGATAGTGCCGTAGAGGACTCGCAGGCATGTACTGTTGGACATAAGCTAGTATCTTCCCATGTTCCATAGTTGCTTCTTTCTCTGTCAACTCCTCCGTTGATGAGGATGAGGCCAACCTATCGATCTCATTTCGGAGCCAGGTCGAGAAAGACTGGAATAACTCTAATTCTTCCATGACGAGCAGAATAATCTTATTGCCGACCAGCATGAGGCAGGATACGATGTCCATAACCTTTGCGATCTGTGCACTACTGAAGCCAATCCCAGCCTTTGCTTCGTGAAAGCGAGCAATGCCCAAGAGGCGGCTAAGTATGATGCCGATACGTTCCAGTGCGGGCAGGAAGTTCTCATGGACAAGACCACGGAGGGCCTGAAGACCAGATACGACGGCTTTATCCCAGCGCTTGTGGCCCTAAAATCGTCTCTGTTAACGACTGTCAGCCAAATAAGCATGATGAATTCACATACCCGCTCGGCTAGTTGGTCCACAAGCCATTCTCTGACCTCGGGAAACGTATGCCCTGTTACCACAGAATGGTACATGGCCTGCCCGATGTTCATTTCCCCATAGTTTCCAGCCTCCCGCAGCGTCTCATTAATGCTGTTCAAGAACCGAGTGGGCAATTCGCGGGTGGATTGCCATTCGTGAACCATGTGCATTTGCACCTGCTTGACATATCTCAGCAATTTTTGCAGCGTCGTTGTTTTTGATGCTAAGAGGGACAAGTTCTCCGGCGAGGAATGAATGAAGGTGAGGTCTATGGGGACGAGGTAGATTGTGGTGGGCTTGGCCGGCCCAGATGGTCTGAAGACAAGCATGTGTGTTGATAAATCGGGATGAGAGGCATGATGGCAGAGTTGTAAGGAAGTAGAAGCAGCCTTGCTCAAAGGGGCCGGTAGACTGTAGTTGAACGACCCAATGACAAAAGAATCATAAATGCTGATATGTATGCGACCATTGTCGGTGCCCACTATCATAACATCGACATGATCGCTGTCTTGCGGAGAGAAGGGCTGGAATAGGAACTCTAGCGACGCCCGCGTAGTGAATACAAACATGTCATCACTATCATCTCGTCAGTGAGCGAACGTATAAATCTCTGAAACGGAGGCCTACCCTGAACCCCCTGATGCAGGTAAAGGGCTGATTTTTGGTAGAGCAGTCTCGACCTCGAGAAAGGTGAGCTCTTTGGGTAAGTCGACGGCGGGTTTCTTATTGCCTAAATCAATGCCACGAGATGCAAGGCTCTCCCAAGTCAAGGCCGGGGATGTAGACGATGAGTTCGAGAGCCGCGTGGCATTGTTGCGCGCCCAACCGATGCAGGTGATTCTCGACTTGCCCGCCTCACACACCCGCATTTGGTGAACGGCCTTGTTCGTCTCCAAGCCCATCAACCTAACCACTCCATCGCTCCATCCCACTGCAAGGAACTGCCCTGGGACATTTCAGTACTGGGCTTGCCGCAGATTGGAATAGCAAGACCTACCGTCGGCCTTCCATCGGATAGCTTCGACACTGTCCTGCTCGCCACGCTGGCTGCTCTTGGTTACGACCTGGCCGTTGGACCGCCAGATCTGAAGCGTCTTAGGCCCAGAAGTGCCGGCAAAGAGTTCGATGCTTGGGTTGTAAGTAAGAAGGCCTTCGCGAGGCTGGGGGTCGAGTCTAGATTCGCCGAAGGGCTCTAGCTCAATCGGTCCGGCCATGATCGCTCCCAAGAAACAGTGCTTTCAATGGTGTATGGAAACCTACTGTTCATCATGCGATCTTTCAGGGCTCCATGTCCATACTGACATTTGAAGATGGCATCGTGGCTGGCTGATTGGGTTTTGTGCAGGTCACTGAAAACACAGTGTGCCAAATCAGTATACCCTATGCTGGAAGGAAGGCTAGGGCCGCAACAGGTACAGTGTGTATTTAGCAAAACAAACTGTGATGTCCTTCCACCTTCGCACCTGGCTTTACTCTATTATGTACTGATAATTCTGGGATATATGAGTATATGGTTACGCATGTTGATATATTCACAGCATAAATCATTGAGACATTTCATTCATTGTCTTCATTTACATAGTCAATTCACGTGCTCTATTTAGACCTTCACAGCTCTATTAGAACCTTTGTGCCTTGCAACTCCTTTTCGTGACCCATGCTCTACACTAAACTCATTACTTATTCCCCCACCCAAGAGATTTACTCGACCAGGTAGGAGTCAGCTACGGATTTGACGTCCTTGGAGAAAGTCACTTCTTCATTTTCCTCTACCAGCGAGACAGAAGTGACCTGCACAATATTAGTACGAGTTTGACCTGTTATGAAGAAATAGTGGGACTCACATCAACGTCGACAAATGGCGTTGTCTTAGCGAATCGGACTTGCATGGGGAAGAACTCATTTTCGTCGTCTGCTTGGGCATCAAACTCGAACGAGCCATTGGGGTTGTCGTCGCTGACAGTGCCGATGGTCCATTCTAAGCTGTCACCGGATACCTCGTAGGTGGCGTCGAAGCTGGAAACAGATGGCTCACTGGTGGCGTACGGGATGACTACAGTGACATCCTTTAGCACATCACCCCCGGTGAGCTCGTATTCCACGGTCATCGTGTAGTTGCCCCCTGAGCCCTTATTCACCCAGACCGTGAAGCTGATTGGCAAAGCAGTGCTGTCATCTGTTTTAGGAGTAGCTCGCCATCTCAGCACACCAACGGTGTTGTTGACTGGGAAGCCACGTGCCGTATTGCTCATTTGAATAGTCTTGGAGCTCGTAAAGAGGCCACGGTCGACATTCGGGTGAGTACGGAACTGCGCATTATGCGAAGCATTCGCCGTGAGGTTGAGTTTGATCTTGGTCAAACTCGGATCCGAGATTCTCAGGTTCAGGTCGCCGCTGACCGCTAGGGAGTTGAGCGAGCCTTCGCGGGATATCTTTGCAGTAATTGACTCATTGACAGTGATATGGATGGCATCGCGGTCTAGGGTGGAGGACATGCGCGGCGCAGCAGGTTCAGCGACAGGCGTGGGAGCCGCTGATACGAGCGGCGTGTCGTCGACTTCGGCTCCCATGTCTCCTCGAACACGCTCGAACATGTCTGTAGTTTTGGATTTCTTGCCCAGTTGCATTCCCTTGCCTTTCATCATAACAGGCCTGCGTTTTTGTTAGCAAAGAACAACACACGGGGGGTGATCCTCCATACTTGTGCGACTTGTTCTTCTCGGCCTCATATGAATCGTACGTGTCTGAAGGTGTCGGCCGGGTGGGTGGGGTATACGTCGGGTATACAGGTGTACGCGGTGCGCTTGGGCGGCCAGTCCTTGCGGATTCCTTTCGTTGTAGCTCCAACTGCTTGGCCTTTCGCTTGCGCTCCTCGGTTGCCTCTAGCTCCTTGTTCTGGGCGGACGTCAGCATAAGAAAAACACGCTTCAAGCACTTCAAAACCTACTCGTGCAATAATCTCTTGGATGCGCTCTTCATGGCTTTCCATCTCTAAGAACGTCTTGATCTGACTGATGGTGAGGTTTTCCCTGTAGCCAAGCGAAACCAATTCATCGAAGGCGCTTAGGAGCTCGTACGCATTCCTCAATATCTCCCTCTCATCTAGGCTCCGGCAGGTGCTCGAGACGACTTGGGCGAACAGGTGGAGGGAGTCGATGTCCTGCAGTATGTTGGACTGACGGTTGGTGATGAGAACCATGTAGAGCTCGTCCAGGGGCTGGTAGACAAAGCGAACATTGTCCTGCTCGACGGTGGTGTGTTGCGTGCCGGAGTCGGCCAGCTTCGGGAAGGACGCTAAGAGGGCCTCAATTCGCGATCTGGGCATCTCGCGGAACTGCCTCGAGAGGACAGCTTTCCCTCCTCGGGTGCAAATGGATGCGGCTAAGACGACCTGAGGCAAGACTCGCGTTAACAAGATTGTCGCCCGGATATAGAGGAGATACCTACCATCTTGATTGCAGTCAATGCGCAGAAGTTTGGAGAGTTGATGCAGTTGGGCCGTCCCAGCGAAGCGGAGTAACAGTTGGTGATATTGCGAGCCGCAGGCGTAGGTATTTAGCTGTCCCACGGTGAAGCCAATTCAATTCCAACACTTGGAAAATGTGGTCCTTATCAAGCCACACAAGAGGTCCGGTCTGTCAAACAGGTGGCCAGAATGCTGCCGGGCACATACCGTGTCAAGGTTACCCCGTACATATACCTAGGTAGTAAAGCCGATGCTTTCCCGACACAGGTAGCAACAGCAACACTGGACTGGATCAGGCTGTCAGGTAGCAGGTACTAGCGATGGCTAACTCGCCCCTCCACGCCCAAAGGGCGTTGCGCTTTAATTAGCAAAATACCCTAGTAATTCGTCACACTAGTGAATACCTGTCATTGCTAGCGATTTGCTAGCAAAAGCATGTACAGATTTATGAACACGTATAAATTCAGATACCCGCCCCGACTAAGCCTTATCGTCTCACCAAAAATCGAGTTTTCTTACATCCACTTTTTTTGCGAATTACTAGGTGTTTTGCTAGTTAAAGCGCAACGCCCTTTGGGCGTGGAGGGGCGAGTTAGCCATCGCTAGTAGTCCGTGCACGGGCACAATCATTCACCGCCCTGTTCAGCTACGGTCCACTGCCACAGGCAACGCCATTAGGCTTTTTGATGGAATGCCGGACCAGAGCCGCAAATGGTGCCCACTCTCTTTTGAGCAAACGACATCACCTCCGACGAGCTTACCTATTTCTTTCTTCGATTCTTCGATCCCGCCGTTCGTCGCCAACCTTGACTTTCACTTTTACCCATCACTTGGTACGACCCATCATCTGAGAACGTCTACGTCCTGTAACCACTGTTGCGCAAACGAGTGTATTAAACTGGTACACTCCCAAAGACCGTCACAGTCGCGCCACCTACTTTGTCCTCTTTCGACGAGTTGAAGGTCCCACCTGATACCGACATCCTTCCCTCTTCCCATTGTACAGTCAACGACATCACCTGTGCGACTACGAAATATTCACCCCGAGGCAACATCTTACCATACGCTCTCCTCAACAAGCCTGTTCCTCGATAAGTGAAACCCCAGCACTTGCGACCAATGATCCTTTGTTTCGCCCTCGATCTATCCACGCAGTCGCTGGCGTCCCCTTTCGAGTGTTGAGTCTCCAACAATATACTAGGCAAGGGCTAGCGGCGCTCATCAGTTGGTCTAGTTGATGATCTTGGTCACGCTGACACTCGAGCACCCATCGCAAAGTTGGTGTCGACAAAGTACCGATTCACATTCAGGAGGGTCCGTTGCGTGTTGTCGGAGTGAAGTGACCCTTCCTTTTTTCCATTTACAGAATCACCCATTCGCCACACCTGTCTTCTGTGGCACCTTGTCTCATGCACTCTGACTCCGTGAGATTTCTTAATATTTATCGTCTTGTTCCTATTGCAGCTATATTCTGGCAGGAATATCGTCTCAATAGTCCGCGAGAGAAGGCTTCCTAGGTCTTTGCAGAAACCTTTCTACTGGTCAAACCCGTCATTCTAACCATACTTTGACTTGTTCCTTGTTCCTTTTCTGCAACTTGGCCGCCATGCCTGGAGAGGAGATGGAAATCACGACCGACCTCGGTCATCCTGGTTTCGGAGAGGATATTGACATCGACCTGGATTTCGCAGTTGGACAACCTGATGAAGATTTGGAACTGGCGGATTTTGACCAGGCTCAGGACATCCAGAATTTTAATTCGGATATCCGAGATGAATTGATGGCCGAAGGCGATGATGCGTCTTACGGCATGATTGATACCGATGATGTTGATCACAACGAACCGCCAGCAGTCGCCAACGACATCGAGATCGACCTGGGTGACTCCGAAGAGAATGCGTGGCAACATCATGTTACTTCCGATGAGCCTCCCGACAATATTCCGGAGCTCGGTTACATCGAGTACGTTGATGCCGAGAACGGAACCGCTGGTGAAGGCAGCTTGCCAGAAGCGACAGTTGAGCACGGCACAGAATCGATCGACCAATTGGATGTGGAGCTGGCTCAGAGTGAAGCTGCTGCCACTATGGCAGCAGATGTCAATCTGATGCTGGAAAACACTGCCCCTAACGACGGAGTAGAATCGAAAGATTTCGGACTGTTTGAAGCTGAAGCTGAAGCTGGAGAAGCTTGGGTCAAGACTTCTGGTGACAGTGTCCATGCCAATGCATCAAATGAAGGGGTGCAAGACACATTTGACAAGGATACAGGCACTGTACCTGAGACCGAGTTCCAGCAGACAGTGGAGCAGGCCACTGCTGACGGGCTGAGCGAACGCGAAGAAGGCACCACTCAATCTAATGTAGATGCTGGCCAGGATGATAATACCGACCGACTCCACGGTGACATTGAACCTCCAGCCAGTCGCAGTGAGCATTCGGAATCTGGACACGATCAGGGTGGCGGTGTTGTCGAACAAGAACAAGAGCCTGGACAGGAACTTGAGCCCAACGGCTCAGTAACTTCTGAGCAGGGATCGCCGAAAGAGCGATATGCCGAGCAAGGGCAAGCTGGACAGGACCACGTGGTATCTAACCACAATAGTCCTGAACGCCAACCCAGTGTTGGTGACTCGTATGCTGAGCCCACCAATGATCAATCTCCAAAGGATCAGGACCAGAACCTGGGCCAGGATCCGACACAAGGGCAGTTCTCCGTCTCTGATGCCGGCATATCCCATAGTCAACCCGGGACTCCTGTTCCTGGGACAGAGGACTTGGATGGCACAGCCGGCATCTCCGGGGAGGACACAACCCAAAAGGACGCGACACAGGTAAAGCACTTGGCTTCGATTGCCGCTCGTCATGAGATGTTTATTTCTTATGGTCAGACGGATTACAGGCTCTTCGCTAAATCCGAAGATGATGATCCCAATCAATACTTTCTAAGTGACACTTCGGCTTTGGAGCTTCCCCTTGCTCAGTTCCTGTTAAGCTTGCGGGATGTTATAGCAGAGGAAGTATCTCCTCTTGACGAACTGGTCATGCACGTAGATGGGCTTGGATTGGAGTTCTCGGAGGTAAGGCCCTATTTTCGATCTTGCATCGGATTAAGCTAACTTGATTTCAGTCTTCAACGAGTGATATGCTTGACAAATTTACATTCGGAGATATTCTAAGTCTCTACGACCGACTTGTCCAAAATGACGAAGCAGAATCTCCGCCAGAGTTGTACACCTACCTTATGGTAAGGCCTAACTGCCAGCAGCGCCTTGTGGCGCTTTTAGATAGCGCAAATTCCGGCAGAGGCTTGTCAGAAATCGCTGTATACCGAGAAGCTACTCCCTTCGATGACGAACAAGCGGATGGATCCGATGACAACACTTCAGTCATCTCACCCGAAGCCGAAGAAAAAGATAACGGTGGGGGAGGGGATGAAGAGGAAAAGCAGAGCGTAGAGGAGACCTTTGGAGAACAAGATAATAGCCATGATGAAGCTGATGCCGTTGACCCTCTGGAAGAGTACGGCGAAGAAATTGGAGTGAATTCGGCGGTGGAGGCGACCACGGAGGGCTCCGCTCAACATACTCAGCAATCCGGAGAGAACACTGCTACTGGTGCTGACGCCAAGGCGGAGGACGACTTCATCGATTTTGATGATGAGGAACTAGACCTCTCTCCATCAAAGCATGGTAAACCCACCCTTTCCCCAAGTCTACCGTCTCTCTTCCCCTGTACACGGAGCATTGGTTGCCAATGTGACGAATGCTTTGAAGACGATCTTCAGCGGCTTGTTGCAGGCTGGCGGCTTATGGAACCGAAACTTGCATCGTTCGATAGTTGTCCTCTACGAGAAGATTCAGAGCAGCGCGGCACAAGCTATCCCGCGTCTCCGACAACCCAATGCATCCCTTTTCATAACTCTCGACCATTTGGAAGCCCAACAACAGTCACTAACACTTTTATGTCTCAAGAGTATTCGACCGGCGCATCCCCACAACACTATGCACTTGACGCCCAGGAACAGCATAGCCATCTACACGCAACCGAAAATAGCCTGAGCGAGCATGTGGAACCAACGAGCGCACCCGCAGATGCCCCTAACTCCGACAATACCAGTGTCACCGCCACATTGAACGGAGATGACCAAGATGAGATCGACTACTCCGATAACGACGGAGCGGAACTGGACGGCGACGATGACGACGCATCCAAGCAAGGTCTAAGCGGGTCAGCAACCCAAAGAGTGGTGGACAACGGTGATGATGCATCCAAGGAAGATCCGGGCATGCCAGCAGTTCAAAAGCAGCCGGACGACGAAATTACTTGGGAGTCGGAAAACGAAGATGAAAATAACGAACTTACGGCAGCTTCTTCCAAACAAACGGTACAAGTGTCACCTACACGTTGGAAACGGCGTCGATCAGACTCGGGCGCACCTGAAGGCGCAACCGAGGGGAACGGTATGTCCTCTACGGAATTAGACACCACTATCTATTTTGGAATGCCAGCTAATTTTTCTGTAGATGTCAAGCGCCGTCGATCTTGATCCTTTGCGACCTCCCAAACACCCCTTTCACTTCTCTAATTCCCCCATTCGACCTCCGCGTACTCCACGCATCACTAATCCACTGATATTCAACTTGCAGCACTCGCAGTCACCTTCTCGTGGACCCTTTTCGTCGGAATACTATTCGATTTAGAGACTAACATGAACAGGTCCGAGGTAACCTGGTAAGCAGCTCCGGGTTCCTTAGTGGTAAGTTTTGCGTGAAAGCTGCTGCGTCGACATATCTACGACTTGTCATGGCTCAACGGCAACTTATTTTTTCGTTTATCTTTCCCGCTCTCTTCGTTCTAGGTTGTTATTTCCGATACCCACGGTGTCCGTCGACCATCACAGCAGGACAGGCGGGCTGTGCGAGAGGATATTCAGGTCTAGGAGTTGCGGAATGGAAGATTATGATAGGACTCATATTCGGCTACCCGAACCCTGCCAAGACGAACGGCGTTGTGGCGTTTTTTTTCTACTACTGTACAAGTAATTTGCCTTGCAGAGGCGAGGAGTTTGTGTTGACGACAGGTAATAGTAGGAAGGATGATCGAGTTGCGATAGAGACGGTTCTGCTCAGTCAGCATCTCGGAAAGCTCGGAAGATGTAGCCTAGGGTGTATATCTTGGTCACTCGCTCAGCCGAGATTGCCATAGGAACTTGATAATGCATTCCGCAGGTATTCTAGCAATTCATCTGACGCAGTATCCATGATGTGCACTTGTTGATATACATGAGGCCAATATATAGCGAGTCACCCAGAATGCCATGGCATA
The DNA here is from genome assembly GCA_000966885.1 of Xylaria sp. JS573. Classification (NCBI taxonomy): domain Eukaryota; kingdom Fungi; phylum Ascomycota; class Sordariomycetes; order Xylariales; family Xylariaceae; genus Xylaria; species Xylaria sp. JS573. The sequence continues at coordinate 3,310,763 of JWIU01000092.1, forward strand.
AGAACAATCACATCGTAGTAGTCTGGTTAAGCGATGAGTTACAAGGTAGGTGGGAGTCATGACAGAGTTCAGCGGCAAGCGGGTTCAAGATCGGAGTGGAGACGCTTCGTCATGTCTAATATGACGAATTCTCCTAAAACGGAATATTGACTTACGATATCTGACGGGGAGGGGTGCTATCAGCAAATTAGACGTCCACAATACGAAGTTGATAAAGGGCTGGAGAGCGCCACAATGCCAATGAATGTTGATGGCAGGCCGTTGGAGATCAGATTAGTAGTGATCAACGGCCAGGAACAGGAAACAGAAGCAGGGGAGATGGATGTTTGGGGAGGGTTGTGCCGTCACACTAATCTGCCAAGGTCTCGGGGGGGATCCCTGGCTTGATCGGTCGAGGCTGCGTGGACAGATGAGGCTGTGTCGTGCCGCTAAGAGGGTTGGCGGGAGTTTCAAGCTGGGCCTACATTGTGGGAAACGCGACTTTTCCAAGATGCATTCGTATGCTCCCCACTGAAAATCGACGAAACATTCCCAGCCATTGGAACGGAAGAATTTTCCCCTGCTTCTCTTTCTCACCTGCTCTCGCTTTTTGTCTCTAGTGGGCATGGGCGTGACTAGGCATAGGCGTGCTGACTCGTATGTAATAGGAAGTACCTAACTACATACATAGTAGTACCTATTGGATGCACACGTACGATATCTGCCAGTCTACACCTGTAGTACTACATAGGACAGGAGGTACGGAGCATGGACATACCGTAGCACTAGACGGCAGACGGCTTGTGTCGTTATTCATACAACTACAGCATACAAGCGGCCCAAATCCAAACCTCTTGGTGATTCCCAGGGATCGTTAGATAGGTATTCTGAGGTTGACACGGTTGTGTTTAGTAGGTGAGATAGCTCCCAATTTGCTAGGGCGGTCATAGGGACAAAGCTCCAAGCTCGGACTGGACGGCGAGACGGCCTCGGTTTGTCGGGAGTTATGAAGAAAGCGGCCACTACATGCATACGCAGTAGATGTACGTATGCGTCCATATGGCCATTGGATGTGCGCTTGTGCAGCGCAGTTTTTTTGTTACAGGGCTCTCAGCAGCTTTACAGGTCCCTCAGCAGCTTGGCTGCTTTGGTATCAGGGATTACAGGCTGCTGCAGCAGTTGCAGGCGCCTCTCGGGTGGACCGTGGGGCACTCTCCCTCCCATTACCCCCATTAAAACGGCCGGCAACCAGGCATCTTTTTTTGTTCAATCGCACTTATCATCATCGGGGCCAGGGGTCGACAACTAGCCTATTCTCTCTCTGAAACTCTCCCTAATGAGGTACTGATGCTCACCCGCCATTCAAACTGGACACTAGACCCGGATTCCTACGAGTACGAGTACCTACGCAGTGGCTGCTTGCTTGCTTCCAACGGACAACGAAGCAACTTGGCACCCTCATTCAGCAGAAAGAGAAAGTACCTACCTACCTAATAACCTACTCACTGTCAGACTGTCACGCAACACCACCTGGGGCAACCCGTATCCCATCCCATCATCCCACTGGGCATATCCCATCCATCCCACACCCACACCCACACTGGACACAACCACTCTCTGCGAGCCGTCGCCATCTCCCCCATCCGTACCGACGCGCCGCCCGATCGCTTAAGCGACCACTCTCGTGCGACCATCCTAGCGCAAGCCGGTCCGGCTTTTATTTTTGCCCTTCCGTGGCATCTGCCAGAGTGCCCTGGCGCGCAAAGCCCTTGGAGCCCCTGCTCTCCTACTGCTGCTCTCGCCCTCGCCCGGCGCGAGCTATCGAGCCTCCTCAACGCAAACCACACGTCGTTCGTTCCCTCTGATCACCGATCACTTTCACTTGAAGGTCGCGCTGCCCACTGCCGCCGTCGCAACTTTGTCAAGATGATGTTAGATGAGAAGTACGCATGCTCTCTTGCCGCCCTCGTGCTCCACGGACCCTGCCGTATCCTGGTCATGCGACAGAAGCCCACCATCATCGCCCTTTCGCTTTCGGACTATGTGCTGACTTGCACCCCAATACAGGTATATCGGTTTGGCTTTGGCCATATCCTCCAGTTTGGCCATCGGTAAGCCCATCTCCTCCCCCATTGATGTCTCATGTGCGATGCAGAAACTGATTCTCTTTGTTTCACAGGCACGAGCTTCGTCATCACGAAAAAGGTACCGCACCCGCAGAACTACGCCTGAAACCTATGTCGACTGCCTGCGATGCAACTGGGCGCTGTGAGAAGCTCATGCTAACGTCCTGTAGGGCCTGATACAAGCAGAAGAAAAGCATGGCTTCTCCGGCGACGGTTTTGTGTACCTGATGAGTCCAACATGGTGGGCTGGAATGGTGACGAGTATGCATCCCGCTTTTGAGGAAATCGGTTGCGCATGAACTGATAGGTGGTTGTTTCTAGTGATTATCGGCGAGATCTGCAATTTCGCGGCATACGCCTTCGCCCCGGCTATTCTAGTGACGCCTTTAGGCGCCCTCTCCGTCTTGATAGGCGCCGTTCTGGGATCCTACTTCTTGAAAGAGGAGCTGGGTACACTGGGAAAGCTAGGTTGTGCCATCTGCCTGTTAGGCGCCATCATTATCGTTCTGCATGCCCCTCCCGACGAGGACATCCAGAACATCGAGCAAATCCTGCACTATGCGATCCAGCCCGGTAGGTGAAGCCGCAGGCAGGGACTACGTTGCTCGGACGGGATTACTGATGCGAGTATCAGGATTTTTATTGTATTGTCTGGTTGTCGCCATCTTTGCGACCGTCATGATCTACAAAATTGCGCCGGCTCACGGCAAGAAAAACCCTCTGATCTACCTTTCGATCTGCTCCACCGTCGGCTCCGTCTCGGTCATGTCCGTGAAGGCATTCGGCATTGCCCTGAAGCTCACATTCGCGGGCAATAATCAGTTCTCTCATGCCTCTACATATGTCTTCATGATTCTGACGGCAGTCTGTATTCTTACCCAAATGAATTATTTCAACAAAGCACTGAGCCAATTCAGCACGCAAATGTATGAGGACCCAAACCTAGGCACGAGACCTATCAGATGAAACTAACACAAACGCAGAGTTAACCCCCTTTACTATGTAACTTTTACCACAGCTACTCTCTGTGCCTCGTTTATTCTGTTTTCCGGCTTTAATACCACCGACACTGTCAACACCCTTTCGTTGCTGTGCGGTTTCCTTATCACTTTTACCGGCGTCTATCTGTTAAACCTGTCGCGGCGAGACCCCAACGGCACCAAGATGCTCGCGGGACGAGGGACGGATGTAACAGGAACGGACATGATTTCCAGTATCCAGACCCGTCTAAGCATGCAGGCTCGAAGGAGCCAGGACCCGCGGATAAGCGTAGGCAGCAGGGGACACTCTGACAGAGAGGGACTGATGCGAGCATACGACGAGGAACAAGCGGTAGGCGAATTCGGCCTGACCGACCTCGCCGATGACAGCGATGACGAGTCCACGCGAAGAAGCCGGAGTGGCGCAAACGGCCGCGAGAACGGACGCGAGAACGGCCGAGAGCCAAAACAGCACGAATCGATCGAAATGCAGAATCGCAAGTCGTCCGATAGATGAGCTCCAGAGCCGAGGCGGATATCTCGTTCGACAGAGCAATATCACCATGCATGTCCTTAGGACAGCATATCCACAACCGCAATTGTATATTTCTTCTCAGGTGGCGGGCATGTCTGAAGAATTAGAGCATTGAAGTCCACCGGGTGGACGCAATCGATATCATGGATTTATGTTGAGCATTCCAGCCTGGACCTAGGGTGCATAATGACTGATACATCCCCTTGATGAACGGGAGAAGGGAACAAACGGATTCACCGAAGGAGTATAGAGGTAGTACTTTTTGGGAGGGTTCGGACTGGCATTTTTTCTCTTCGTGGCGTTCTGGAGGGGAGAGGGAAGGTCAATGGCAACACTTTTGGGGATATTTGGACCAGGCCACTGTTGTCTTCACGTTTTGGCAGGGGAAGACAAGGTGTTCGAAAGGCAAAGCGGTAGCGAGGCTACCGTTCTGAAATACTGACTCTGTTTCAACTCTGGCTTGTATTTGTACCATTACAACATTTTATGTGGGGGAGAAGGAAAAGGGATGGGAGAATGTCCGCTATAGGACGAAAAGAAGAAAACAACTGGTCTGGATGATGGGGGATATTGGGTGGCCGTATGCTGCTGCGAGGCAGATATAACGCAAGTAATGCACAAGGCATTCCGATCATCCCAAACTAGACACAATGAACCGGCTTGTTTTGGAGACTACAGCTTCATTGTGATGGAAGATGATACGTATGTATACCTTGTGCCTCTTGAATGCGCCAACGACAACATCCAGATCTAGATCTCCGTGAACATCGAGATTGATAGACGACACGCCCAATTCAAGTAGTTATCATAGAAGAGATAGCAGGTTTGGGGTTTCATCTCACAATACCAAGTGTTTGGCGGATGTTTCGGAGTGCTCACTGGTGACGATTGCTATATTGCAGTCTACGGTATGTCTTTAACTACCGCCTACAGCCCCAGAATCGACAATGGAAACCCGTTTGTTTTCCCCCGTGCAATGCAAATGATCAGGACGCCGTAATAAGTTAGCCCTTGAAGAACCGCCTTCATCCATTCGTTCGTTTCCGCATCCCCCCTGTGTGTCTCGGGTCGAGGAGTCCAGCACCGACTACCTCAAACCTATTCCTCAGCCGGGGCAGCCTCTTCGCTGCCCTCCTCGGCGGCACGCGCAGCCTCGGCCTGGGCCTGCATCTGGGCGGCCTTAGCGCCGTAGTCCTGGCTCATGGGCTGCACGACGCCGGTCTCCTCCTTCGGCTCGATGATGGTGACGGCGTCAGGCAGCGACTTGGAGGGGCCGGCCTTGCCCTCGGGGTCGGAGCCGCGCATGATCTTGACCTTGATGCCCAGGACGCCCTGGCGCAGCAGGACGTGGCGGGTGGCGTTGTCGATGAAGTCGCGGGCGGGCTGGCCCGAGTGGATCATGAAGCCGTCGGTGAACTTCATGGACTTGGCGCGGGCGGCGCGCAGCTTGCCCGAGACGACGACCTCGCAGCCCTTGGCGCCGCTCTCCATGATGAAGCGCAGGACGCCGTAGCAGGCGCGGCGGACGGCGAGGCCGTTGAGCAGCTTGTAGCGCAGCGACTCGCACTGGGCGACGGCCGACAGGCCGCGGTTCTGCACCTTGGCGGCGTAGAGCGAGACGCTGTTCTCGGGGAACTTGAAGCGCTTCTGGATCAGCGAGGTCAGCTCGCGGATGCGGCGCCCCTGCTCGCCGAGCACCTCCTGCGTGTGCGTCGCGCGGATGATGATGTCGGTGACGGTCGGCGTGACGCGGACCTCGACGCCCGAGTAGCCCTCCTCGGCCAGCTCGCGCTGGAAGAACTCGTTCAGCTCGGCATAGAAGACACCGTCGGCGACGAACTTTCTGCGCTTAGAACTGTTTGTTGGGGAGAAGAGAATTAGTTATCTGAACACAATTCGTTCAATGGCCACGTAGACGGCAACGGCGGACGAAGCTATCGCGACGATATTCCTAGAGGTCCTAGAATAACGAACGGAGACGAATGGAGGAGGGGCAATCGCAATATCGGGACGATTGACTGGATTTCTGGCTGGGGATGTCAACTCACATCTGAGAACCCGGGACGGCCATCTTGACTGTAGATCCTGCTGGACAAGTTGACTGCTCGAAGGTGGGTGTTGAGGGTGGTGAGGTTTGAGAGAAGTCCGTTAGGCGAGCCGGGTTAGGATGAATTGCTGTGGTAGTCACAAAAATCCAAGGTCAATGGAGGGTGGAGGTTGCTTGACAGTGGTGGACGCACTGTCTGAATTTTTTGGTGATTATTTTTTCCTTAGGGCTCAGATTTGTGTGCCAGAAAAAGCCGACCGTGGATAGGTAGGTACTTAGGTACCTACATACCCGTACATGCCCCGTACGTTGTATGTATGTACATGGATATCGCCATATGGGGGGGCAAGGGTCCGCAAGGTTTGCTCCAGGCACATGTGACGTCGGCATCAGCCACAGCTGTTGCTCCGATTTCTCAATTTCTTCAGTTTCTCTCAGCCTTCAGCCTCGCTGTACATGTACTGCAGCGCTGCAGCACTGACAGCGTCCCAAGGAGAGGACCCTCCCCGCCGCTAGCCTAGCTCGACTTTTATACCCCAGTTAGCGAACCTTGCAAATGGCCTGCGCCGCCAGCTCAACCTACCCTACCTCCTACCTAGTGACCACTTCTTACTGGACGTATGATGTCTTTTCAACTTCGGAATACGCCAGCATGTGCTACACGGAATCATAGTATCTGTTACGATTCAGAAGCGCATAGGATCCCTATGTCTGGCTCCTAGGCTACGACGCCACCAGTACGCTTCGCTTCTTTCACCTACCGTAGCAAAGTGGTAGTCTTTTTTTTTTCGAGTCGCTTTATACACCCGTCGGCCCCTCGGGCATCTGCAAGCTACGCTGAGCGAATGCGACAGCTCGAGCAGCACAACACTTTTGGGGGGTCTCCAGGATAGTCACGTACCCGTCTTCAAGCCTCAAAATGCATGTCAAGAAGGTAAATATATTTCTCTTTTGACGGCAGTCAAACCACAAGTTCCCCCCTGCCCTCTCCATCTACGTCCACCACTAACCCCACCATATCAGATCTCCAATGTGGATGCCATAAGAGGCGGCGAGAAGTACACGGGGGAACTGCATCTCTCCCATCACCACATCGTGTTTGTATTTCCTAGCATACCGTCCGAGGGGGCAACGACGCCGCCGCCGCCCAATGCTCCCAAACCTCGCGAAACCTACATCGCATACCCCATAATTGCCAACTGCTTCTTTCGGCCGTGCCCCGGTGCAACCGGCCGACCGTCCACGATACGTCTACGATGTCGGGACTTCACATTCATAAACTTCAACTTCTATGATGAGATCCACGCAAGAGAGGCTTTTGAATACATTCGAACTCGTACCTGTCGACTTGGCTCTCTAGAGAAGTTGTACGCCTTTAGCTATCAGCCCCTGAAGCTGGAGAAACCCTTCAATGGGTGGGACATTTACGATCCAAGGGTGGAGTTCCGGCGGCAGGGCATCAGCACCAAATCTGTCGATCGAGGATGGAGGCTTTCGCAGATAAATAAGGACTACACCTTTTCGCCGACCTACCCCGGATTATTGGTCGTGCCATCCAACATATCCGACAACGTCCTCAAGTACGCGGGTCCCTATCGGTCTAGGCAACGGATACCTGTCTTGACTTACCTCCACTCCCTCAACAATTGCTCCATTACGAGAAGTTCTCAGCCGATGGTGGGTTTCAGGGGAAATCGCAGCATACAAGACGAGAAGCTCGTTGGCGCATGTTTCTCTGCCTCGGCCACAATCGAGTTTAACGGGCTCGAAGCTGCAGATGCGAGTCCCGCTTCTAGTCAGGCCGATCTTCGGGCTGAAAACTTAGATGCGGAAGCTTCAGATACGGAACGCCTCGAGGATGAGCTTATCGCTCGCGGCAACGACAACTACGATTCAAAAACAGGAAAGCGGCTAGTGTATGGTGCACAGCAGAGCAATCTCATAGTAGATGCTCGACCGACCATCAATGCGGTCGTAATGCAGGCAATGGGGAAAGGGTCGGAGAATATGGAGTACTACAAATTCGCTACGAAGGCGTACCTAAACATTGAGAACATCCATGTCATGAGGGAATCCCTGAACACCGTCATAGAAGCCATCAAAGACGGTGATATCTCTAGACTACCCCCCAATCGCGAGCTCCTTGTGAAAAGTGGGTGGCTCAAGCATATTGCCGGCATTCTCGACGGTTCAGCCCTGATCGCACGGCAGGTGGGCATAAGGCACTCGCATGTCTTGATACACTGCTCGGATGGCTGGGATCGCACCAGCCAGCTATCAGCCCTATCGCAGTTGATGCTAGATCCCTACTACCGCACCATTGACGGGTTCATCGTGCTAATTGAGAAGGATTGGCTGTCTTTTGGGCATATGTTTCAGCAGCGGTCTGGTCTTCTCAACCATGAGAAGTGGTTTGTCACGGAGCGCGACGCTATGGCCGGCTCAACGATGCAACCTGGCGAGTCGGATGGCCGTACTGGCGAAGCTCTTGAAAACGCACTTGCTAGCGCGAAGCGCTTCTTCAACAAAAATCGCCAACCAGATAGTAATATCGAGTCCGACGGTGATGGCATCAGTTCTCCACCTGAAGATCCATCACAAGCCAAGAAGCCTTCCGGGACACCCGAATCCAACGAAACTACCCGTCCCAATGAGATCTCCCCCGTCTTCCACCAATTCCTCGATGCTACCTACCAGCTCCTGCGGCAACATCCTAATCGCTTCGAATTCAACGACCGCTTTTTACGGAGACTTCTCTATCACGCGTACGCGGGGCAATACGGCACGTTCTTGTGGAATAGCGAGAAGGCTCGAAGAGATGCTCACGCAAACGAGAAGACGAGATCCGTATGGGACTATTTCCTATCCCGCAAGCAAGAGTTTCTCAACAAGGACTACGATTCGACCATCGACGACCGGCAAAGCGGTCGCGAAAGGCTTCTCTTTCCCAAACTCTCCGAGGTGCGCTGGTGGCACACAGTCTTCAACCGGTCGGATGCGGAAATGAACGAGTATCTTAACGTTGCCGCAGCAAGGGACGAGAAGATAGGCAGCTATGCGATGGCGAGCACGGCGTCGCCTGCGTCGCCTATGCCGGGCAGCTTTCCAAACTCGTCGGCCACGGGGAGTAGGTCGCCGCGTGCGCCGGCGAGTCCCAACCCGCCGAGCTTACCCATGACCAAAAGCGTGCTGACGGGCGTGGAGTCGGCGCACGATGCGCTCACGCCGGGCCAGACACCGAGCAACCCGGCAGGTCTCAAACATAGCTCTAGCGCGGACACCCCGGGGGCCTTCGCGACGAATTTTGCCAAGCTGAAAGACGGGGTCGCTGGGCTGGATATTGGAAGGGGACTATTCGGAGCGAACACTCCGGCTGCTGAAGGCGCAGACCCGGCCCCAGCTAGTGGTAGGAAAGGAGACCAGGAGATGGCAGACATGCCGACAAGTACCGAGAAGGGAAGCGTGGAGATGACATGACCGACATGGTGCTCCTAAGTACAAGTGTGGTATGGATGGCTGAGGCGTTGATCAGGTGTACTCTTGGGTGTAACGGTGTCGGTTGGTGCACTCTTACATGCATGGATAACGTTGATGAATATACATACTCTCGGGGCTTAAGGTTCGGTAACCCTCGTGAGAGTGGTGGGCGGATGGATCATGTATCACCAAGCTGGCCGTCCGATTCGACTGGCGCACTCGAAACGCCTGGAGCGGGGCATGCCAGGAAAAAGAGGTAGTTAATTGCAACGGCACATAACGTCTTTGAATGAAGGGGTCCCCTCAACTTAGCAATGAAGAATTTGTTACCATCATGAGCTCATGCCCGCCATGTTTTGCAGTCAACTACTCTATCTAAGTTGGACAGAAACCCGCGCCAGGATAGATCTATCTACCTATCTATCACGCCATCCCGTCCTCAGCTAGGTATCATCATGATCATCGTCTTCGTCGTCGTGTCGAGATCCAACTGGCCGACTGGCCCCCCCTTTTTCTTCCTCTGTCGCCCTTCTTATTTCTTTTGTTTTTCAATTTTCTTTTTTTCTCTATAACAAGACCTCGAGGTTTACCTCGAGGGTGCTCACGGGGTACTTGAGCTCGAACTTGTCCAGGACGGAGGGGTGCAGGATGCCGATCTCGCCGATGCGGGCGGCCCTGCCGTCGAGGCGGAGGTAGATGGCGGCGGCGCGGCCGCGGAAGAAGGTGGGCTCGTCGACGGGCTCGAGCCAGTAGCCGTCGCGCGCGGTGTGGTCCTGGCGGACCTCGTAGTCGAGGGAGCGGGAGGAGGCGAGGCCCTCGTCGCGCGCGAGGAAGCCCTGGCGCAGCATCAGCATGACGCGGTCGAGCAGGCCGTGCACCTCCTCGAAGCCGCTCGTCCTGCCGTACCAGGCGGCGGCGAAGTGGCGCTCGTTGCGGGCGCGGCGCTCGCGCCGGGGGTCCTGGAAGACGACGTCGGACGTCTCGAAGACCCGGATGGGCGCGCTGTGGTACTTGTTCTCGCGCAGCGTCTTGAGCAGGCCCGGGAGCAGCGAGGTGCGCACGATCTGGTACTCGGCGGTCTTGGGGTTGGCGAGGCGGACGGCGGTGGCGCCGTCGTCGGCGCGGTTGAGGTGCGCGAAGTTCTCGTCGTGGCTGCAGAGGATCAGCGGCATGACCTCGGCCCAGCCGGCCATGCCGCACTCGAGCCGCACGATGTCGGCGAGCTTGTTGAGCGTCAGGGGCGCGCCGACGGTGCGGTTGACCGACATGCGCGGCAGGTTGTTGAAGCCGTAGGCGATGCCCAGGTCCTCCATGATGTCGCACCGCTGCAGCACGTCGGCCCGCGTCGGCGGGATCGACACCTCGACCAGCCCCTTGCTGTCCTTCTCGGACGGCCGCGCCGTGAGCGACATCTTGGAGAGCAAGGTGCTGACCTCCTCGGCCGACAGGGAGAGCCCGAGGCAGTCGTTCAGGTAGGCGACCTCGACCTCGTCGGTGCGCGGCGTCAGGTTCGGCGTGATGCGCGTCTGCCCGTTGTGGTCCGAGATGACCTTGACGGGCTCGACGGTGAACTGGTGCTCGGCGTAGACGGAGAACATGGTGACCATCATGTTGACGACGATCTCGAGCTTGGTGGCGTCGGTGGCCGTGCACTCGATGAAGATGTTCTTGCTGTCGAGCGAGATCTTGGAGTGGTCGCTGTTGATGATCGGCGGCATGGAGCACACCACCCGGTTCGAGTCGTAGATGACGGGGTAGAGCGGCTTGTCCCGGACGATGTGCAGATACCTCCCCAGGTGCTTGTCCTTCTCGTAGAAGGCCATCATCTCCTCCGCCGTCATCCGCTTGCCCTGGTTGAGGGGCTTGAAGATGATGTCCTGCGGCGGGCGCGCCTCGTACGTGAAGGGGCCCTTGATGGTGTCCAGGTCATGGGTGCCGATCGCGACCAAGGTCCGCTGCCGCGCGAGGTTCTGGTGCAGCTTGTCTTGGAGCGCGATGAAGGACTCGTAGCTCTTCTGCGTGAAGTTGACATTGCGCAAGATGGCGCCGGCGACCAACGGGCGCACCTTGGTCGTGTCTTCCAGCACGGTGATGGTATGTATCTCGCCGCTCGCCGGCTGGACCAGTTTGAAGTTGGGCGTGGGCTGTCTCCCGCGGAAGATGTTGAGCATGAGAGCTATGCCCTCGAAGCATAGCATGTCATATCGGTTGGCGGGGATCTCGATCTTGAGCTGCGGGGGCTCCTGTACGCCATTGACGATAGGTCTCTCATCGTTCTCGGTGTCCTCGTCCAGCTCGATGCCGAACTCGAAGCAGAGCTCTTCAAACTCCTCGGTCGTGTACCTGCCCAGGGGAGGTTTGGTTAGCGGGGCTATATCCGATATGCCAGAGGGCCATCGAGGGGTAGGAGGTGACGAACTCTTGGCCTAACGCCTTGAAGAAGTCGTATTTGTCGACCGATATGGTAGGCATTTTCAGTATCGCCCTTCCAGAGGGTCAAATTCCGGGAATAATGCCACACAGATTTTGCGCAATCTGTTCGAGAGAATCAGCTGGTCGGCGTTGTTGAGTCACCAGAATTTTAGAAACGGATCGGATTACCACCTAACTAGATACCTACTTAGGTACCGCCGTACCTACATGCTGCTCCGGTGTTGGAACCCCACCATGAATATCCCTTATCTAGATATGAAAGTAAAGAAGTAGAATGCAGCGCCCAAGTACTATTCAGCTAAAGGAATGGACACGCGCATCTGATCTAGGAACATCTGGTTGATGCAGGACTACACAGGTACTCGGTATGTACACACACACTGCCTAGGGTGCCTGTACCTCGATGCCGTGCATACATACATATATATAGGTTTTTTTTCTTGTATGGCGGCTGGTGGCATCCCATTCATTCACAAGCCACAAATCTAAAGCAGCAGCACCAGTAGCAAGCAGTACCTACCTACCTAGGTAGCAAGCCCCTTGTTATCTCAAAAGCCTTGGCTGGACACTGGAGCAGCTCCAGCCCCGGCTTGGTTTAGTTAGACTATTTCCACCGAAAGCATCTTCTCTCATCAATCATAACATCCGCTTTCCAACGACCTTTGATGATACCCCTCAACGACCTGACCTGGACCACCCACCTCGACGGCGACCTCGATTGCGTGCAGACGCTTGACATACATAACCAGAGTTTTTCCTCGTACGCCTCGCGAGTCCTTTGGGCACGAACAGCGCCAGCGCCGATCTCTTGGTGCCGTTCACCAAATTGACCCGACATCGACCTAACTCATTGCATCACTCCACCCACGCGATCAGCAGCGCAACTGCCCCCCGACCTCCATCTCCCACCCTCAGCCCTCAACCCTCAACCCCCATCCTCAAAACCTACACCAGCAGCAACCCACCCCCTCCTCGCCATGGCTGACGCGCCAAATGCGAACGATGAGCTCTATCCCATCGCCGTGCTCATAGACGAATTGAAGGTATGGCGGTGACGAGCCGACCCCGACCCCGACCCCCGGTGCCCTGCTTGCTATTATTTATCTTGAGAATCCTGATTTCTGATTTCTGACCTCTGACCGCACCGCCTACAGCATGACGATGTCCTCCTTCGGCTGAATGCCATCCACCGTCTCTCGACGATTGCGCTTGCCCTGGGTGCCGAGCGCACTCGGGAGGAACTCATTCCCTTCTTAGATGGTCAGACAGCAGTCCCAGGCTCTCCACCAGTACACGATCTAACTCCAGCAACAGAGTCGGTCGAAGACGAGGATGAAGTTCTCGTAGCCCTCAGCGAAGAGCTGGGTGGCTTTATCGAATACGTCGGCGGCCCCCAGTTCGGCCACGTTCTCCTCTCTCCCCTCGAGAACCTTGCGGCTATCGAAGAGCCCGTCGTCCGCGACAAGGTTCGTCCCTGCAACCAGCCAAACACCATCCTCCCGTCTGCTAACCAGTATCGTCTGTAGGCTGTCGAGTCCCTTAACAAGATATGCAATGAACTCTCACCACAGCAAGTCGAGGAATATTTCATCCCACTCACCATCCGCCTCGCCAAGGCCGACTGGTTCACGTCCAAGGTGTCCGGATGCGGCTTGTTTACGGCCCCATATTCCAAGGTGTCCCCTCCTCTTCAGGAACAACTCCGCCGGCAATTTGGCATCTTGGTGCACGACGAGACGCCCATGGTTCGGAGACAGTCTGCTACCAACTTGGCCAAGTTTGTCAAGGAGATGCCGGCGGCGATTGTTGTCGAGGAGATGATACCCCTTTTCCAACATCTCGCTCAAGACGACCAAGACAGCGTGCGGTTATTGACGGTAGAAATCCTCATCTCCATTGCCGAAGTCGTGCCCAAAGACCAACAGTCAAGCCATGGCGTACTGCTCACGTCATTACGAAACCTGATAGAGGACAAGAGCTGGCGAGTTCGTTACATGATTGCCGATAGATTTGAGAAGGTATGGATCGCCGTCTTTACACTCTGCTCTTGATGACTAACGCTGGACTGGCACAGATTGCGAAGGCTGTGGATGAAGAGGTGGTTACTCGCGACTTGGTGCCCGCCTTTGTCAAGTTGTTGAAGGATAACGAGGCCGAAGTTCGAACCGCTATCGCCGGCCAGATACCCGGCTTCTGCAACTTGGTTGACAGAAACACCCTTCTCAACGACATCATGGGCTCCATAGAGGATCTGGTGTCCGATACATCTCAGCACGTGCGCGCTGCTCTCGGTACTCAGATCAGCGGACTGGCACCAATTCTGGGCAAGCAGGAGTAGGTCTATTAGTTCCATCGTTTCCAACGATCCGTTTTCTAATGCTTTTCAGGACTATTGATCACCTTCTCCCTATGTTCTTACAGATGTTGAAGGATGAGTTCCCCGAAGTTCGTCTGCACATCATTTCGAAGCTAGAGCTGGTGAACCAAGGTAGGTATTCTCTTTCAAGACTATGCGAAAGTCTCTGTTTTACTAACAACATCAGTGATTGGTATCGACCTGTTGTCCCAGTCCCTTCTGCCGGCCATCGTGCAGCTAGCCGAAGACAAACAATGGAGAGTGAGACTTGCTATCATCGAGTATATTCCACTCCTCGCGAGCCAGCTGGGCGTCCAGTTCTTTGACGAGAAGCTAAGCCCCTTGTGCATGGGATGGCTTGGGGATACTGTTTTCTCCATCCGAGAGGCAGCAACTCACAACCTGAAGAAGCTGACCGAGGTCTTCGGCGTTGAGTGGGCTAGCGAGGCCATCATCCCCAAGGTCATGGCCATGGGGTCGCATCCCAACTACCTGTATCGAATGACAACATGCTTTGCGATTTCGGTAAGTGGCTTCTACGATGCGTTCGTGGTATAAATTCTAACTGGCTGTTAGACCCTAGCTACCGTTGTCAGCCTCGATGTTATCGGAAAATCTATTCTCCCCATGCTGGACAAGCTGGTGGAGGATGATATTCCCAACATCCGTTTCAACGTGGCGAAGACGTATGCCGAACTGATCAACGTCTTAAAACGTCTACCAGAGACTGGCACTGTCTACAGCTTGGAGAAGGCCGGCACAACAGACACGACGCCGTCGCCCAAATCCACCGAGCTTATCCAACAACGCATCCAGCCGAACCTGGAGAAGCTGCAGAAGGACGACGACGTGGACGTGCGATACTTCGCCACCACCGCCATAGCAAGTATTCCCGGGATGGGTGGGGAGCCTATGAACACATCACCATAGATGAATTGACATTGGAGAGAGCTCGTTCCCAACATATGGCCATGCATTAGAGCGTCCTCGTTGCATCTTTTACGGGTCGTTCATCCCCCATAGAATCTGGTGTCGGTTCATGCAAAAAGGTCTTTCAGAGCCCAGATTTCAACGGGTCTTAGAGTGAGGGACGTACAGGCGAAGCACGTACACGGGTCGCCAACATCCTCGGAGGGCTATGTTAATATTCCTTGGCACCAGCCTGAAGGTTTGATGTTGGACCGGGTTTGATAGACGATCACCGAGCGAGGAGCATGAACGAAAGAAACGCTGTTAGCATCCTGGCAATTTTGTGCAAGGGTCTTCTGTAAGAATAAAAGAAAAAAAATGATCAGTAAACCGAAGGTTACGAAAAGGGTGTGATGAGCTTTAATAGATCTGCCGCGTGCTCCCAAGTAAAACAATGCTCGTCAAGTCCAAGTGCATACGATTCTTGTCTCGTTTGTCTCGTTTCTATTCTGGGGTATCTCCTTTTCTTTTCCCTTTACAAGTCCGTCTATCTGCCTGTTCATCTTCGTGTAGCCACATACATACACCCCTATCAACGGCTACGGTCCCTGCTCTCTCATAGCTTACAGCACTAACTGACTACTTATTAACTACTACGGCCGCTACTCCTAACCTTCCTAAAGCACAGCGTACTGATGGTCTGGCCCTTGGCGCCGCCGAAGCTGAAGCTGGGATACTCGACGCGGCCGACCTGCTCGAACGTCCAACCGTCCCCCTCCCCCTCCCCCTCCCCACCTCGCCCTCGCCCTCGCCCTCGCCCTCGCCCTCGCTACCGCTACCCTCGAACCACGCCCGCAGCTCGTCCTCGGTCCAGTTGCAGCTGGTGACGACGAACAGGCCGCCGGGCCGCACGAGCGCCAGCGCCCGGGACCGGTACCACCCCTCGCTCGCGCGCCGCCCCGTCGCCGCGTCCGCCTCGCCCGACAGGCTCACCGCGTCGAAGGTCCCCTTGTCCAGCACCACGTCCCACCCGCCGGCGGCCGCCTGCGCGCCACCGTCCAGGAGGGCCGCCGGAGGCGTAAGGAGGATGTCGTGTTCGCGGAACTCGATGTTGTTGTTGTTGTTGTTGTTGTCGGGTATTTTGTTGTTTTGGTTGTTTCTTGGGTTGTTGGTATCTTCGTCATCGTCGTCGTCCGCGGTCGGAGCACAAGCAGTAGCACGCGCCGCCGCGAGCCGCCGCGCGAACTCGACGCTCCGCCGGCTGTAGTCGACGCCGAGCATGGGGCCGGCCCAGCCGGCGTCGCGGAGGCCGAAGAGCAGGGACCCGTTGCCGGTGCCGAGGTCGAGGAAGGCGGTCTTCTCCCGCGACAGGCCGTTTCCGGAGTCGGAGTCGGGGTCGGAGTCGGGGGCAGGGTGGTGGTGGTGGTGGTGGTGGTGGTGGTGGCAAATATCGGTCAGGTACTCGATGACCCTGGCCTCGGCGTCCGAGTCGTCGAACCAGACCGTGCCCGTGT
Source organism: Xylaria sp. JS573 (assembly GCA_000966885.1). Lineage (NCBI taxonomy): Eukaryota > Fungi > Ascomycota > Sordariomycetes > Xylariales > Xylariaceae > Xylaria > Xylaria sp. JS573. The sequence goes on from JWIU01000092.1 coordinate 3,327,119, forward strand.
CCGAGGGGTCGTGCGCGTGGTTGGTCAGCTCGTTCGCGTAGAGCCTGTCCCAGCTGGGGCGGGTGGCGGGATGCCTGTTAGCGCTTTGTCTTTGCCTTTGTCCTTTGTTACGGGTGGCTAGCTCCTCTGTCTTGGGATCCGATCACCCTGTTTCCTCGCATTCCCTTCCCCTTGTTTCTTTCCTTCTTTCGTTTTGGGGGGGCACATTTGCCCCATCTTCTTGCTAGGAATGAAGGAGAGGAGAGGAGGAAACTAGACTATGCACAGAGGGGGTGAATGCGCAACGTACAATTCTTTCGTGCCCAGCTCCGAGGGCTCGAGATGTGTTGGCTTGGCCATGGCTCGCTCACACAAGCGGGCTCGTTCCAGTTGAAAAGGGACGCGTTCTTTTAGGTAGAGGGCTGGCTTACTAGCATTGGGAATAGAAAGAGGACTAGGTAGCCACAATGTTATACAAAGGTGACGTTTGTCTCACAGCTTCGCATTGATCCAAGGCAGCGCAACAACCGATCTGCGTTTGCTGCTGCTGCTGCTGCTGCAAGGGGTACGGCGGCAGCACCAGCAGCCTCCGTCTTTCTGCCTTCGAGGGGCACAAATGGAGGGGCAATCCGGCAGAAATCTGTCCGATTTTGGAAAGCGGTGTAGATTTAGGTCGGGCCTCGTCACTTCATTCAGATCAAGTCACTTCAGGTTAAGGGCAAGCCAAGAGTTGATCAAGATCCATTGCGCACATCAGCAAAGGCCAAAGGTTTCGAATCAGTTGAAGTAGTATGATGATGGTATATATATATATACATATATGCATGCATATATACATACATATATCCCCATTGTTTCAAGGGCAACAGGAACCAAGCAAAATATATATAACATCCATATCTAAACAACTTCTCCTTACTCGCTTGGTATCCTTCGCTTCTATCGATTCCATCCACCCCCTATCCATCCGCCCCACCAGCCTACACGGTCCTTCCCGTGAGACTGATAGCCAGATCCGATAGTTTCTAAACTCACCCCGGGGATATCCTCCATCATAGACGCTGAAAAAGAAGAATGGGAAAAAGAGTAGTCGCCATATCGTACCTCCCCGAGGTCATGATGCCCGAGGGGCCTTTACCTAACCCAGGGTCCACACCGGCGCCTTCATCAGCACCTGTCGCCCTCTAACCTCTATCGCCACGAAGCCCGCGAGCCGTACTTTGGTGGGGTCCTTGGGGGGTGGTGCTGTCGATGTTGCCGTGTCAGTAATTACCGAAGCCGTGCTGCCTTTCCTGCTCGTCGGGAGCGATGTCCCGCCGAGCATTGTCAACATACCACTTTTTGTCTTGTCTCGCTTGGCCGCCTTGTCGCCGTCCTTGGCATTGTCCTCGGCCTCGTCGGCCGGTTCCGCCAGTGGGGGCAGGCCCGACTTTTCCGGCTCCATAATATCCGGTTGTATCGGGTCGCCCGGGAGCGGGTACGTAATAGCAACATCCCGGCTCTCCAACGGCAGGTTGGCCGCAAGCCCTACGGCTAACTCGACAATCATCGTCGCGCTGCCATCCACGTCTGGTGGCGGCGGATCCGCCAGGTACTGGAACAGCGTCGCTGCGAGGTTGCTCGTCGCCATCTTAGTAAAGTCCGCCCTGCAGTCGCCGCTCTCCGGCGACTGCAGCATGTGCTGGAGACCCTCCAACGTCGCCATCCGCCAATTGACGACCTTAGCAGTCAATGCGTCAAACTCTTCTTGGCTGGTCAGAGTGTATGAAAACCTGCGGATATTCTGCTCAATCTGTTTCAGGTGACAGCTTAGGTTGACTTCGAGCCCCGGGTGGAAGCACTTGTTGAAGATCTCTTCCACAATCCATCGTACTATAATCGCCCGCCCGACAGCAGTCATCTCCTGCTTGCCGGTCTTGATCGCGTCCGGACTAACATACCTTTCGATCCAACCGGGTAGCGTCCGCCAATCTTTCCTAATGTTGAACGCGAGGTTGTTGATTGCGCCATTGAGCCTATTAAATCTGGTTGAGTATTCGTTATCATCCAGCGCCGTCCTGGACTGTGACATTCGCTGGTTTGCAACCGCGTTTTGAAGCTGTTCCACTTGGGATCCCAACTGCTCGATCTGTGCCTTGCCGTCAAAGTAGAGCCTTTTGACGTTCTTATATTTAGTTACTGCATGCCTTGTTAGCGCCTTGTCCAATTCCACGCAAGCCGATCTCTTACGTAGGTCCTTAAATTGTTTATCCGAGTCACCCTCCCGTTCCGCATTTGACGACGGCTGGGGGCTATTCCGACCAGTTTCGGGACCGGCCCCACTATCCAACTGTTGCGGTCGTTCTTGTTGCACGCCGCTGGCACGGTAGTTCTGTTGTGCGCCGGAACCGCCTGGGGCGGGGGAAATGGGGTTCATCATGTTCATCGGTCCTTGGCTGTGTCTGTAGTTGGGGGGTGGGCCGGGTGGAGGCTCAACGGAACGCATCTGTTTGTCATGATCCCCGGATCTACGGCTTGACCCGGGTCCTCCCGGCGGCGGCGCCATGTTCTGGTTCTGTGCTGTTGACGCCGAGGTTGGCAACGGAGATTGATCCTGGTTTTGTGAGGCCTGCGAATCCTGCTGAACGTAGCTTGCAGCAGGTGAATCCTGTGCAGAATGTGGGTTCGTTAATGGCTGTTCTATTTCAGATACAGGCGACTCGTGCGATAGCTGCGAGACGGTCTCTGGGTTGGGCGATTGTGCGTTCTCTAAGCTTAGTTGATCAAGGTAAAGTGATTGTCGATTCCTTGCCTGATACTGCTCGTGCGGCTGTGCGTGCTGATACTGATTCTGGGCTGGGTCGGCAACTACTTGGCCGTACAACTGTTGGTGCTGCTCTGCCTGCGCTTGCGCCTGTGCCTGAGCTTGAGCTTGAGCTTGAGCCTGGGCCTGGGCCTGGGCCTGGGCCTGGGCCTGGGCTGCTTGGATTTGTGCTTGGACTTGTGCCTGAGCGTGAGCTTGCAGTTGAGCTTGCTGTTGGGCAATAATTGCCTGTTGTTGGTGGAAGGTAAGCTCTCCCTGGACGTATGGAGAGGTCTCGGCGTCGGGGTCGGTAGAAACTTGTCTGATCGTAGTCTGAGACGGCTCTGAATGGTTCTGTGAATATATATCTTGGTTAGAATGGGTAACACGGTATGGATCGTCAAGGTCGCCTACGCCTACGGGGTGCCGAGGTGAGTGCGAACTACGCGATTCGGACTTTGGAGGCGGCGGCACCCAGTCAGGATGGTCAATAGTCCTCGACAACAAAGGATTTCCTTTGGTCCCCCCGGCTTGGCTCGCCCTCTTGGAAGGCCGTCGAGATAGGCCCGTGCTATCGTAGGACGAATGATCCTGGTAGTGATCCGAGGTGGGCCTGTTCGAAGACGAGGAACCGGACAAGATGTTCTTAATCAGCTTGCGGGTTGAACGTTTATTCTCGGTGGGGGCGGTTTGGGTATGCTGTGGTATTGGTAGTGGTAGTGGTAGTGGTGGCTGGCTGGGAGCAACGACGGGAGATGAGAGGTGGACGGTTTGCGGCAGGTCATCGACCGAGTTCGATGCCAAACCAAACGACGATTGGGCCTGGAGGGGGTTTAATTGGGAATATCTGGCCGATTGGGAGCGCGAGACCAATTCGGCGAAATTGTCGTGGGGCTGCTGTCGCGCGGTGTAAGCAGCAGCAGCAGCAGCAGTGGCTTGGTTGAGGGGTATGGAATTAGTAGTTCCAGCACCGGTGGGGGTTAAATTGGGCGAGATGCTCGGGTTGTTCCCGTACGCGTCCCCTTGATGTTGACTGAGTTGACTAAGTTGACTAAACTGCGTACTCAATTGAGGGTGGTGGTGCTGGTGCTGCTGCTGGTGCGGCAGCGAAGACACACGCAGTAGTTGATGCGGTGAGGTGTGTGGCGCCTGCTGTTGTGGTGGTGGTTGTGGTGGTGGTTGTGGTTGTTGCGATTGCGGTTGGGCAGCCCTTGTGTCGGTCTGCAGTTGCTGGAAGGGCTCGCTAGAGCTGATGCCTACCGGTGAGGCTGAGGGGGTTGCGTTGGAGTCAGACACGGGCACGGGCACGGGGCCGGGAAGAGACACAGGCAAAGAAACGCCAGCTGCAGATATGAGACGACCTCCGGGGTTTCCAGATCCAGGTCCAGGTCCAGGTCCAGGCGCAAAGCCGTTTCCAGAGGTGGCAGAGGACGAGTATGCAGATGCAGAATTCGGGCCAGAAGTAGAAACGCCCTGTTGGTGAGGAAGAGGCGGTGCTGCACCACTACTACCCACCGCCTGATGGTGCTGCTGCTGGTGCTGCTGCTGCTGCTGATTCTGCTGGTGCTGCTGCTGCTGCTGTTGCTGTTGCTGCTGTTGAAGATATTGCTGCTGCTCGGCCAGGTTATGCTGGGAACGATTGCTATGTTTGCCAATGCGACCGAACGAGCGCATAATGGGATTATGTCAGTCCTTGACCCGGCCGGAATAGGCTTTAGGTTGTGTGTCTCTGCTTTTTTTAGCTTATGGCAAAAGGGGTGCAAGTGCAAATGCGAGCTCAGAGAACAAAAGGCCGGAATTAGACGGGATCGAATTGAATGGCTCGGCCGCTCTGCTCGCTTGCCACTCGATCGAGTACTCCCCCTGAGGTGCCCCCGTTGCCCTGATTGCAATGAGAGTCGGGATTGGGTTCGCACACAGCATGCAGCTCTCTATCTCGTCTACACGTACAGATGTACAGGGGGGGTGGTTGAGTCGAGCTGTCGTCGGGAGGGGCTTAATAAGGGGGGGCAGTGCTGGCGATGCTCTGCTGTGGTTTGCCTTGGGCTGGTTCTGGTAGTCGACCAAGTACAGTCCGTAGTCCGGTAGTCTATCTGGTGTAATGGTCAAGGTTAGGCCAAGTCGTGGAGTCAATAGGACAAGTAATAGTGCTGAAGACGTCTCCCATCACCTCTTTTTTTTCTGGGGCGGCGCAGAAACGATGGAACGTATTGCGGTCCGCAATAGGCTGCGTTGTCGTGATCGGCATCAAAGAAAATATTGCCCAAAGAAAAATAAAAATAAAATAAGAGTTATAAACAGCCCTGAGCACACACACACACACAGACAAAAAGAACCTACGCTGCTATGTCATGTATTGTAATAATGTGCGAAGACCAGATTGGGACGACCGATAAAGAGAGGCTTAATGCGACACAAACAAAGCCCGCCACAACGATACAGATTTCTACTTTTACAAGATGCCAAGACTAGAGAATATGAAGCGCTGCTGTTGGAAGGGCTGGACCAGATGACGAAAGAACCGAGTTGTTGGAGGTGGGAGAACGGGAGCGGGAGAGGGTAGGATTGATGGATTCCACCATGGAGACCCCGGGGAAAAAATACATCGCCTATCACCCGACTCCAAATTATCGCACATCAACAACAGACCAGCACAATACCAAATTTTGTCGAGGAAGCTTGATCTAATGGCTTAAGATAGGTGATTGGGGCCTTAGGTGAAGTTTTTCCATATAGTTGTAGTTATAGGTGTAGTACAAGTACAGTATGGCATGCCATAAGGTTGTCACAGGAATCTGCCTGTTGCGATTTTTCCTTTTTTTTNTTTTTTTTTTTTTTTTTTTTTTTTTTTTTTTTTCCGCTTCTCTCCGTGGTACGAAGTGAACAACCCCTAGCCTAGGCAGCTGACTCGCCCTCGTCACCAGGAAGCACACGGCTATGTTGTACAACACTCCCAGATCCCCCAATCTCCCCAATCTCTCTACGATAATTCTCATGTAAACGCAGCCCTGGAGCTAGGTACTTGCCTGTTTACAAAGTTCAATGCCGCTACAGTACAGGACAGAGGAGTAGAAGCCAGGTGATGTCATCAGAGGTCGCATTTATTTGGCCTTGGTTCGCGCAGGTCTTGTTACTGTTTCAGAGTAATCAGCCACTTGGCACCCAAGGTTACAATAGGTACAAGCATGCGAGTGAGGTTGTAATATCAACCAGCGTTGAGGCTTTGCCAATGCAGGCGTGCGCAGAGTCATATACTTCTATTGGAGTTGCATATTGCGTACGCATTACCTGCAGCGACTGAGCTCAGCTGGGCGTTGTCCAAAGGCGTCCACTTACTTGCCTATCTAACCTACTGCGTACCGACCAGCTACCTGGCTCTCTGCCTGTGCGCTTTGATGATAAGAAGACTATTGGTATTACATTGAAGTGTGCCTATTCTGCACCAGGGTAGATACCAGGCTGCCAGGGGAGATACCGGGTACTATATACATGGAGCTCTTCTTATGACCAGCGGGTAGAGTCACATTGCACTTGCACATCCACCATATACATACCTACGAGCTGAGGTATCTGTCAATTGTCCGCATATGGCCCCCAGTCGCCGTGCTTATTATTGAAGCTTATGGAGCTTCTAAGTTCTGACGAAACCCTACCCCTCGCGTAATGGGTATGGGAATAGGAATACACCTAGTTACATATGTAGTAGCAATAGGGACTGGATCTTGGGGCCAACTTCATGGCGGCGGGGATCCATCTCCATTCCATTGTACATAGCCAAGGCCCGAGGAATACAGTTCCAGGGCACCCGGGCACCAAGCAGCCCCATGGAAGGTAGTGTGGGTGGGACCGTAGACACTAGCAGAACACCCTAGGTTACCTAGGTAGGTAGCTCGATGCACGGGTCTATTAATAGATTTGGCGGGGGGTTTCGCCGGGCCTGGCTGCTAGGTTAGGGTCCATGGACCTCACTGGGTGATCCCAACCTCTTGGCAGCTTGGTGAGGTCTTGTTCGAGCTCTTCTCTGCAGGCTCATAAATGATACCTTACCTCCTAGTAACCTCGAAGTGATGGTAGACAGACGTCATCAGCCCAGCGTACCACAAGGCTGAACATATTAAATCCAACGTTGCCCTACCTCGACCCGACCCTTCCACCTTTCCCTTCAGTCGGGCCTACGACGGTCCGGTCAATTCAATCATATGAAGGTGATGGCACCTATTCAGGGGCAAGTATGTACGCAGTACGATGCCCGGGCCCTATCTTGCGAGCCTCAAATACTATAAGCCTCATGCAACCATATTAGGAACTTTCTGAAATTGTCAGCCTGTAAGCTGCAGAGTCAATGTCGATCGTGGCAAAGAGTCTCGGCCGAAAGAGTGGCAAACCTCTTAGAAAGGCGCAATACGGATGGCGTCAGTAATGTCTCCTACACCTCCAATCATACACGTTGGCGGATAGTTATCGTCCAAGAGGCAGGATACATTGGAAATTATGCCGCTTCCAACGCCATATTGCGTTTCTAATATTGCATAGTTGTTGCACTGCCACCGTGGACGTAGTCAGGTATGCTCACTGGAACACGCAAAATCAGATGTTGTGATCTCTTGATGGCCGAGCGTATGCCGAACAAGGACCCAATTCAGAGACTCATCTAGGCTGACATAAATTCTATCCATATCGTGTCCCACTAATCCTGCCCATGAAGCAGTTCATCTGCGCAAGAGCTGTTTACAATGATGCACGGTGTTATCCAGGAGCTGACACATGACTGTTAGTACAAGAGTTGGTGTTTTCTTGATCAAGGACCACGACCTTACAGGCACCATTAAGTTAGTCAGAACTACACCATATAAACGATAACGATGTTTACAGAGAATTGTTATCCACAAGGAATTAGACTCAAGTACTTCTGTTTGACAGCTTTGTTTGATCGAAACTCGCATCTGCAGAGGGATACAAGCTACCTGATGAGATCTAAAACTAGCAAAAAATGAAAAAAGTGTGACTACCTATGCTTCACTGAAGGAACGTTGACCGTTCTATTGAATCGCTGAATTGATTCCACGGCGTTAAAGCTTCTGTAAACTAACCGTGTTTTTTGCAGTTCCCGGCACAAGGAATTCGAGTGTACAAGAGCCTAACCCATGTGAGCATTCGGAAGTTGTTTCATCATGTCTACCTAGTAAAGGCTCCAAGCCTAGTCGATAGAATGCCACTTATGTGGCTACCAGATTGTGAACATAATAGATGGGGTTTACTTGGAAAAGCTAAGCACAGGCGTGATCATGGCTGTAAGGCTTTTGAAGGACCTGGATGAAGCTATAGGAAGAAAAGAAAAACGAAACAAATGAACAACAAGCACTGTGATATATACAGATATGTAATCCTTGGGAAATGAGGAATGTCGCCTATACAGAAGAATATTAACCCTCATTATTATAGAAATTGGCCATATCCACCTCATACTCTGGTCGTTTCAACTGTCTATTGGGGGAGGGTTAACAATGCCACTTCCTAGAGACTTTAGTAGAAATATTCTATCTATTGTCTTACCAAGATAGATCTGCCAACATCCCCCATAATTTCGCTCAGTATCACTATGTGACACTTGAGTCTCGGACAAATCTACTTCCAACAAAGGAGAACTAGGTATCTTTGGTCAACCATGCCCTTATGTTTTGCAACCTGCTCAGATTCAGTCACATCTGGCAGGCCCTAGTATATTGACAAATTTTTAGGTGACATTGCATTCTAATAGTGGCAAAGTCAAGCGAATAAACTAAACACGTTACGGATATGTCAGAGAAATGGGCGATCATCCCGGTCCAGATAAATCTACTGGCTAGCCACACAACCCCTTCTCATACACGCGCGCGCGCACACACACACACACTCTCTCTCTCTCCCCCTTTTTCTGTCTTGATATCTCACACATATACTTGAAGTTAGACTTGACAGTTGTGAATACCCCCTGGAATCCAGTTATTTCGGGCTCAAAGGTCCCTTCTTAAGCCATGATAGAACAACAGCCTGGGTCCTCCGTGAAGCATGATGGACGGCATTCACGGCCAGAATTACTGTGTTGTTGGCGAAAAGGCTAAGATTACCGAGTACCTACGTACCAGGCTCTTCACACAGTATCAGGGGTTAGTATTTCATTCTCTTAAGTTGTACTACTTATGTGTGTCCCAGGCAAATTCAGCATCCTTGAAAGTTCTTGGTGGATTAAGCGGATTTCCCTACTTACAATTCACGATAATGGTACCCGTTTTTCATCGGAAATGGTCCTTCGAGGAAAGGCAGTACTGTTTGACAATTTGTAGACTTAGTCATCTTAGATAGCAAGCGCCTCTTCAGTTTGTTTGTATGGTGGATTAGTTCACCCTGTATTTAATGAGAGTGACTACTAGGATTACCATCACGGCTTTCGGCTGTGCTCTACCGATGGACATACGTACATAGTTTAATCACGTCTTGTTGTCAATATATTAGGCCAATACCGGTTCATGTAAATATCGATATCACGGACCGATCCGGGCTTCCGGGCTACTATTTTACGAGCCGTACAACATAAAACAACGTTTAGGCCCTCACTCACAAGCACTTACCCAATTCCGGCCTCATTCTCCAGTTAAACACACCAGTGTTGCATACGATTTCCTTTCCTAGTCCGAGGGATGTGATTGAAGGGCAGCATCTTTGGATGTTCTCGGCTATATGGACGAAAGGCGCGACGCTGCGGTGCTCCCCATCGGGAAGCCCAATTTGTCGATAGATTAAGAGAATATGGGATCCCTGAAATTAAAGGAAACAAATAATACATCATCTGACTTGGTCATCGGGTTCCTCAATAGAGGTCATCGAAGCGAGCCGCTTGGACCATCTATGAGCCAAGCATTGTCCACTCCTTCACATCACGCTGCAGTGGGAAATGGTACGGGTGTATTGAAAATGTATGCCATATGAGTCTACCGTTTCATCACATAGCCTCATTCGGTATACCGCATTTCGTCCTGGCCCCGGCCCCCGACCCGTACAAAAGGTACAGGGAAATGATTGGGCTTAGGTTAGAAGTACAAAATACAAGACGCAAAGAGAAATAAGAACTCAGGGTTGTCCGTTCTGGATGTTGGGTGGGGTGACTCACATGTTAGGAACAGGTGGCTCCTGTTGAACTACGAGTATAAATGTACGTGTCGATATCAACTGAAGACCTCATGTTGTACCGGTTCATTACAATTACTAAAACGTCAGTCTTCAACTTACTCTTAGAAAAAGTAGGTACCAACATTTCCTGTAAAGCTCGATGGTACAGAACCAAGCGGTACTATAGGTAGATCTGCTGAAGTTTTATCTTATCTTAACGTAGGTTTTTGACAACCATATAATGCGTTTGGATAAAACGTTGAAAGTCGTATGTGTATTTATATGGATAATAGCTATTCGAATTCATGTTTACTGGTCCTTCTATAAGTGTAGCTCTCTCATTTCTCCTTTCCTCTACCCCTCCAATTATCTACTTTTGGCTCTATAGAGGTACTATATAATTATAGTCTTAGATAATATGTTCAACTCGAAATATTCATCCTTGGTTGATATATGCCCAGCAACATAGTCATGCTTTTCATCTCATATGTTGTGGATATATGATCTGCTGTCCTTTTGACACATACCATACTGTGACGGAAGAACCCATCCTATACATCACCGCCAAACACATCTGCAATACTATAGACATGGGACTTTAATCAGGCACTTGACTCAATTTGAATAAATTGGTATTTCTGTATAATCACCAAGAAGCGAGCACAATTTTATGCCCCCAAGAATTGTAAGGGCGACAAAGAAGTTGGGCAATGATGATCTAGGTAGAGAGTATCAGGCAAGAGATTTTACTATTGATATAAGAGGTTGAGACTTATGTTAAGTATGTTGACTCACTTAGAAACCTTATTAGGAAGGTTCTCGTGGTAGATCACTGTTCTTCATCACATCCTATTGCCCTCACTAGGTCTCGCCTAAGGCCGAAGGTCTTGGAAGCTGGACAAAGTGCTCTGTTTTAACAAACAAGTAATTGAGAGAAAAGGATTTCTAAACATATAGTGGCAAGCCTGCCGTAATCTCACTAAATACTTATTTGCTAACATTTTGGGAAACATAATTAAAGCCATTTTAACTTTTATTTGCTGTGCCGGTATGTCTTAGGTAGGAAAGTCAATGGAGAGAATGTCGCAAGGCTTGGCAGTGGATACAGCGCATTGCGAGATCGGGAATAAGTAAGACGTTACAATTCTGTTATCTCTATGACCCGGACGTTTCTTAACCCTACGTATGAGCGGTCAACGAGTTGGCGCCAGAAATGATATATTCGAAGATTTAGATAATAGGTTTTTACCACGTTCATGACGGATTTTGTGATGGGCGACGGGGGCGCAAAAAGGCGATATCCTTTTAATGTCTGCCAAAACTTTAACAAACTCATTGGATTCTTGTGGGACAATTGGCTGGCATTCGGATTTGGCCTTGCCTGCGTCCTGGGCTATTTCTTCCCTAGTAGGCCGAGTAGCCCTCTCAATAACATATAAAGAAGCATCACTGACTTGCCCCCCAAGACGTCGCAGCTCGCGGAGGCACCATCAGGTCCGAATATTCCATCCTGTACGGAGCCATTGGTTTGATATTCTTGATCAATGGAATGCAACTGGGGCCAGAGAAACTCAAGGAACATGCAGCAAACTGGCGCTTACACATTGTCACACAAGGGACCAACCTCGTCCTCGTTCCTGTGATCCAACTCAGTTCGTTTTAAAGTCGCATTCGCATGCCTAGCGGCAAGCCGCTGACGCTCGCTAGTCATTGTTCGCATCGTGATCGCTGCTGGCGGGGAGAGTTCAGGGACTATCGACGCTAGCATCCTTGTCGGAATGGTTGTAGCGAGCTGTATTCCCACAACCGTTGCATCGAACGTGGTCATGACGAGGAACGCGGGCGGCGATGAAGCCGCTGCCATCATCGAGGTAGTTATCGGCAATGTTGTCGGCTCATTCCTTTCGCCATGGCTGATCTACGCCTTCCTCCCCAAAGATGCCGAGTTCGCTTCGATCAGACCAGCGAATCCCAATACACTGGGTCCGATGTATGGCACTGTGATTAAGCAACTCGGCCTTAGTGCGTTGCTTCCGCTGGTGGTTGGACAAGGCCTGCGGTGGAAGTTTCCAAAGCAGGTGACTTGGACCTTGAGGACGTTTTATCTGGGGAAGTTCTGTTCCGTATTGCTGGTGTTAGTGGCCTGGTAAGTGGTGACTACACGAGCATGCTAGAGGGTATGAAATGGACTTATAAGCTAGGTCTACTTTCTCCGGTGCGTTTCAGACAGGAGCACTCACGGCACTACCGAAGTCTTCTGTGATATTCAACGTTTTTATGAACGTAGCCGAGTACATCCTGTTTACGGCTATTTGCTACTGGATCGCAGCACCGCCAGAGGGGTTGGCTAAATTGGTGAACAGGTATGTTGCTGATTCCAATGTGGCGTCACACTTTCCTGCGGTCATCCGGAGAGCTGTCACAGTCAAGAAAATGCCTAAAGAACTTGTCGTTGCCGTCTGTTTTTGTGGCGCGGCAAAGACCACAGCCGTAGGAATTCCGTTGGTAGCGGCTAGTAAGTTGATATCCAAAACCATTTCCTCCTATTCTTAACTACCTAACTAGGCACATGAACACGACTTCCTGTTGAGCCGTGTTCGAGGGCCATATACTCCCGAACTAAACATTTCGGAGCCCCTAGCCGTCTACCAAACTACTTAAATCAAGAAGAGATGGACAATAGGTACTAATTCTGGGTATCGCAGTGTGGTCTCAGCTTGACAACTTCACTATAGCATCGATTCAGGTACCGGTGCTTTTATATACGGTAGAGCAGGTATTTGTGGCCCAGTTTTTCACCGTGTTCTTCAAATGGTGGCTACATCGAGGCGAAAAGGGGGAGATGGATACGGAGACCGCCGCGACTGGGGAGCAAGGAGACATAACACATGACCAGGAGCTCGGTGCCGATTTGGGTGAAACTAGAAACGACCGGGTATCAGTTGGGTAGGTTAAAAGAGAGAGAGAGTTGTATAAGGAAAAGAAGAAAGAAGAGGTTGTACATGATATAATGTTGTCTCCTGAGGATGGTACCTATGTATCTGTGCCGGTGTGTTAAGCCAGCCGACCTGTTTGGTGATGCAAGCTTCCATGTAACAACATTACACATGTGTTCTTGTAATGACGAACTACCTACCTAGGTACCTAATGTGGCCTTCTGTGCCACAGAAGCTTTCTGCGGCAATTTCTCAATCTCATGGGCATGTCTCGTACGGAAGCAACGTAAAGTGAGGCAGGCCCATATTGCGCTAACATCCATGGCACGAGCCTCTCCTCATTACCTCGTACCAGAAGGCTTGAATACAGCATTATTTTGTTCTAGGCATGTTCCAATGACCAGATGAGGTAGCTAGGTAGGTAGGTAAGTAATTGTAGTTGACTTAATCTATCGAAACAGTGAAACCTACAAGAACATTCCATTGCGTTCCATACAGCTACCTAACGAGTGTCGTACCGTGTCGTGGCAGATGAACCTTCCAGACTTCCAACCCACTCGATAAAGCAATAGCGATCAACTCGGAAATTCGATAAAAGGGAGGAGTACCTAGGTAGCGAACCCACTTTATGACGTCCGGTGGCAGCGTGGAAAGTCTGCCTGCCCTGCCTGCCAGCCCGCCAGCCTGCCCTTTGTTGACCCTAGCTGCTGCGCTTATGCAAGGTATCATGATTACATACATCTCAGGTACATACATGCGCGCATACCTTTAGGTAACTTATTAGTTACATACATCGATTGCCCTCTGGCGATCGGCCGTTTTTTTGACCATTCAAATATCTAATACTCCAACTGAAGCGTTATCGCGAAGACTCTCTTTCCAATCGCACTGCACCTTACCTGTGTACGCGCTCGCTCCGAACGCCAACCACGAATCCTCTTCAGCACCAGACCACCAGACCTTAAGGACATCCGAGATGGCCTCGAACTCTAGCCGAACTCTGCGGGGCAGCTGCCACTGCGGCAGGAATCAATACATAGTCCAGATCCCTGGCGGCACATCCGAAGTTGCCCAGATTCTCTTCGATTCGAATGTCCACCACCGTTAGTCAACCACCAACTATTGGCTTCGTATCGTACAAATAGCACGAGAAACAGGAGCTAACATATGCCTACGTAGGAATTTCGTCTGCGACGCCGCTCTCCGCCTTTCTCAGAGTCCCCCTGTCTTGGTACCACAGCGAAACCTTCCCATTCTTTCCCGATGAGTCTCGAACCGCCATTCGCCGCGTCTACTCGCATCCCACCGACCAAAGCGCTATGCGACAGTTCTGCGGATTCTGCGGCACTCCCCTTTCGTACTGGTCTGAGCAGCCAAGGACCGAGGCTGACTACATCCAATTGACCCTTGGGAGCCTGCTGACGGAGGACTTGCACGGCCTAGACGACATGGGGCTTGTTGCCGACGATTCTGATCAGGATGAAATGGAAATTGTGCCTACGCCGGCGTCCGGTCGAAGATCGCAATTGATCGGACGAGAATTTACTAGCATTCCCTGGTTCGAAAATATGATATCCGGCAGCCGCTTAGGCAATATGCACACGACGAGAGGTGTTCAAGCGAGCCGAGACGGTAAAGTTCGGGTTGAATTCGAGATCACCGAGTGGACAGGAGACGACACGGCCGACGACGAGGCGGACGGGTCCGAGACCTCCGCTACGGGCAAGAGGAAGCGCGATGAGGTAGAGGACGCAGGTGCCGATGACAATACCACTCAGCGAGCTATCTGAGCCGCATTTGGTCGCGGCTTAAGAGGCCAGACCGGCCTCTCCTCCATTTAGGACGTGACATAACCATACCATAGCAGCGGAGTGGCCGGGAACCTTGTCACCGACGGTAGGTTGCTACATCGATCGGATGCAGTCACTTGCACCTACCTTTCTTGTTAACGGCGTTCATCGATCTTTACTATTTGCAATGCATCGACTCAATTCGGGGGGCCGTAGTATTTGGGTCTTTTTAGCACGGATACGGACGAGCGGCGTGGATTCGTAGTCCCGAGATTCCGCCTCGGAAAATAATCTTGCATCAAACTCGGAGTTGGACGTGGCTGAAAAATGGCCCGACTTAAGGGGCTTTCAATTGACTTATAGCAATGATTATCCAACCACCCGTGAAAAGGGCAGGCTGTAAATGGATGTAGGAAGCATTCTCCGCAGAAACGAGGTTATAGAATAGCTTATATGAACAGCATTAGTCTTCGGAACACCGCGTACATCCCCCGTTCTCCAAACTCGAATGTCGCAAGCCGTCAACGTTCAGGTGCTAACCCGAAGGCCCCTACCCCCCACGCGAGATGTTGCGCCGCAACTCGACGCGTCAGACTTGAGCGGCGGCCAAGATCTTACCCTGAGGGGGCTACCGCTACCATTCATCAATCCGTTACTATCCCGAATCCAAGGAACGGCGATCCCCAAATGCGACGCCCACTCAGTTGTGCCTCCGAAGTTTTCGCGATTCTTGGTTGCAGGCAGGTTCGCATGTTGCCGCATGTTTCGAGAGCGTTGCCTCACATGTCCGGAGACACGGGCCGTCGCTGGGATCTGGCACGCTTCCGCCAGAAACGAACTCAACTGTGGGGGGGCCATCCAAGTTGGCGAAAACGGACCCTGGGCTTTCTAGCCCCAATTACCCCGCGGCGGAGATCGTTGCTGTGGCATGAATGGTTTGGAGAACAGCCAGCATCGTACAAGCCTGGCGTCCTCGGTCGTCACGGTCCGACATGGGAGAATTGGGAAAAGACTGAACTGATATTGCGAGGAAGTCCATATACGAGGCTTCATAAGGGTATAAGAAGATGCTAGCCTCCGTTATTTGGCGAGCGGGCGTGCTGTTCGACTCAGTATCTTCAAGCCATCTTCTTCTCTCTGTCTGCCCGCGAGTTCGTTTGCAGTCTTGGCTTGGCCCAGAACATATATCCAATTTTCCCGGACGAGATCGAGACGCTAGTGGGCAGCGACGAATAGCCTAGATACCCTTCTTGGCCTCCGCTTACCTGGTCCACTCAATATGTCGTTACCTTCGGACTTTGTCTGGGGTTTTGCTACGGCTTCGTGAGTGACGCCAGGCTTCTCTCTGTATATCTTGCGAGACATTCCACTGCTCAGTAACGTCTTTTGGGACTAATCCAAGCTTTTCTTTCTACAGCTACCAGGTTGAAGGTGCTGTTGACCAGGATGGCCGTGGCCCAACCATCTGGGATACCTTTTGTGCTACGGAAGGGAAGATTGCTGGCGGGAAAAATGGACGTATTGCCTGCGATTCATACAACCGAACCGCCGAGGACATTGCCCTGTTGAAAGAACTTGGCTCCAAGTGTTACCGCTTCTCGTTGTCGTGGACGCGAATCATTCCACTAGGTGGCCGAAATGATCCGATCAACCAGGCCGGCATCGACCACTATGTCAAGTTCGTTGATGACTTGCTTGAAGCTGGCATCGAGCCCTTCATCACACTGCTCCACTGGGACGTTCCAGACGAACTTGATAAGCGATATGGCGGCCTACTGAACAGGAAAGAATTCCCACTCGACTATGAGCATTATGCACGCGTTGTCTTCAAGGCGATTCCCAAGTGCAAGAACTGGATCACGTTCAATGAGCCTTGGTGTAGTTCCATTCTCGGGTACAGCACCGGATATTTTGCTCCCGGTCACACCTCTGACCGGACCAAGTCGTCTGTTGGCGACTCTAGTCGAGAGCCTTGGATCGTCGGCCACAACCTGCTCGTCGCCCATGGCAGGGCAGTGAAGGTCTATCGCGACGAGTTCAAACCCACTGACAAAGGTCAGATTGGCATCACCCTGAACGGTGATTACACATACCCATGGGACCCTGAGGACCCGAGGGATGTCGAAGCCGCTAACCGAAAGATTGAGTTCGCTATCTCCTGGTTTGCGGACCCTATTTACTTGGGTAAATACCCAGATTCGATGAGGAAGCAGCTTGGCGACCGGCTGCCGGAGTTTACACCGGAAGAGTTAGCCCTCGTCAACGGATCAAACGACTTTTATGGCATGAACCACTACACAGCCGACTACGTCAAGCACGGGGATGGCAACCCGGCTCCGGAAGATTTCCTCGGGGATCTGACGACTCTTTCGTATAACAAGAACGGTGACTGTATTGGTCCCGAAACGCAGTCGTTCTGGCTGCGCCCCAACCCGGAAGGCTTCCGCGGCCTCATCAACTGGCTCAGCAAACGTTACGGCTACCCCCCTATTTACGTGACCGAGAATGGTACCAGTATCAAGGGGGAGAACGACCTGACCGAGGAGGAGATCGTCAATGACGAGTTCCGCTATAAGTACTTCTACGACTACGTCAACGCCATGGCCAAGGCTGTCAGCGAGGACGGCTGCAACGTGAGGGGCTTCATGGCCTGGTCTCTCATGGACAACTTCGAGTGGGCCGAGGGCTACGAGACCCGCTTCGGCTGCACGTACGTAGACTACGAGCATGACCAGAGGCGCCGACCGAAGAAGAGCGGCTTGGAGATGAAGAACATATTCGACGGGGTCATGGACAAGGTCTAGGAGGGCTCGGTTGGGACTTCTGGTTGCAGGGGTTACTGTACGGCCTTCTCCTTTGATACCTATGCAGGTGGAATACGGCCGGACACGGTGTCGGTCGGAATTATGATATTTAATACGAGGTATATGTCCACGGGCACCATCTGCCTGATGATTATTTCTATTGATATATGTGTCCACATTCTAACATGCGTAACGGACACTGTAGGTCTTCCAGCCCAGGTTCTAGATGGGAAATATCACCACCACATTTCATTTGGTGCCAATGCCTTGGGCCGTGCTACTACCTATTACTCGAGTTAAATTGTTGGATCGCATTGTTGCCTGTCTAAGTCGAAGCCGCTCCCGCAGCTTGCGTTCACCGCTGGCCCGGCCTTCTCCAATGCCGACTGGGAGTATGTTACATTCCGGCAAAACACGTACATACAAGATGTGCTGTTCTGCCCGGATGTCTACTATCGGGGTTGAGCCTTATTGCCTTTAGAAGAAACCCACGGCTCCTGCATATATGTGTTTTGCCGGAATTCGCGGCGCGCGCGGAACGGCCTCTAGCCCAAATGCAACCTGGTACTTAGAATACATATATAGATAGGTAGGTAGGTAGTACAGCTCATGCACAATATCGACCTCACCATCGTCCGACGACTCGGATCTACCAGTAGCAGAAACACGTCAAGCTGGTCGGGCAAAATATCGGAGCGGACGGGCGGAAAAGACGGAAGTGGCCGGGATCTCTCCTAGGTACATAGATGGCTGGCGTTGAATATGGAAGAGAGGGTTTATCGGCTGGAGAAGATAAAGTGGGATATCGGATTGAGCACTTTTCTCGAAACGATGAAGGTCTTGAGACGTGTAGCCTGCCAAGAAGGCTCTGAAGCCTTTGATCTACTTACCTTTAATGCCATATTCGCGAACACATCAAAACGTCTGGGGTATGTCACCGGCATCTCCTATTGCCACTCATCCCATCAAGCTTCGCCAGGGTTACAATTTCGCGAGTTCTCACTACGCCCTCGAAGTCAAGCTCAGAGTCTACAGTATAGCTATACTTAAGTAACCGCTCTGCCAGATTTCGGTCTGCTGAAAACGTTCATATCCTCGGGTTCCTATCCCAAGCGGTCTATTCCACACACGACTTAGACTTTTAAACAGCATTATATATCAATCAGTTTGTACCGATGCTAGAAACACTTTACCCCTGTATTCCAGGTGGCATCATCTAGACGACCAGCCTTTCGTTTCGTACAAGGCGATTCAATAGTTGAACTGTAGGATATACTTATATTTTGCCTAGCCCGAAGCCCGAAGACGGACTATTGAATATCTCCATACCAAGGGAGCAAGAGTCTATAGAAATGCGGCGACTACCTGCTCCAAACTAGAGTCGAAATATGACCAGAAAGAATATTGGGGGCTTCCAATACATTCCCATACGGACAGCAACGCCAGCTTGAATGATCAGAGAGCCGTGAAGTTGGCACGGTGACAGCTTTCGACGAGAAAACAAATAGTACATGCCTACGGGATGCTGGTGTACCTATCTATCTATTTCATATAAGAATGGAGACGGATCGACCTTCCTAAAAAGAACACGGCGCTCGATGCGTTTAGCGAATTGGGTACTTGGCCCTTCTAGAACCCCCGAGATAGCTCCAATATATGACTCTTTGCTGACGGCTCTACAAGAGTGATCGGGACTGTCCGTAATCACCTGCCGCACGACTTCCCGGAGCCGGGGTTCGGGTAGAGATGTTGGGGGGGAAGGGGAGTCCGGGACGGCATCATAGACACAGCTTATTGTATTCCTGGGGTAAAGCAACTTTTGATTATAGTATACATTCATTGCCCCTTTACGGCCCTCTCTATTTTGCTGTAGAAAACCACGTGGAAGTTACTGCCTCTCCTAGCGCTCAGTGGCCCTGAGATTAAAAGAGAATTTCAATAGTTCCAGATCAGTGACCAGCTAGAAGACTTTCCCTTCACTGAGTCTGCGGAAAAGGTTGACCCCCCCCCCAAACCTGTAGACTGCATGCTCCGTACTGAAATGAAAGGAAGGTCTCGTATGTACCTGGGGCAAGGTGTGCATATATATTGGCTTAAATAATCCCTTGATCACGGTTTTCCCCTTGTCACAACGGTCGAAGTGCTTGTGAGGAGAAGGCCCATCTCCGAAGCTACGCCCCCCTATCTCTCCGTGGCTATGGCCATCGGCACCCCTGAGCCTAGTTTCCGGCCTGATAGACTGAATACGCTGCTGACAAAATGATTCAAGGTCTGACAAGAACTACAGACACGGCCGAGTTTTCCGCGGAGAATGCGCGGGGGAGAATCGAGTGCGACTCCAGTGGGTTTGCCGTCGTAGAAATCTCACCAGGGGCTGGCCGAAGGCGTAAACTCTTCCGAGTTGGTAAGATGATAAAGGTTACAGGGGAGAGCATTACTGAGTTGAAATCGGAAGGAGATTTGTCCGCATATTGTCCTTGCAGTTATCTGGATGATGGTGAATCGAGAGTTTGGTATATAGATCACCAATATGGGATGTTGTGGGTTCCATGTATCATGTACCGTCCCGGAGACGGAACTGCTTCCCCAGAATCAACAAGTAGGAACTCGGAAAGGAAATCCAGTCAAGGCTGTGAAATCACATGAACTCTATGTTCTGTGTCATGTAGGCCTTGGAAGCAAATCATGCCTTTCCGAAATATCTAGTATGTATCCGTCCCCAACGAACAATTTTCCCCTCGCACTGGCTGTTGAATTCGATATAACGCCTCATTATCATCACACGAAGATTCCCGAACCGTAGACGGCGAAGTCTCCCCTACCTAACCTTTCCATATAAGTATACATGCTTAGGCATACGCATGTATGTCTACGGCTGCCTCTTGGCGGCCAGGTCGTGCAGGTCGCCTGTCTCGCCGACCTGGACCCTGCCGCCCGACTTGTCGTCGGCCCTCTTGGGGCCGCTGGCCAGCGCGCCGTCAACCTTGTCCTTGACCGCCTCGCCGTGCGCCTCCATGTTGGCGCCGACGTCCGCCTGCGTTGTGTTGCCGTACGTCGACGACGTCTCGTCGATGATGTTCCTGTTACCGGCACCACCCCCCTGCAGTTAGCGCGCTACTCTGCTTATACTACCTTGACAGAGATGGGTTGGTTGTTTCTGGGTCGAGTTCTGGTGTGCGGTGTACATGTAGCTGGCATCGTGGGTAGACAGGAAGTGAAGTAAGGGAAGGAGAATGGTAGGGATGGGTAGCTTACTTCGCTTGCCCGTGCTGGTGCGAGTCGAGGGTTGTTTGCTCGAGCTCGGAAGAGTGGCCGCCGCGTGAATCAGTCATTTTGGAAGCTGGCTGTGTTTCGTTCTCTTTTCCGTAGGGTGTTCCGTAGGGTTGAAGTTGCAATGGGCCACGTATGGTTGTCTGGTGTTCGCGATTAGACGTGTCCAGTCTGGAAAGTCGTGGACGGTTTGGTTATTATCAGTGCTCAAAGAGGTTGCGAAGGCGTGCCTGGCTATGTATTTACTACCTGGCTACCTACCTAGGTAGGTTGACATCATAAGTGGGGTCGCTTAGTGACGTATGTCTCTGTAAGTCAAGGTTATACAGTCATACACCCGCAAAGCGCTCGTGCTTTGTCTGACTGTCTGAGAAAAAGCCTCCTTTTACTAATTAGTGCTATGGGTGGCCTGACCAATCAACTTCGAATAAAGGTTGTCGTTTCACTTCTGAGGTTGTCTAGGTATGCTGCCGACGGCCTAAAGTCGACTTCAGGCCACGTGAGGCTCATCAGCAGTAGGTGATATGTATATGGCCTCCATAACCCCATTGTGTACACATGACCCCATGTGTTTGCCTCAGATTGTCTCGGGCCATGTTTGAGTTACTTCCAGAAGGAACTGACGGTATCTCCATCAACTTCCTATGGGCCAAAGTAGTTGATCTCTGGCCTTACCAGTATCAAACCGCCATAAATGCCCTCGTACATCTCACAGTGGCCGAATAGGAGCACACGTGGACGTAGAGCGATCCGTAGGTCTCCTATTTATATGATAGGTCGTAGGTTGTCTTGTTATAACCTTTTATCAACACCTGCGCTATCCTTGATTGCGGTTGCCCGCGCATCTTGCGACGCCTTCAAAGACGCAATATTATCGTCAATAACGGCGATCTCAGCCTCGATCCGGAGTATTTTCTCTGAGAGCTTTTCCTCATACTCTTTGTCGGTTAGTTTCTTCATAGGACTCCATTTAGAATCAAGCCAACTTGTCTTTGGTTTAGACTCCCTATTCTTATATAGTTGGGATAAATAGGAGCTACCAGCCCCAAGAGTACTGAAGAATAGGATTCCTGGAATGATATTTTTGGGGCCTCCTGCATAGTTGTCAGTGGTGGCACACAGCGAGAGAGTTGTGTGGTGGCATGAGGAATACTTACGAAACATGCCACCAACCATTCCCGAAACCCCACCGGCTACTCCGCTTGCCTTGACAAGATCTGACGAGCTGAGGTTCTCTTCGCCTCCCCACGCATGCCAAAGTAGACCCCTTGAAGCTATACTTGGTTAGTGGCTATTGTCAAGCTCTTCTAGACGATAGGCCTTACCCATGTAACTCGTTCCCAGAGCAAACCACTGAAAACCGGCGACCAGTGCAAAGAGCGTAGGTGGTGCTGATCTCACAATACCAGAACCAGCTCCGACTACTATGCCAATGCCGCCTAGGCGAGGTCAGCAATGCGATTTTGGTAGGGCCTCGTTCACTACCCAGTCTGGAGTGAACTCACCAGTCACCGCTCCAGTGTGAAGGGACCTCCTTGCGATTTGCATAAGCTCGTCAGCTGAAGGCATATCATCACCGTACAAACTTGGTTCGGGGACAGGAGCAGGAGCAGGAGTTGAGCCAGTCGTGCTGGTATTAGCCGAGGATGGCTGAGGTCGGGAGTGAGGTGGAGGCGCCATGCTGCCTGCTATTACCAAGGGATCAGGCGCTTCCGCCGGGTGTTTGGGCAAGTTGTAAGTTATGAAATAGCTGAGAGGCCGATGTGACAGGTTTCTAACAATAGCGGACTATGCGGGAAGACCAATGCAGGCAGGCAGGTTAGTAAAGGAAAGGGGAAGAGGAAAAAAAACTTGTCACATATGATAGCGGGATATGTAGGTGTCGTTGCTGAGAGTTGTCGATCTGCTGTAGAAGACGCTAGCAGGCTAGGTTAGGTGGAGGTTAGGCGACGAAAACGCCTTGCTGACGGGAAGTTAGCCGCAAGTCAGGAACGAGCCATAGAGATGTCAAATCAACACAGCGATCTTGATGCACAGTAATCCCGTTGGATGGTTGGATGGGGGGAATGGTTGTAAGGTGGGCGAGAATTTGCCCATCAAACCCATGGCAGCCCGTCGGTCGTAAAAGACCCTTGTTCTGATCCGTGCCAAGTGCCTAGCAACACACAGGGTGGCCAATGGCTGGCAGGAAGAGAGGGGAGCGCACCTCACCTCACTGTCCACATAGGTGAACCGAACGCCTGCAGGCTGAAAGCCTGCTTCCCCGCCCTTAGTTTAGGTACCTAGGCCCTTGGTTCAATGGCACATACGATCTGGAAATACAGTACATTTTTGACGGAGGCACAGATAGACGCCCATGAAGATGTTCGCGTTAATACTAGGTAGCAACGTGCCCTGGGGAGTGAAAGCGCACAGCCAGGCCAATAGTATCATGTGATCTCTTTGTGCACTGAAGGACATAAACAGTATAATCCTGTTTGGTGGCTTCAATTGCTGACGATTGATTGCAATGTGTGTATAGTTGTTGTATACAAAATTGGAAGAGGGTGTACAGTACCTAGGTAGTTAGGTAACTCTAATTGTGGTGGGCTGTTCAAAGCCCCACCTGGACAGCACCCACATGTATCTACCTAGGTACCTATCTACCTACCTACTGCAAGTAGGTAGTCCTGCTACCTGCCTACCTCCATACCTACCTACCTAGGTACTCAGGCTGCTAGGTACCTACTACTACTACGCCGTATTGTACCATACCTAGGCGACGGCGGCAGGGCGGACACCAGGACTTTCAGGACCTCAAGCACACGCCCAATAGCCGACCCGACCCCGTACAGTACGTAGCGAGAAAGAAAAAAAGAAGAAAAAAAAAAAAGTGAGCTAGCCCTCCCGACCTTTTTTCACCAGCAACTTTTTCCTACCGATCGAGTAGGAGTGTAAAAGTTTCTCGATCTCCTTGCCCATTACACAACCCTCAGGCCACGACTGCGTCGTGCCAATCCACCTACTGATAACTCTTAGATTGGCATCGATTTATCACCCCTCTTTCTCGCCGGATCCTCTACATCATTTGATCCCTTTACCTCTTTCATCCCACACCGACCGGAGCATTAGCCCTAGCTGCTTCGGCACTTGCACTCTACTCACTGCGCGCGACGACTTTGTACAGCGTTGCGCGTGGCCACAAAACACCGCAATCATGGGTATGTCGTCGCCTCTTGACCCGCCGTCGCCCTTGTATATGCTGACCGCTGATGTCCTACAGCGCCTAAGAAGAAGGAGCAACAGCAGAAGATGTCCCTCGGGGCCTTCTTGCAGGAAGAGAGTCTGTCCGCCCCATTTTCTCCCGCTCTCCCATTGCTATTGCCGCCAATCTGCAAATTAACCGAGCGAGGCTATGCTAACTGCCTACAGAGTATGGTGGTTCATGGGCTGATGAAGTCGAGGACTCATTTGGTATGTCGAATCTCGAACGCAACCCCGCCGATGTGCCTGCATTCGCCCTTGCTAACGTAGTCTCTAGGCTCTCAGCCATTGCCCCCCGCCACCAGCGAGAGACGAACTGGATATTCCTCCTACGAAGGTTCTGGATACGACCGAGGTATATTGGAAGCCCTGCCAATCATCTTGGCTGTTGTTCGCTGCCCGCTGACCAGAGACTCAATAAAGGCTATGCTACTCGTGAATACCCGACTCAGCTTCCCACCAAGCCGCCTTACACTGCCCATCTTGGCAACCTGTCTTACGATGCAACCAGCGAGACCATTACCGATTTCTTCGCAGACTGTGATATCACCAGTGTCCGAATCATCGAGGATCGTATCGAACAACGACCGAAAGGTTTCGCCTATGCCGAGTTTGCCAATGTGGAAGGCCTGAAGCAAGCTTTGACTTTGGATGGAACCAGCTTTGCCGGCCGAACTATCAAGGTCAGGATTGCTGACCCTCGTAAGTCGCATCATGATTGATATGTCACTGGGGGATGCTTGTACTGATAAACCCATAGCCAAAGACCGAGACAACCGAGGCGGCGAATCGGCCCGCGACCTTTCCAGCTGGGAGCGGAAGGGCCCCCTCGCAGATGCCTCGCCTCGTATGTCCCACTCGAAGGAGTATGTCGACCGCCGCGGTCAGGGTCCCCGAGATGCGCCTCCCGATGATGGCAAAGTGCGAGATTTCGGCAACTGGGAACGCAAGGGACCGCTATCACCCCTTCCCCAGGCTGAACGTTCAGGCTCCAGAGACAATAGCCGTCCCCGTACTAATGACAGCCGTGGTGAGGTCCGGAAGGATCGTAGGGCTTCCCCCGCCACTTGGGGCGAAGGCCGGCAAGAAGGGTCCCGACCCCCCAGGGAATTCAGAGAGCGTCCTGAACGTCCCGAGCGCTCTGAACGTCCTGAGCGCGCCCCTACTGCTGCCGACATGGACAACCAGTGGCGCAGCAACATGAGACCTGACCGTTCAGTCAAGTCGCCTGAGCAATCCCGTGACGGCAGTGAGGCACCACCATCACCAGCTGGTTCCAGTGCAGCCCCCGCCCTCGCAGGCGGCCGCCCTAGACTGAACCTTCAGAAGCGAACTGTCTCCGAGGCCACAGATGCCGCGTCGCCTGGGCTTGCGGGCGGCGATTCCAAAGCTAGCCCGTTCGGTGCTGCTCGTCCTATTGATACGGCAGCAAAGGAACGTGAGATTGCAGATAAGCGGGAGCAAGTCCTGAGAGAGAAGAAAGAGGCCGAGGAGAAGGCGAAAGAAGAGCGGCGTCTCGCCAAAGAGGTCGCAGCCAAGGAGGCCGCAGCTAAGGAGGTAGCAGCCAAGGAGGCCGCAGAGAAGGCCGCAGAGAAAGCCGCAGCCGAAGCGGAGAAGGAAAAGGAGGAAAAGGAGAAGGCAAAGGCCGAGACACCCGAGGAGAAGCCGCAGATTCCGGCCGAGACGAAGGAGGAGGCGAAGGATGAAGGTACCCAGCGCGGTGGGGCTGGAGATCAGAAAGTGCCTACCAAACCGAGGGAGAACGTCGAGAATGCGAAACCCAGAGCCGCCTTCAGCGACAACTGGAGAACGCCATCGGGAGAGCAGCGACATGGACGTGGTGGTGGCTATGTGAATTCCAATGCCCCACGAGGCCGTGGCGAGGCTCGAGGACGCGGTGGTCCTCCACGTGGGCCTCGGGGAAACCATGAGGGCAGGCATGAGGGCAGGCATGAGGGCAGGGGTCCTCGAGCAAACGGAGGCCCCCCTACATCGGCTTCCCAGACGCCATCTCAGGTCACATCGCCCACTTCTGAAGCTTCTGAAGCCGCTCCTTCGAAGGAATCGGATGGTTGGACGACAGTACCGACCAAGGGACGTCGTAATCAGGGTACACGTGCCTGAACGAGGCGTGTGCGCTCTATACAATATTCCAGATTCTTCATGCTCAGGCTTGTAAAAGGGAGTCCACCGGCACCCTGATTCTCTGGACTTGCAATATGAGAAGAAAAAACATTTGTCTTTGATTATTACCTTTGCCCCTTCTTGACGTGATGACAACTACGCCTACGACCGTGAACCAAATAGCGTGGTACGGCTATACTCCATTGCACATCGGGCAAATGGCTTGTTCGGAAGCTGCTGGTTACACTCGACAGCATGGTATACACGCATGTGTGTAGGGACCAGGAGGATTGTGTATGGGGGCTATCGTGGCTCGACTCTTTTAGATGTTGCCAAACCCTCGCCTGACATTTCTCTCTGCTTTGACATTTAAGGCACTCCTCCCAACTCCAGACAGAAAAAAACATACGCAAGCAGACGGGCAAAATCAACGGTCGACTACAGTGGAGCCCCCAAGATAGGAGTTCGTGGCTACTTTGTTTTGGCTGCTCTTTTTATCTCTCAACTCACCTCTTCGCTTGTGTTTATGCGTTCTGACCAGTCAGTCAGTGATCTTCTACCAACAGGGGGCGTTGGCCCTACTGTCGCATTTTCTACTGCTCTTTATACGATGAATGAATGTATGGACGGATGGATGGATGGATGGACGGACGGACGGAAGGCAGATGGTAACGAAACGAAGAAAACGAGCCGGACGAACGAACGTAAAAAAGAGAACAAGTAAGGCAAAGCGAGGAGCAGGTTTTCCACTTTGTGTATTAGGTCAAGCAGGCAAGGGTGAGGGAAGGACTACATGTAGTTGAGTAGGTACCGACAGACAGCACCGCCACGAAGACAGGGAGAAAAATGGTTATCGTCTTTTGCTCTTTAGTATACGTCTCCAACCTCTTGTGCGTATTCTCAGATGATAACGATGATGATCCTACATGTACTACATCTCCATCCTACAAGACTCCTTTCCTCTTCCTCCCCAACCCCAGTTCGTCGGTATTCCTTATAACTCAGGTACCTAGCGAGGTAGGTATAGATCTGGTATCATCAAGAACCACTCACGAAATAAGCTACCTACTTTTAAGTCATAGCCGTTGGCTACTGCATGTACGCGCGAACGTCGGGACAATCTTGATTATTTCTGCTCTACCGTGCTATATAATACCAAATTCGAGGCTCATCATCCATCCCCGAACATCGCACAACCCGTCTCATCGAGGTCCCTGATATAGCTACTAGGTCAACACATACGGCTCCGACGCCCGCCCGCCAATCAGCCAATAGCTCATTCTCGTCAACCTTCGTGATCCATACGTGTGTGCGTGTGTGTGTGTGTGTGCGTGTGTGTGTGCGAGTACGTAGCCAGCTAACTAAGCTACTTATGTAGGTAGGTAGCTAACCACCACTACCTTTACTTCTTTTAAAAACAGAACACCCATCAATATCTCACTTCTTGAACACCTGCGCGCCCAGGCGCTCGATCTCGCGCGCCTCGGCGGAGCCCTTGCCGGCGGCCTCGAGCAGGGCGGCCCAGGCGTCGGCGTCGCGGGCCTTGACGGCCTCCTCGGCGGCCCGGACGCGCAGCCCGCACTTCTCGTACATGGCGATGGCGGCGCCCGGCTCGAGGTTCGCGCACTTGGGGATGAAGACCGCCGCCAGCCGCGTGTTGCCGGCCTGGATTACCTGGTTGAAGAAGGGCTGGTGGGGTAAGGTAGTCGTTGGTTAGCAACGGAACTGACTGGTCGTTGATTGGGATTGGGAAGGAAAGGGGGGGGGGGATAAAGAGGGCAGTTAGTTAGTTGCTCACCTCCCACCCGATCGGGCTCTTTCGGCTCTTAGCGATGTCCTCGATCTCGTTCCAGTCTCGCTTCGCGACAAGCGCTCGCAGTCTATGGTAAGAATCAACTTGTTAGCATTTCCTCATTCCGTCTCCGAGCAGATAGAATCCATAGCAGCAGGAGGATATCAGGTTGCCTCACCGGATCCACCAGACGACTTTCTCGGGGACCTTGAACTCGCTCTGGATCTTCTTGGCCTTGTTGTGGTAGCCCAGCCGGATCAGCTTGAACAGCGTGTCGTTAACACTGAGTCCCGTAAATGTGTCCGTGAGATCGCGGTCGAACGCTTCCTGCATGCGCAGGAGCGTCGCCGCCTCCTTCAACGCCGCCACCTCGAGATAGTTCTCTCTCGAGTCGGATAGCATCTTTGTGGCGAGGGCTAGCTTATCGCCCGCCGTGCGCGCATCCGGCTGTTGCAGAGCCTCGTGGATGAACACGCCGGCCCCGTCGACTCGGCGATCGTCCTGGTAGTAGAGGTCCTTGAGCAGGGCATTGTCGTCCTCGAGCGCCGCGGACGATTCCACAAGTGCTGTGGCCGCCGGCCGAGCGTTGATGACCCGGAAGAAAGAGGCGAGGGGAAGCTTCTTCTTTATGTGAAGGAGCACGAAGAGCATCAGGTCCGAGTCGCCGCTTTCGATCGCCTTGTCGAGCGCGATCTCGTCCTCCTCCATGCTAAGAAGGAGAGGCACTTGACGTCCGGCGCGAGGCTCGTGATTGAGGAGCTCGGTGGCTAGGCGGCCTCGTCCTTCGTCGTACGCAGCGCGAGCGATGGCCTCGAAAGAGATGCCTGGTTTCCCTGCAAGTCTTTCCACAACTAACCGACAAATCGAATCATCGTCTTCGGTTCCCATTCGTACCTTTGCCGATGCCCAATGCACATATATGCGGTCCGTGGAGAGGCGCAGATACCCGGCGATACGGAGTGCGAGTAGATATTCGTGACGATTGATGAGTCTCTGGATTAGACCCTCGGGCGTTAGGCGCTGGTATTGTTCGTAGGATAGGGGGAGTCCGATCTCGTAAAATCGTACGGCATTGATAACTCGTAGCGTCTCGCACATGTCAACAAAGTCGTCACTGCTATATATGTCCAAGACGGATTTTCCGAACGAGGCAGCCTTAAGTAATTGTTTCTGCCAGTGGATACTGAACTCGTGTCCAGCAGCGGCAATGCATGTATCCACGGCTTCGACCAGATTCGGTCTGATGAGCTGGATATTATCATCAGCCTTCGGAGACTGGTTCTCGAGCTGCTCCACCGCATCAAGAAGAACGGATGCCGGTGACTCCGTGCCATAACGGAACACTTCGTCTGTGACATCTGGTACCCTTTGGAGAAAGTCACAGACGTCATTTGTGATTAGCCGGACACCGTCGTGATCTTTGGACGTTAGCAGTGAGCAGAAATCCGAGTTGGGTTGTGACTTACCGGGCAGCACATGGACCCGACCCTCGTATACGTAGCTTGCTACGGCATTTTTTGGCCCTACTACATTTACCTCATCCTCCCAGGCGATGACGACAGCATCATTACCGCACCATTGTAAGTACTTGGGGTTCAGTTGAGACCGAGAATTGTACTCGCTTAGCCGGCTCTGGAAGTCTGCCGTGATCACATGGGCCTTGCCATCTACGGCATAGAGCGCTGCGAACTTCCCGTTCGGAGATACGCTGATATGGGCGAAAGGGCCGATGTCAAGGAACCGGTCTTCGCAATCGGTTGCATCGACGACATAAATTGTCCTTCCGATGCTCAGCAGTACCTCGACGGACCGTGACAGCGTAAAACTCGGGGAAATGATGGTCCACGCGTGAACCTCACCTTCTGGCGGTGATGCGAGTGCCTTCGGCCGTGGCTCGTCGTATGAGGAAACTGAAATTAGAATATTGTTGGAGAGCAGCGCGACCATTCCATGGTCATAAAAGCGGCAAGATTGAACCCCGAAGTCTTCGGCTTCGTGGCCAAGAGAGAACTGCGTAAAGTCGCCTTGCAGGTTATAGTAGCACCGCACGGTGCCATCGTAGCTCACGACAAGAAGCTTCTCATCTTCAGACCACCCGAGGCCCTTGATGGACCCCTTATCCCAGGATATACTCTTCAGTAGCTTTCCAGCGCAACTGTAGATGTCGACACTGGGCTTGGAGGGTTTAGAAGGCCGGTACGACACGAATTTGGTCTCATCTTGGTGGATCGCTGAGTGACGTCAGTGGAATTATTTCTATGCAGGCTCGAATACAAGCTCTACTACGAGGAGAGGATGAGGCATTCGATTAGCACGGGAACTAGTGCCAGGAATATGGGTATTCACGAGTAGCCACGAAGTCTTTACGCGTGTTAGGCTTTCATATATAGGTGTAATTCTTCTGTGGCGGTGAAAAGAGTAGCGTGTTGTGATGACTCGATCCTAACCTGCGACTGATACAGGAAGTACGGAATATGTAGGGAGTTTACTGAGTCGGTATGTGTGAAGGCGATGAACCGATAGAAAAGAGCGGCTTACCTACAGCGCCACCATATGGAGCACCAGCGACGATATAATTGTCGAGGTCCAGATCCTGGTCAAATATCGCGGTATACAGTTGGGTCTTGCGGTAAAACCGATCTCCGACCCTCTCCCATCCGGCCGTCGGATGTGTTGCCTCCATTGTCGCTCAGTTGGTCATCTCGACAACATAATGGATTTGATGGAAATGGTTGCTATTAGCTCTGGGTAGGCAGCTTAGGTGCATGCGCGTTCCTTGGCTGCTTGGGCAGATGCGATGCCATCCATGGATGTAAATCAAAGCCACATCCAGGTCAGGTGCAGGGGGGCGCAGGCTTGGGAACCGGGTAAATTCCGGTGTATTATGTCATCCACTTCCTTCCATCCACTTCACATGCACCGTTCGTACTCTCGCCTTGACTCGATAGCTTCTGATTTTGTTTCCCATCAGCTTAAACTACACCCCAGTTTTAATATACACTTGAAAGTCTGCTAGGCACATGATATGTTACGATAGCGAGGCGAAACACGATTGGAGTAGTCCCTAAAAACAGGCACCTGAGAATCCAAGAAGAGAACTGGCCGACTCCCTGATACAAGCCTAATCTTAGGTACCCAGTGCACCAGATGCTCACAATCGGACGAGGAGCCTTTCTTATGTGCGAACCTACCTCGGTATGTTTATGGTATGCCTACCCGGACACTACATGAAGTATACTTGGGAGTTCCGGGGGTGATAAATAGTCAACGTATAAAGATAGTTTCATCAAATGGTTTTTAGTTTATCCAGCCTGCTGTTTCTATTCTTAGTTCTATCGTAAGGCTTAATAAAGGCTTAATAACACGAAGCTACATCCACCGGAAGCACTATGTATGTGGGTTGATGAAGCCACATTCCTGAAGATAGGGCACAGTCTCGTGGTGACCTTCCATGAGTCTTAGCTCGCCAGGGACTGTGCGAAGTGATACAACTGTTGAACCAGGTTATGGAAGTAGTTAACCGTGAAAAATCAATATTTCTGATAGCAATTTAAGACTTTGGAACCAAATTCTGCGTGAGTGGCCGATAAACTCTGCCTCCACAGGATTGGGCTAGATCCGTTGTATTCACATAGGTACACAACTTTGCCTCTTCACGCGACGATTTAGCTAAGAGCCGTTCTGGTAGATGCGCCGGCATATGCTGCATCTCAAATTTTAGGGACTTGCTCATTGCTAAGATCAACTACCGGATCCGACATCTCGTGCATACGCTCTCTGGCACTCCCTGGGTCGATATTGATATGTGCCAAGGAGATTGCCCCATCAACATTGTATTGTGCTGTCAGGAACCCGAAAATTCGTGGCCGTTGGGCTCTCTGTGACAGCTACGAGGCCCGAATTGGACTCTAATACTGACCTGCTCATGTGCATAGTTCCATGCCACAAAAGGAATGTGATGACCGATTTCTCAACACGGATCCTGGGTTGGGCCAAGGAACCAGCGGCGCTCTGTGCTGTCTGAGTATCTTTTAGCACAACACAGCGTGCCGATCGCTTCAAATCCGAGTTGTGGGTGAGCCGCAACATCAGGTTGCTGTTGCTGCTGGCCAACGGCGTGCAATGCGGTTATGGGCCAGGGGGTGCCGGGTGAAAAGGGGTGATTGGGTTTCTAGTTCGGAGAACTGGTGGAGTGAGTATTGTTGCTTTACAGGTACGCCGCTCCCCTCGCCCCCCTTGAATGCCGTGATAGGAGGCCTGATTGGCCATCCTTCAGATTGCTGTCGCGGCTGGCGCGCGATTCTTCGCAATAGCGAGCTCTAGTGCCAAAGCTGAACCACCTACATCCCCCTTCAGTGCCGCTCACGTCCTCGACTCTACGGCAACCCCCGACTAGGAAATGCAAGCTAGGAGACGTACGCCTAGCACCCATGGAGAAGACAACGTTGTTGATATTGGGGACTGAACACGCTGTTCGAATCCTTGGAGGCGGCTGGGAGAAGCGGCTTGATCACTACAACGGGAACGATTGCTGGTGTGACATGAGGTGAATGGAGATCAGCCAACAGATATGGCGAGCATCTTGTGGGCCATCTGCATCACGAGGAACTTCATATTGGGCACACGTAGTACCTATGGTAAGGGAGATGGTATAATGTCTAGTGGAAAGGCAGGCTCAAATGGATGGCTGCCGTCCACGTTGTATTCGACTTATAGAGGATGTGAAAGTGACCTACAAGAGAAGGGAGCAACGGCACCGTTTCTCTAAAATCAGCATCAGGATGTAGGGGGTGGAGAAAGCAATATGTTGTACGATAGTATATTGGCTATCTATCCACCACAGGACGACTGAGACATGCGTCTCATCGACACGTTTCTGGCCTAATCCTATGCAAGCCACCTAGTGGTGTTGGCTTCGACTTGGCCCCACCCTCCAACTCTCGACATAATGGCCTGACGCGATGCGGCCTCACTGGGAAGGTCGTATAATCTGAGACCTACCCAGACGGGGTATTCCTGATTTAGTAATGAACACGGCTGCTAACAAGCTAGCTCATCCTCGTACCAAGCTTGGACGCGACGGTTTCTGCATCTTTTACAGGTAATGTCCAACTTAAGACCTGAAGCTTCAGGCAAGTTAGGGCTTATGTTGGGGACTACCCAGAGATGGCATCGTCATGAATATGTCCGCATTTGGCAGGTAACCGGCTGGTAGTGAGCTACACGGCTGGAAGGGTGACAGTTGTTTTCCAGCAGGGTGGCTCAACCTTTATGGCCATATCTCTTTTGCATCATCTTCTTGTAGTGGCCCTTCTTGCCACTCTTCTTGGCCTCCTGGATCTGGCCGTATTTACTCTTCAGCTTGCGGGTTGAGTCTTCCGTTTCGAGAACCTCTTCCAAAAGAGTACGCTTCCTCTCCTTCTTGGTCATTCTAGAATTGAAGAAGTCTGTTGGACCTGCGACTATCGTGCCGACTGACGAGAATTCCGGCACAGCATTCCTCGAATTGTCCTTGCGGTAGAATCGTTTAGAGTCTAAGACGTCGCGCATCTTCAATATTTGCAAGTCCCGCTTGAGCTCGGGGGTGAGATCAGTCCTGGGAAGGTTATACCATGAGGGCCCAGCATCTGTTTTGGTGGCCTGGAAGATAATTAGCGAAGGGTGAAAACGTAATCGCTTAAGCACGTGAGATCGTGAGCTTCTGGAGTCAGAGTAACTATGATAAATGATCTATCATTCTGGCGCAGCAACATTACCCATGACGGGAGCCGTTGCCACTTCAATAAATTTGGGATATTACTTTCATCATGGAAGCAGTATAATAGGCATTGGAATAATGGGGGAGGGTGGTGTTCCACATACCATTTCTTTCTTGGGCCGCCGAGGTTCAGGGACTCGGACTGACAGCTCCTTTGCTTGGTCTGTCGAGGAGGAGTTCGTCGCGGTAGCTTTCGACGCGATCGCTTCTGTCTTGGCGGCCTTGACGAGGTCCGACTTTGACGGGGCTACAGAAGCATGGCCACTCTGGCTCTGTTGTTTTGCTTTTAGTCTCGCTTCAGCTTCGTTGAGAAGCTGATCAATCTGTTCATCTGATAAACTGTTCGCGACCTGGACGTCTGCCATACTGGGCGGCACCGCAAGTGAACTCGACAGGCAGTTGAAGCGGTTGTGGCAGTTATTCGGTTCTACGATCACGAAATTTTCGGGCCAGAAGAAAAAAAAAAATCATTAGAGCTCTAACAAAAGCTACCTGCTAAAACTTAGCCCCGGGTAGGTGGTGTGGCTTGAGTTTTTGCAAGAAATGTGGCTAGGCAAAATTCGACTCGCCGACTTCCCTGCTTCCTTGCCTGCTACCTACCTAGGTACATCTGCATCAGGTAGCATACTCCGGATTTTGCGGGGTGGCAGTGCAAGACAGCTGGTTGGTCGACATGGACTGGCAGAACTGGGCAAGTACCTAGATACCTGTCCTGCACCTTGTGCACCTCGTGCGGTGAATGTCTTCCGGACCTTGGAAAGCTACACCCCTGTCAGCCCGCCCGCCAGGCCCGGTCTACGAGTCTTGGCAGCCTCAATCCTGCAACCACCCCTCATGTACGTACTATAACCGAGTACAGTACACGGGATACCTGCCTGTCGGGGTCGCTGATGCCCAACCACATTGCCAGCGCATTCATCCTCCCCAAGGCTGCCCAGTCGCCAGTCCGCCAGCTTCGCAGACAGCCAGGAGCCAGGACAGCCAGGACAGCCAGAACAGCCCTATCTACACCGTAAGAGAGCAAAAGCGCATCGGAGATCTGGCTTTCATTGAAGAATCCGTTCACGTCATTGCCCAGCTCCGACCAACTCATACCACCTCCTCCGATTCCCGTCATCAACCGTCCAAGTCCCAAATCTTAATCTCAATCCGCTGCCGCTGCCGTTCCATCCCTCTCTCTCCCCCCCTGCACCTAGATCCCAGTCAGCGGCTGGAAAAACGTAGCGAAGGGAAGCGAAACGAAATCAGGCTTGCGTGTGCAGGACAGGCGATTGTCGATTGTCGATTGTCGATTGTCGAGCATCCCCCCAAACCCCCAAGACACATACACAATTGACACGTTCGGAACGAGCCGTAACCTTAGCAAACTTTCCAATTAAAAAACGGGACGGTCGAGCCAACGAGGGAAAAATTCGCCGCGCGTAAAATAATAAGTCGACACTCCAGCCAAACTCGCACAAACACACCCGCCCAATCAAGTCGTCAACACCCCCCAGTTGGTCACTCCCGCCCTCCCTTCCACCAATCAATCTCGTCAATCGAAGCCGACTCGAACAGTGAACACTGGACCAAGCTCGCCCGTTACATCACCACGCGCACGAAGCTCGGAGCTGGTCTAGGTAAACAATACAAACTGCCAATTCCCGTCGCTTCCGCACAGGTCTGCGCCGTGATACTTGTGCATTTGCGGGAGGGATAAGTGAGGTCGGTGCGATAAAAGAGAAAAAAGATCGAAGAACTTCGTGTCGTGCGCTCGCGAGCGCTAGTTGCAGAGAGGAATTCCAAGAAGAGGAAGAAGAAAAAGAAGAAGAAGAAAACCCCGACTTCTCGTTTGCCCTGTTGCTGTGCGGGCTTTTGAATCACTCCGGGGTTTATCTGCTGCGTACCTAGGTTGTAAGACTGGAAGCGCTGGTGCGCAACTTTCTCTCAATCGAATCATGGATCAATCGTCTTCGAACCACCCCCAGTCTTCGCGGGCAGGTGGACCGCCCGCCGTGTATGATACGACACACGGAGGCCATTATGGTATGTACATCTGATTGCATTCTCCTGTTGCGAGTTGCCTCGCTCGTGCGACGTCGCTAATCATCTCTCCTTCCAGGTGCCAGTGCAGCCGTGAGTTCCACCGCTCTCCCCGCTCTCCCTCTCTCTGCTCGCCCTCGCCCTCTCCATCTCTTTTCCTAACCGGCTCAACTGACCGAAATAACCTATCTAGCTTGCAACCTCCGGCTTCGCACCCGCCGAGCTCTACACGGGACCATGGGCCAACGTGCATCAGGGTCTGCACGGCCAATACAAGGATATCCTAACGACCTATTGGCAACAAACAATCAACCACCTTGAGTCCGATCAGCACGATTACAAGCTGCATCAATTACCGCTGGCGCGTATCAAAAAGGTTATGAAAGCCGATCCCGAAGTTAAGATGATCTCGGCCGAGGCTCCGATTCTCTTCGCGAAGGGATGTGACATATTCATTACCGAGCTCACGATGCGTGCCTGGATCCACGCCGAGGAGAATAAGCGCCGCACGCTCCAACGGTCCGACATTGCCTCCGCCCTTGCCAAAAGCGACATGTTCGATTTTCTCATCGATATTGTGCCTCGTGAAGAGGCGAGCCACGCCAAACGGACAAATCCCGCCCAGGCACAGTCCGCTCAAGCAGGCGTGCCCCCGGCGGCACCCACAAATCAAATGCCCAGCTCACATGGAATGCCCGGTGCCGCAAACCATATGGGCCCGGGCGACTACGGGATGGGAGGCCATGCCATGGGCCCCGAACAGGAGTACCGCGGCCCCCCGCAGATGTATAACCAGGTTCAGGCAGGACCTGGGGGCCCGTATAGCCAGCAACCTCCCCAAGCCATGTATGGGGATATGGATGCAGGTATGTACGGCTATCCGGGAATGCCACAACAGCAGTAGGAGAGCTCAGTGCACCCGGGCGACGGCATTCAGCACACCAGTACTTCGGACGATGGTACTCCAGACAAAAGTATTCTAAGCAACGGCATTCCGGCCGACCATCCGGACAACGTTCCAAACAATGACAATCCGGAGCATTACTATCTTCACTGATGACGTCCTAAATAACCATTCCTCGGGCAACAGGCAATTCCATTAAACAGCACTTCGGACGACAACGACCAGCTCAAACGCTACAACGGGCTATCATCTCATTTCCCTACAAAGAAGTAGTTGAAGAGTCCGCTTCAGTCAGGATACGTTCGCATTAGCGGAATTGGGACAGGTATTTGGCATGGGGGTGGGGTTAGAGCAACAGGTTGATGAACTGGTACATTTAGCAGACAGGCTTTTTCCCGTGAATATTGCAGGCGACAATTGTGTTTTTGTTTTCAAAGGGTACGGCGTTCGGGCAGGGGCTCTGGGTTACTATTGCTGGGTTCACCGATCGATGTAGCTGCGGATTATCAAAGTCCAAAGAATGCAATTGATTATTTTCTCTTGTTTGTAACCATGCTTTATTCGAAGGCCTTTACAGTAGGAAGTAGCAGATACGAAAGTCGGTTGATTTCAATTGCCTCACTTGGTGCCAAATCGCGATGACAGATTCGACGAGAAGTTGGCAAAGCGCTGGGCAGCCTGGCCTGAACTCGAGATCTGTTGCGTGAGCCTGGGTTGGAATTAGCATCGTTTCCATGATCATGTGACGTGGGAGTAGAGGCGTGGCGTACTTCTCCAGAAGAATTGGGCCGTTCAACGCATCTACACGCCCGTACTTCTTGTTCCTGGTCGAGATGTCGAAGAACTCATCCGTGTTCTCCGACTGCAGAAGTTGGATGGTCTGCTCTAATTCATCCAAATTCGACCGAAGCATGAAGCCGTTCTCGAGACCATCGACGAATTCCGTCAGGTGCTTGACGTCCATAGCGAGCGCCGAGACGCCGTTCGGGTTGATCTTCTTTACGTCGGGCGAAAGGGGGAGTCCCTAAGCAAGTTAACGCCGATGCCCAGCTGAACTTTTTGATAGTCTAGGTCACATACGATGATCTTGTTTGCCGCATGGCTGAGGGCATCGAAGTAGATGAGCTCTTTGATCTCTCTAGGCAAGCCGAGCAGCGTCGAGTTCATGATGTTGGACAGGTACGTCGTCAGGGTCTGCATATAGTTGCTGGGTTCGGTAGGGCGGTTGTACGCCGTCCAATCGTACTCGGCCGTTTCTACCAGATCGTCGATCTTGGAGTTCACAAGCTCGAAGATGCGCTTTTCGGCGTTCTTCTTGTTTTCCCTAAATTGCTCGGTAGCAGCCAAGGTTAGAGGTCCGCCTGCGGATGCCGAAGACCGTGCCAAAATCAAGAGCTGCTCCAGTTCCTGGCATGCGGTTTCAAAGTGTTCCAAATTGATCAGGATCTGTACTATCTGACCCAGATATTGCGAACTTAGTCTCTCAACTAGCGACTGGCACACCTTCTCGGTGAGTAGTTCGTCAAGCGACTATATACGAGCTCAGCAATTATCCTGCAAGTATATATTATACGAGTTGCTTACCTTTCGCAGAGTGTCGTCAATCTTGTTCGGATGCTGGAAATGGTCATCCGAAAAGAAGTAGAACTGGTTGAGGAAATTCCTAATGTCGATGCAGCACAATGGGTACATTTGGGAGAAAGGTAGAACACACGGGAACCTGCTAATAGTCAGAAGAGCTCGTGAAGGAGCAGGTAAACCGGCTTACGTGAGTTCCTCGATGGGTTTATCAGGCGTGAACCAACTAACATTGACCACCTTCTCATACTCTCCAATGGTATTAATGGCCATTGGCATATAATCATCGGTTGAGACGATCTGGTAAAGTGAGCCTGTGACTCTTTAGTAATGAATGATTCTCGCACCTCTTGAAAGTCCTCACTGAATCTTTTCTTGAGAAGTTCTGCATATTTGTCGAAAAGGTCGACTAAGAACTCGTCAAGCCTCGATACGGAATATCCCCAGCCCTGAGAGCGTCTATTAGATGATGCCTGCGCCGATAGAGGTGGAGATCCCTACCTCCATTGTTTGGATGAAGAGAGCAATTACGGTCTTGATCTTCAAAAGGAATTCCGCGTTGTTAACGTCGACCAGTGCCTTCGAAGTCAAGGATATGGTAGTAGAGCACATGGAGTCCCACAGCTCCTCAACCTACGGACATTAGCGATACTGGCAAGAGACGACTACAAATAGGCTTACGTCAATAGCTGTACGCAGCTGGGGTACTCGTCGCATAGTCGCCTTTTCGATAATGGCAAATCCAGCAATGCCTTCTAGTAAACTGCTCAAGGTTGACAGGTCATCTGTTGCAAGGCTGACTGAAGCTGGCAGGAGCAACTCCTTCTGTCTCCTTCTTGTAGCAGCATACTCAGACCGAAACTTATCACTTTGTCCCAGGGCATCATGAATGTGTAAAGCTTCAAAAAGAGGCGTAAAATCAACCTATCAATTTGAATCAGCAAGACTGCCCCTGAGACTTGTAGCAGGAGGTGGGAACCCACTTGTAGCTCTTCATTGTCTAGCACATCAAACTCCTCGCTCTCGTCATAGACGAGCTCAATAGCCGAATTGAGCTTGAAGTGAGTCAGGAATTCGTCCTTCTCTACCCTCTCTCGCTGCCTTTCACGGCGTATCTCCGTGTGATAAAACGCCACTTCTCCAAGAAACTGAGATGTTTCTCGGATACGAAACAACCATGTGTTAAGATCTGTCATAACTGCCTCGGATATAGTCTTTTGGGAGGCAGGTATGGACTTTTGTATCAGATCAGCAAGCCGGTGCTGGGTCGCGTACTTGTTCTGGATTATGGGAATGAGGAATTCATTCTGGAGGTCATCGAGGGACTTGAGCGCGCCGTAATATTTCTTCTTCCGAATCAATTCATGGGCATTGTTGACGGCATGTAGAATCTTCAGCGACTCCTTCAGCGCATCCGATACGTCGGAAATGTTCTCGCGGACAGCTCGTGTATTGACCAACGCCTGCTTCTGCTCTGCCAACTTCTCCGTGCTGGCTTGGATGGACTGGTTCAACTCTAAGATATCGGCGGTCAAGGCAACGGTTCGCTCGCGGACACTCTGAAGCTGATTGACAGATCCCAGAAACTCTTCGTGTTTCGTCAAGCCTATCCTCTCGATCTCTGCTTCCCGGTCATCTGCATATTGAGAGAGGTTCTGGGTAAGGTCGCTCGATCGACTCGTCACAGTCGCATCTTTCAAGACTGGTATCAATTGATCGAGGAATTCGGTGTCCGTAGAGGAAACAATGATCTGCTGGACAGCAGAAACATAGTCATCGTAATTCTGAACTCTTCGGGGCATATTGGCTGACGATTTGCGACGAGGCAATTCGCAAGCAGGAATTGAGGATCGAGGACTGGGTGCTATTCAAGCAAGCTTCGTCTAGGACATCCAAGAGTGCGCTGTCGGGTGAAGGCGGTACCTCCTATCGATGAGGCAAGACGTCATTCGCCGTATCATTAAGGTTCACTGTGGAAAGGTGCTGCTGGTACCTAGGTATGACACATGTTCTAGACATATATCATGTTGGCCAAGTAAGGCTGAAGCACGACACCTTTCAATTAGCTGGAGGTTATACAGAAAGCTGGCCAGGCCACAGGTAAGAAGTGTTCGTAGGTATTACATCTAGGTACGAGGTACGTATGTATTGATGGGCCTGTAGTCCTAGGCGGCTGGGCGGGGGCGAAGTGTATAATCCTTGAAACCCCTGTCAACTGCACTGCCGCGCAATGATCCCAGGTAGGTTATCCTAGGTACCTAGGTACCTGGGAATTGTCAGTTAAGCCTCAAGCAGCCCACATGATTAGGTCTGCAGGGCCCATCAGGATTGGGTGTGGCTAGAGATTGTGGCGCAGGACTTCATTCGAACATCTACCTATGTGGGTATGTGCGTATCCAAGTCTATTGCACAGCATCTTAAAGTCACATTCACTTAAATAATCAGTGATTCAGTTACTTAATAAAATATTGATCAAGTTTTATAGTTACGGAAATGTATAAGACAAGTGCATGTGCTCTTCAACTGTCGGTGAACCCGCAGCTGACCCTCTCAAAGGACAGGGCTGTTAAGAGGCTTCTTGATTGTTAGATATCACGATGGTTATTCTCAGCATTACCGATGCACTAATATAGTGAGGATTCTCCCATCCTTCTTAATATATGTAAGTATTATTGCTCTACGTGTTGAAAGACACCGCAAAATGCCTATGCTTAAGTAACAAGCTGTAAGAACACAATACCTAGGTGAGTACTTGAACCAAGAATTACAATCCATCACCACTTCAGCCTTGGTTATTCATATTATACTTGAATAATGAGCTGATCTGTGGAGTTAAAAAAGGTGACCTGTTTCGGTATATTATGGTTTGGTTTAAAGAAGTTGGATGAAATAAAAAGTTAACTCCCGTCATCTTTCATCAGCTGCCTAAGATGGCGTAGAATTACTTAAAGTCAAACCACGGTAGCAGTGATTTTACCTCCTTATCTATATATGAGTGTATATACCATTGTTGACAAAACACTCCTTGGCGCACCCCAACTCTTGAACAAAATGAGTAGTGACAGGCAACAGACGAGACACGGTGGCCGTCTAATTCTTAGTCTTTTGTATTGCATAAGAATTGGAACTTGGCCAGTCCATTTTCAAGAGCCATAGCCCCCTGCCCCCACTTCAACCGCCAAATATGTTAGACTATTTCAAGTGTAGCATTGGATGTCGTAAGTCAAACCCAAGCCTTTGGAGCTTGTTCTACATTTATCAATCCTCATAGTCAACCATTAATCCACTAATATGTGTAAATACCTATTCCAAGTTGCGAAGGCTGTCGTCACTTTTGGTGTCTTCATACCACATATTTAGAACATCATTATTTGTACATGCAATCCTAGATCAAAGAGCTTATGTAAGAGGTAGGTAAGTCACTCGCTGTCCCATCCAGTGGTTTAGGGATACTCAAACTATAACCTAAGTTCAAGGTAGGACATTCAATTGTCTAACAGGCAAGGGGTTATGAATGGCTG
Organism: Xylaria sp. JS573; assembly: GCA_000966885.1. Taxonomy (NCBI): domain Eukaryota; kingdom Fungi; phylum Ascomycota; class Sordariomycetes; order Xylariales; family Xylariaceae; genus Xylaria; species Xylaria sp. JS573. The sequence goes on from JWIU01000092.1 coordinate 3,368,768, forward strand.
GTAATATGGATCCATCTACAGCTTGCAGAGATTAAACAGGTACCTAAGGCACCTACATCCAGTCTGCAAGTATTCACCATCAAATGATTATTTCCCCGAGAAGCTAACAGAGATCAAATCAAGAAATGACCCACTAACGTGTCACGTATAGGTATGTACCGACACGAATGTTTCAACGTATCAATGATAGCGCTGGGACACGTAGCAAGGGAGTACCTACATACCCAACCCTACCTAGATGAATCAAAAAGCGAGGTGGCAGGTATGTATAGGGCCAAGTCAAAAGGACTTGTGCATTGGCGCCACTCTTATCTAGACAAATAGGTAGGAGCAGGTGCAGATGACTGAAATGATGAATAGGACGACAAGGTAGCCCGGTACTTACCTCCGTTCAAATGGATCTGATGCACACCTCACCTGGGCATGGATCGATTGAGCTTCCACAGTACCTACCTACCTCCTAATGAATCCAGATTGAGGGTCCATCAGTACATCAGACCAATTACTTAGAAGTAGATAGGTACCTACCTAAGTCAGGTGCTTACCTAGGGTAGGTGGGAAGAGATTTTTCTGAAACAAGCTCCTTCCAGTCATCAGGTACATGTACGTATTTCATAGATCAGGTAGATATTCCTTCCTTTGATTGCAGGTAGGGTGGAAGGCAGCTTGGGCGGAGAGTCTCTGGCAAAACCCTTCCATACCTTGTCCCCAGATTGTGCAGTCATTTCTTCCATACGATAACCACATCCTCCCCATCACTCCTATTCAGTCACGGCCTCACCTTGGGTCAAGCTCGAGTCTATCTCTAGCGGCGCCCATTCCATCACTACCTAGGTATTTGGCAAGCAGCGTTGCCTTGGAATGGTATTACATCTGTTGTCAGGTTTCTTGATACATTCAGATATCAACCATAGTACCCCCGACGACCAACCCACCTTGGCCTTGAATATCGGTAGTTCTTCTCCTCGGATACCTACCGTGTTTTCCGGGCACCTGTCGTTGCCGGTGTCTGCCACCAGTTTAGGTATCTCTTCAACCTGTCCCGAAATTGCATCAGTTGTCATGTCTCGTATTTGTTGCGCTCGGATACCAATTCGGCTTGCCAACACTGGCTAATCCGTACATCAGTTCGTCTTGACACTCGTTGGCCCCTACTGGTTACCCGAAGGCGCTCCTTTGTCACTTAATAAGTGTAAGTAAGTCTGCCTTCAAATTGGAAGCAACGGCATTCAATCTTCATGCCCATGGTCTTGGTGAAACTAGATGTCTGACGAGTCTAGCAGACTTCACTCTAGTCTACCAGTACGACTAGTCGCCCCTCCATTTCCCTCACAGATACTTTCCCTCATAATGCAGGTTAAATTTACCTAGGTAGTTCAATTATTTGCTAACCTGCCACTTCCAACAGACAACCTGACCGACCTACCTACTTGCATAGCTGTTGGGAAGCTTGCGATTGCAATATTCCGCTCGTCTCATAAAATCACGCAAGATCATAATCCTGCCTTTCCAAGGTGGTGATCTTGGAAGCAGAGAGCCGCATTTCATTGACGGAAACCACCTTCTCGATCCCCCATCAGCACGTATCCAAGTCCGGCATCCCCTCCTAACATTGAACCGTCAGGTTGATCCACTGAACGCCTGGCTCCTCCAAAACTGGCATTCTCTTGAGGTAAGTCAGACCCATGCCAGCACGTTCTTGTCTTCTATCCTTTTCTGTGACTGGACGCCACTTCCTGGCCATACTCTCCCTCAGTGCCCGTGCATGATCAATAGGATAGCACCTTGCCATGCTCCCAACCTATATATAACACCCTCTTAACTTGCCTCCTACTCATAGACCCATATGTCTTATGTCAATCCATATTCTCTATTCACTTCGTACATATAGCCACAGGGCAATATTCTGCTTCATTGCCTCTCTTATATCACAACTTCCCCTGCCGGTGTTAGTGATTACCAAATTCTGGTTCTCCGGTGCTCCGGGGTAGGATATAGGACCATCATATCCTTTACACTTGTCCCTTGAAGAGTCTCTCTGCAAACCCCTCCTGATGCATTATTGCCTACTTTCGAAGTTTTCATTAGGTTTTTACTAACCTCATAATAGCGATAATTTTTCCACGCTGATCCGCACCAACGAGGAATCAAGAACCGAACATTCGTTTACGTAAATCATCTTCTGTTGTTGCAGTTGATCAGGTTTGTCGCTGTGAAAGATATATCCAGATACTCTGGCATTGTCAATGCATCATTGTCACCAGACCACAATATCAACGGTAGTAAACTCCACAGTAAGGTTTGTGTTTGTATTTCCCAACAACCGATATTAAATTAAGAAGTCCCATTGCTGACCAAACACAATCAGGATTTGGACGGAAGGTCACTAAACCATTCGCAGAAAGTACTTCGATACTTGATCAGGTACTCAAGGTGATCTAGGAATTCTCGAGAGATAAATTGAATTTAGGTATTGGCCCGAGGCCTTTACTCGAGCACACAACCGCTGACCCTCCGACCTCTTAGATTGACAAAAGCGACCTGCACCATTGGTCTTCTCATTCGTTTGCGTTTGGACCACTACGAAGATCAACAATTCTCGTTGATCTCTCCAAAACTTCTATTCGCACAAGCTTTTGCATTCGGCTTCTGCCAACCCTCACGCAGGACACCAACACATTCATTCACGTTCATTCTGCATTCAGGTGTCACGTCCCAACACTCCCACTTGCAGGTATGCTACCTTGATAATTCGCCAGGCCGTTAACCTTCTACCACTTCAACCTTCTCACCTCTCTATCACTACTAACCTCCTCACTAGACACAATCCCTTTAATTACACCACGGTCCCTGCGAGTTTTCCAGACAACATGAATATACAACAAGTTCGGGAGGGTCATTTCAACCCTACTTCCCCTCATTCTTCGAGCGGAGCAGCCGATTCGTTCAAGGGTACACCGGATACCAGGTTGACAGCCTTCTCTCCCGAAGATGGATCGGCCAGATCTACAAAGGCAATGCGTTCCGTCCATATGGGAGGCCGTGAGACTGGTCCGATAATGTATCGGGTGAATTCCCCGCACCCAATCGAACGCCAGGGCTCATTCTTCCGCGGAAATATGCACTTCGAGAAGGATCCTTTTGTCACCTCTGCCAGTACCTTCAAGCCCACACAGAAACTGTCTCCCACCGCCTCTGTCTTTTCGCCCCTACCTTCTGCTCTGATCGCCCGTAGTTCGGCATCTGAACCAGTGGGAGCGGCTAGAAGTTCAACAGAGGATCTCAGACAGGGCTATGTCGGAACTTCTAGGCAGTCTTCACCGCGCAAGAGTTCGTATACAGCATTCATTCATGATAACTTGAGCACAGACACAGGAATATCAAGATGCCTAGTGATCTCTGCTGCAGGGCACAAAGTGGCTTCTACTGAGGTGGAGCGCTACCTATCTGTAAGGCCTACTCTACTTAGACATATGTACGCTAACTAACAATTTGCAGGATCTACAGCAACTTGGTTGCCCAATGGAGGGGTTCCACCAAGTCTACGAGTATGGCGATAAAGTGTTCGTTCGTTTCGCCAACATCCGTGACTCTTGCGCCGTGTTCTCCAACCTCACGATGGGCGTCCGCGAGTGGGCTGTCAGTTCAGTAAGCCCTCGCGAGTTCTCGCAGGCAAGTGGTAAACCTTCTATCGTACGGTGGCCCTGCTAACTGCGTGATCAGGTCGTGGAGCCCGGCGCGGGCCTCGTCACGGCTCACGAGGGCCAAATTTATCTCAGTGTTTTTGCGTACCTGATGGATGCCTGGAAAGACTTTCAGCAACTAGAGACATTCGTGAAGAATACACTCCAGTCAGAAGGGGACTTGTTTGCCTTTAAGATACAGGATGGCGTCGAAGGAAGTCTCATGAGTGCTGTTGTCGAGTACTGTGACAACGACATGTCTTTGCGCGCTGTTTCAAAGTTCAACGGCGTTATTATGAGCGTGAGTATATATTTCCAACTACCGAAAGCTACGCTCCGCTAATATCGGTTATAGGGCCTTCAGATTTGCATGACTTTGTACCGACCGGATATCCCTTCCATGGCGAACGCGAACCAGGACGGCATCCTCAGCCCAACACGAACTGCAGCAATTAATCCAGACTTGCTCGGTGGTTTCCAGCGAATGTCGATTACAAGACCCCAATCAGTCGTGCCAGCCGTGAACAGCGCTCTGGTCAGCACACCAGCCCGTTCGACTAGTTCGAGCGGCTTCCAAATCCAGCCATCGTACGGAGTGCTGCCTGTATTGTACCAAGGCATGCCCGTTAGTCCTCCGTATGTGTTGGACCAAGGACCTCAGAGAAGCCACAGCGCCATGATGTCGCCAGGCAATTACTCGCTCGGAAGCCCGATGTTGCCTCAACCGAGTCCATACATGTCGACGGATTTCATGACTCCAAGACAGTTCCAAAACTACGGCCGACGACAGAATGCTGTGCGAATTGCTAGAACTGGTTATTGCAATGCTGCCAATCACCACAACCACGTGGATGTCAGCCGCATTCGCGAAGGCACCGACGTCCGCACTACTGTAAGTTGTCCCAATAAGCCACCAGTCCAAGTAGACACTGATTTCTCGAAGATAATGTTACGGAACATACCGAACAAGGTCGACCAAGCACTACTGAAAAGAATCGTGGATGAGTCAAGCTGGGGCAAATATGATTTCATGTACCTCCGCATTGATTTTGCCAACGACTGCAAGTATGAGAAACCCCTCTGAGACGTACGGACAAGAGGACAATCAATGGCTGATCAGTATTTTCTAGCGTCGGTTATGCATTCATCAATTTCGTCGATGTGAGTATCAGTTATCTTCCCAAATTTATAGTGTTCGGTAGCTGACTCCATCTTAGCCCCTGGACATCATTGACGTAAGTCTAGAGACCCCCATGCCAATGGCGGGCTTTACTAACAATGCATCAGTTCGTAAATGCCAGAGGCAATCAGCGATGGAACTGCTTTAAGAGCGACAAGGTGGCCGAGATTTCTTATGCCAGTAAGTTGATTATACATGAACTTATTGTGTCTACTTGTGGGTGCTGACGGCGAGTCAAGCAATTCAAGGCAAAGATTGTCTAGTCCAGAAATTTCGCAACAGCTCGGTGATGCTCGAGGCGGCTCATTATCGACCCAAGGTATGTTGACTCAACAGACTCCTGAGTTGTGGCTGACCCTTATAGCTGTTCTACACGTTCAATGGACCGTGTCCTGAGCTGGCTGGCAGCGAGGAGCCCTTTCCTGAGCCCGATAACCAGTCCAAGATGAAGCGAAGCTGCGAAAACGCGGAACACGTCGGTAAGGTTATCCATAAGAACATCACATTATTGGGAGGTGTAGTATTGCTAACTAACCTTTTATTAGGCCTCTTCACCCCAAATGCAGGGCAGCATTTCCGTGATGAGCAACGCCGCCGCCGCTCTCAGTTTGATCGTGGTACTAGACTTGCGGCCCTCGAGGAGATCGACTACGATACTGGCATCCAGCACCGTACCTTCTATTCTCCTCAGTAATCCTATCAGCAGCCGTGCTGGTCTCTTGTTAAACCTTACTTGAAAAGGCCCCAACTCGTTGATTGCCGATTCTCAATTGCACTGCTTCCATGCTCTTCCGTGCCCTACATAAATCCCTGCCCCAAAAGAAAAACTCCCAAAAAAGATAAAATAAATCTAATGCTCGATCTTCCCAATATTTTGGAACCCTGGCAAGCGAGCAAGCGAGTATGAAGGCCTGTTTGGCATCTTATGACCACCGTAAGTGATGATAAATTTCTTTCCACTATGGGTCAATGACTAATAACAGCAGGTTCTGAGTTGTGCCCTTCATATCCCGTTTCCTAGAAGGGATCCATAGCGATTACTAGTCGACAAGTGGGACATCTCCGACATCCTTATATTGACAGCCATCGACATTAATCAAGGCGACCATTTTGGCGCCGCCGTGGCGGATGTTTCAGACCATTGGGGTTGGGATTTCTCTTCCCCTTGAGAGGTTTTGCAATCCGCGACGATCTATTTTTCTCTTGCGCTTGGTGAGAATACTCACTTTGCTTTGCCACATATGACGATCTTGCAACTCACCATCTGGGACTGAACACCAGCGATGATCTACAACGCAACCATCGTCTGATTTTCAGGGGTTCAGCTAATAATTGAGCGGCCACGAGACAACATGGTGGTTTTCCACCGTCGGCTGATTTCTAGCGCTGTGTTTCCCCAACGAAATCTTTTTGGTAGTTCTGTGCATTCGGCTCAGGGACGTTGCAGTCTTATAGGGATCTAGGGGCTGGGCTGAAAACTGGTACCTGGACTGCTCAATCTTGGTCGTATACTTTTCGAGGCGGCAAAGGGGAAACTGGGGGTTTGGGGCACAGACATTGGGCAACAGAACACCGAGACGCTACTGCACTGTCACAGAGACTGGTGGGGATGGCGACAACACCCTGGCGAGAGCCACCACCATGCCACCAAGGTCTCGCATACATCGGCAGCAGATCTCAGGAGAACATTCTTTCGGGCTGGAATCATGCATACTGCTCAAGTGGTCTATGTGTTATGTTAATTGCAACTTGCGATGCGTTACATTTGACAAGGAAAGAAAAAAAAGTACTGGGTGGGCCAATTTCGATGGCGACTGGCGCAGCTTTAGATATGATTTCGTAAATCGCAATCAAGTTTGCAACCAATGACTTCGTCTTCTTTTGTCACTGTTGCATATATAACTCGCTGGTGAGCTAATCACGTTGACGTCAGCAAAACTGATTTTATCTCTATTTCAATCATGTCTCATTCATCATAAGAGTCGTATGTGCGCAAAATACATTCAATCCGGATCCTCCGGTAATGCGGGCAAAGGTTTCCTCGCCGACGTCGTACGCGCCAGAATCGGTCTGCCAGATCGAGACATATAATCCACACCGTCTGTATCTGACGAGGGCGTCAGTTGTCTATCTACCTTCCTAGCCAGCATCCCAGAGTAGGACGACGACTCCTCTGACTCGTCCCCGGAGACTACCGCATCACTATCCACGCTGGCCGCGGCGGAAAAGTAGTCCCCGGTGGGCGTCATGGCGGGCTCCGAGTCGTAGCCGTACTCCTCCATGCTCGACGGCGTCTGCGGCCGCATGAAGTCCAGACCCGCGGGTTCCGTCGCCGCCCGGCCGGGCGAGGGCCGCCGGCCGCCGGCGTCCGAGTCCTCGCCGCCGGCGTCTCGCGTACGTGGTCGGCGGCGGTGCGATTCCGGCGTCGGACTGGGACTGTGACCGAGGCCGGGTTGCGGAGAGCCACTCCTCAGGTCTCTACTGCTGCTGCCGCGGCCTGCGCCACGTGCGACAGGCGTCCCGTCGGGGGAACCGGTGTGTTCGGTGGAGAGGAAGTCATTGTTTTGATGGTGGTTGTGGTTGTGGTTGTGGTTATGGTTATGGTTATGGTTATGGTTATGATTAGGGTGTCCGGCGGTCTTGGGGGTCGAGGGGTAGAGGGGGGAGGCGAAACGGGAGGAGGCGCCGAGGACGAACTGGGAGGGGTAGTAGGACTCGATGTGGGCGGCGAGGCCGGCTCCGCCGCCGCCGCGGGAGAAGATGACGAGGAGCAGGCAGCCGAGGAGGAGGACGGACTGGACGATGGCCATGCGCTTCTGGAAGACGACCTCGTCGGCGAGGACGCCGAGGCGGGAGCTGAGGGCGACGATCTCGCGCTCCGACTGCTCGCGCTGCGTCTCGAGCGCGATGACGGTCGACTGCCAGACCTGGTCGTACTGCGCGCGCACGCCGCGCAGCTCGCCGAGCACCGTCTGGTTGAGCGTGGCGAGGAAGAGGTCCACCTTGGCCACCTGGCGCTTCTCGAGCCGCGCCAGCGCCTCCTGCAGGAACTTGGACTGCGACTCGATGTACTGCAGCGACAGCGTCGTGTTGGACTCGAGCGTCTGCAGCCGCTTCGTCAGCGCCTTGAAGAACGAGTCTTGCACCGTCGGCGTCGAGGCCGCCGACGAGGTCGTCGTCGTGGCGGTCTTGTTGCTGCGCGGCGTCGTGGGGGAGCCGGCGCCCGGGCTGTTCTTGGGGACGGCGGCTGCTCTCGAAGACGGCGGTTTCAGGGACGCTGAGGAGGACGCCGTCCTGTTCCGGGGGACGGAATGCACGTCGGAAGGCTTCCCGTGAGTAGGCGGCGTTATGGTGGTGGGCGTTGACGCCGTTGGCGGCGTGGTTGCCGACTTCGCTTCTGAAGAAGATGGTGCGGCCATAGTTGTTGACTCTGTCGAGTCTGCGACGTCTGGATCGACAGAAGTCTCCCCAGAAGTAGTAGAAGCAGGCCTTGCCGACTCGGTTGTCTGACTGACAGACTCTGCTGCTGTTGTTGTTGTTGTCTCTGGCGAAGAGCCAGTGGAGCCGACTACGCTTGGTTGAGAGATGCTAGTTGTTGACGACTGAGGTTTGGCTGGTGCCGTGTTTTGTTCGATTTCCTCGGCGCCCTGAGCGGTAAATTCTGGAACGTTTGTTACTGCACAAGTGGTGTCCAAGAGATAGGTGTGAAAATAAGACTTCTCCCAGTAGGGCAACCACTGGCTCTGCTCCAAGACCACAGTGTAGTTATCAGGTTGGGGAGGCTCCATGGCCTCAGCTGGCTCTTCGACATGGCCCTCAGGGGTCTTGGCTGATTCCTCAACACCTTCGGATACAGTCTTACTACCATCGTCTTCGGTTTCGAGATCGGCAAGGTCAGCGGGATCAGCCTCTTTCCATGAGTCAAGCATGCGCGTCCCATGAACTCGTAAAAGCGATACTGGACAATAATACTCGTTCCCAGAATGACTTAATATCTCAATTCGCAGATACCTAGCCCAGATCTGGGGGTTTTCCACTAGGAAAGGCTGGATATCCCTCGAGTTGCGAGCCTCGAAGGTGCCCAACACCTTCCACTTTTCTAGTTTCACTGGATAGCGATCGCTGACACTGACTCGGAAGTGTCGTATCATACTCGAGAAGAACTCGAAGTTGGCCAGCACGACAGTATCAACGAGGATGTCGTCGCTTAGCTCTACGATAAAGAACTTGTTCTCCATGGCGCACTCTAGGAGCATATACGTGTCCTTGTTCTCGACCAGAATGGCCTTGGGATTCTTAGCACCAGGGCTGGCCTTCAGGACCGTCGCGCCAGCGTCGAAGGACGCATACGAGAACCTCTCCTTGCATGTCTTCCCGGCGTCCTTACTCCGGTACCCCTGGGCTAGTCCTTCGTCGTAGGTCACCTTCTCGACCTGCGCTTCGTCCTCCTTCTCCTTCTGTGGCGGCCGCGTGGACGACGCGATCTCGGATATCCTGTCCGAGTATGCTTCGAAGTCGAGCGAGACCTCGCCCTCGTCGCCGAGGCTGTCAAAATCTTCGCCGGGGTACGCCTCCCCCCGGCCGTCCTTGGCCTTGCGAGGTCTTGCCTCTAGCGCCTCCTGGCCCGACTTCTCAAGCATCATGGCCTTCCATTCCTCAAACGACATGAATGCGCCTGTGCTGAGGTCGTTGCCGTCCGCGTCGAGCTCATCGTGGGCGATGGCACTACCATCACGGCTTACCTGGGGCGTCGACTCGGCGGTGTCGGAGGGCGACGTGGTCACGGTAGCGGACTCGGGGGTTAGAGACGCAGAGGGACTCGAGGTGAGACATTGCTGGGGCAACGTATGTGTGATATAGTTTACGGTTCTCGACTCGCATGTCGGTTCGACTGCCGGCGCACTCGAAGCGGGCTTGGTCACATCGTACGTGGCCGAGGCCGTGGAATCACCCTGTCCGAGCACAAGGGGGGATGAAAGAACAGGCAGAAGAATTATTGAGATTACTTGTCGCGCCTCCTGTATGAACCACATCTCGTATGCGGCAGACAATCCGGACGAACAGAGATACGGTCCATAGGGTTCTCTGGTCGTAGATGTTGACCGTATCTACGGCAGCGGCGTCGTCGTGATGGTGGTGGTGAAATGGTTACTGGCAGAAGTATCGGGCCATTTGACGTAGGGGCATGAATAACCTACGGAGGTAATCTAGAGGCCAAATTCGCTGTACTGTGTCATATTGAATAAAAAAATAATATGTACCTAGGTAGCTAATAATAACAGCAGCGGAGAGAGCGACACCTGCGCAGTGCGCTTTTCGGACCTGGTACCCTGCTACCCTTTTCTTGGCATGCACGATACGTGGCCCAAACTTTCTTACATACCTAGGTACTCGACAAGGGGGTCCTAGCATAAAATTTCCCCACGGGGACGACCAGAAGTTACCTATCCAGCTGCCATCTCCATAACCGCACCAATTCTCTAAACCGACTGGAGTATCTCGAGTATTGATTTAAACAGACTCGTGGTAAAGTCGCGGGATGTCCTTGTTCATTTATATGCATGAATGTCTCGCCCTCAGAGGCTCGACCACCCTATCCGAGGTGTCTTACAACGAGGTACCTATTAACGAGAATGGCTTCACAGTGTTGATATCCGGGTCTCGTCGTCATTGAATCTTTTCGACGGCTTGGCTTTAATGAATATTGCTTCTCAGTATATAAGTATATAGAGAGAGAGATATATCTCGAGTACACAGTGGGGTTACTGATCACTGAGGCATGTAGTTGTCGTTTTCCAGTGCCTAGACGAGCGTTTCCTCGCTGTGGTATGCACAAGATAGTCCATGGAGGCCCTCAAAGAGCCCAAGAAAGTCCAGTAAGTCTGATTTCGAAAGAGATTGAGCTTAGTTTAGTCTCACCCGTCCTTGTTATACGATACTGACAGCCAATGCCATTTAGTAGCTCCTTGGTAGTTGCAGCACTTTTTCACTGATATAATTCATGATCATCTCCCGGCTAACTGGGGCAATACGTGGGACAAGGCATTCTCTCAGCCATCTCTCGACGTCGTACTCCATGGCATACCCCATTCCGCCATGTGTCATCACCGCTCTCTCGCACGCCGTGAAGGCAGCTTCTGCCGCTAGATATTTCGCGCTGTTGGCCGCAACCCCTACCGCGTCTTGCCTGACCGTCTGGTCTTCCTTGCTGCTATCGTAAAGTCGGGCGGCATGGTACGTGGCAAGCTTTGCGGCCTCGAGTTTCATCCACGCATCGGCCAAAGGATGAGCAATTCCTTGGTTCATGCCAATAGGTCGCTGGAAGACGACACGTTCGCGGGCGTACCCGGCCGCCTTCGACAGAGCAGCATACCCCAGTCCAAGAGCTTCGCCAGCGAGAAGGCAGCGTTCCGCGTTCATCCCGTGGAGGATGATCTTAAACCCCTGGTTTTCAGACCCCACCAGAGCATTCGCTGGGATCTTGTAGTTGTCGAAGAAGACTTCGTTTGCATCTACGGCACGCCCGCCCATCTTCTTGATCTTGCGCATGTCGAGACCCGGGGTATTTTTATCCAAGTCGATGCAGAATAACGACAATCCTTCGCTTGGCTTCTTCACCTTTTCTAAGGGCGTTGTCCGCGCTAGAAGGATCATCTTTTTCGCTACCTGAGCACAGGTGATCCAAATTTTCTGTCCCGTCACACTGTAGCTACCATCGTCTTGCTTATCGGCTACAGTCCGCAGCCGCAGAGTGTCGAGGCCCGTATTAGGCTCCGTCACGCCAAAGCAAGTTCGCCATTTCCCAGAGATGATATTAGGTATTGTGCCCTCGAGCTGTTCTCGAGTACCGAACTTAGCCAGCGGCTGAGTTGCATAGACGTTTGCATGGATCGCTTGTGCTCCAGCCATACCGGCACCCGACTCAGTAATGGTCTGCATCATCATCACCGCTTCCGATATGCCAAGTCCGGACCCGCCCAGCTCCTCGGGCAGCGCAATACCCAACCAGCCAGCTTTCGCCAGTGCGGCATGAAACTCGGTCGGGTCCTCTTCCTTCTGGTCGTGTTCTTGCCAGTAGGTATTCGGGAACTGGGAACATACTGTACTAACCGCTTCTCGAACAGTCATCTGATTCTCGGTGAAGCCTGTCACTTCCATAATTTGGCGGCATGGTGTGCTCCAGAAGCTACGCCGCAAACTCAACCGAATCCTCGTGTTGTCTTTACCCGAGTGAACAGCTATTGGCCGAGTCCGCCAGGCGTGGCGTATAAGCGGTCGTGGCATTATTGGCAGCCGCAGTGCCATACTGGGCAGAGAAAAAAGAAAGAACTGCCGTCAATTCCACCCTTCAGATGGTATATTCCACTAGAAGACATGGGTACAGAACAAGATCAGGATGCCCTGTGATGGGAGTGGCTGTATCATACGGTCCAAGACTGTAGGGAATGGGGCGGAAATAATGGTTGGATCACGGCTCATACTTCGGCTTTGATAGTGTGGACCAGGTAGTATCTTTGTGGCTTCGCTTGGTATATATTTGGGGTAAGTGACTTTACCTATATGACTACCTACCTAGGTATAGATCTGTAGTTACGCGCACATGCAAGTTCCCCGCCATCTGGAAGTCTAACACATACATATGCATGCGCAGCTACAACGGTCAAGAATGCCTATGTACTCCAATTCTCGGCCTACCCACATGTCGGGGACTCTAAGCCTAGACGGCCCTTGGAAAGGCTCACAAGTCTGGCTACCGCTATACTCGAAAACCACGGTGTGACGAAAAGCCACTTGCGTCAGGAGACTCGGAGTGTCGCAACTTAGGCCGTCGATGCTATGGACCCAGCTGATGTCGAACATTCTCAGAGGCCTAATCTTAGCCCGACAGCCGTAGTGACTTTCTAGTCAACGACCTGTCTGTGTGTTCAGAAGCAATGGCATCTCGGCTATCGATCTATGTCAGTGCTTCGAAAAGGGGATTATGGTCAGGATCACGTCAACCATGTCTAGCTCCCTCTCTCCATAACCAAGTTCGACCTGGGATACGGGTCCGAAAGCCAATTCACGAGGGAACGAGAACGCTCACGACGGGAAAGGAGCGAAACAAGTCGCTTCCTCTAGATGGCATAACCGTCGTCAGTCTTGAACAGGCAATTTCTGCTCCTTTGTGTACCCGTCATCTTGCGGACCACGGGGCTAGAGTTATCAAGATCGAACGACCAGGAGCCGGAGATTTCGCGCGGGCTTATGACACAAGAGTCAAGGGGCTCTGCTCGCATTTCGTGTGGACCAATAGGTCAAAGGAAAGCCTAGCTCTCGACCTGAAGCAGGCTGAGGATATGGATATCTTAAGGAAGCTTCTGGGACGAGCAGACGTGCTCGTGCAGAACCTTGTTCCTGGTGCAGCGGATCGCTTAGGACTTTCATACGAAGTATTGCAAGAAAGACATCCATCTTTGATCGTGTGCGACATCTCTGGTTATGGGGATAGCGGTCCCTATCGGGATAAGAAGGCGTACGATCTCCTGGTGCAGAGCGAGGCTGGCTTGCTATCTGTCACCGGTACCGAGACCGAACCTGTGAAGGTCGGGATATCCGTGGCGGATATCGCAGCGGGGATGTATGCATATTCGGGAATCCTTGCTGCATTAGTCAAGCGCGGTAAGACGGGGAAAGGCACGAGACTAGACATCTCTGTGTTAGAAGCTATGGCAGAATGGATGAGCTTCCCACTTTATTATGCATACGAGGGTCAATCACCGCCAAGGCCAGTGGGAGCCTCACATGCATCGATCTATCCATATGGGCCCTTTGATACTGGTGGCGGTGGCCTAGTGATGCTGGGTGTCCAAAATGAGAGGGAATGGTCCCGGTTATGTACCGAAGTTCTTGAGCTGCCAGACCTAGCAACGGACGCCAGGTTTATCAACAGCTCGTTACGCTCTGAACATCGTGAGGCGCTCAGAAAAATCATCTGCAACGTCTTTGCGGATCTTTCAGTTAAGGATGTCCTCCTCAGGCTTGACAGGGCTGGGATTGCGAACGCCAAGGTCAACAGCCTACCTGAGCTCTGGGACCATGAACAACTACGAGCACGCAGACGGTGGACTGAAATCGGCACTCCGGTTGGGCCAGTAGCGGCACTTCTTCCGCCTGGGATCGCAAGCACTGCCGATGCTAAAATGCAAGAAGTGCCCAGGGTAGGCCAGCACAATGAGGCTATCAAGGCTGAGTTGGGTATTGGGGAATAGGGGTGGTTTACATCGTGATGTAGAGTGACGCGGTCAGAGATTCCCCATCATTACGCTTCACCGCAAGTGAGCGACACTTTAATCGGTCTGGTGATGACTTGAGTCCCTTGAAATCTTTCATTGGTTGCTATTGTGGTCTGGACACACTTGGATAAGGCCACCAGTAGATAGATATAGCCCCTCACGTCGACGACACCAACATTCAATTCCATCCAAAGGCATAAGCACGGTGTGACTATAGGAGCCTCGCTTATGCTCAATTGTTCTCAAAAAATGGCCGGTCCTATTAGCCATCGACGCATCTGCATTCGCTAACGAAGGTGCCGTCGGTACGACCCTAGGGTTTCCTGGCTGTCATGTCGCCACTCCCATACATCGACATAGCCTTAGCGCTCTTATCGGCAAAGCTGTCCGATATGTATATGTGCGCCGTCAGGTTCCAGAACAAGAAAGACTCGGACCCCGAGATATCAACACTCCCTCGTGTCTCTTGACCCGAGAGTGACAGCGCTATAGTCCCTCTTCGTCACACAACATTGTTCCACCTGTCATACCCTGATTTACCGTCGTATCACGTCCTCACCTTCCGCCCTACCTTACTCGCATTGGCTCTGGGGTTGGCAGACGTGCTTCTGCTTATCTGCGATCCTTCGTGGGTATTCGTCGAAGTCACGCTGCGATGCAGCTCTTGTTGCACACGAGTGTTCACCAGCCTTGGAAGTGATTGCGAACATGGTGTGGCCGAGGGAGCGAGATCGTGCCCATCGCGGATTGGGGTTCGGCAAGTGTAGGGTGGAAGGAGGTATAGCCCATGCGGAGCTATTTTGCGAGAGGCGTAATAGAATGGCAAGGCAGATCTCGCAAACTGTTGAAGAATTCATCGAGGGTGTATCGATACATTTCCCGAAGCATTCAAGCCTTGGGTGATTATCTAAGTGTCTCCCTCCTTTATTAGCTGTGGCACTTCCCTTTGATGATATCTAATGAAACCAGCTGAACGGCTCTCGCTGAGGTTGCTGGATGGTTATCTTCCTAACTGGAAGCTCTTGACCACAAGCTTGAACATATTACGAGCAGTTCACTCCCCATAGCGAAGACCTCATCATATCCACCATGGCGTTGTTTACCACGGGGCTCACGGCAACCCAGGCCGTCCTCCTATCTCTCGCTTCACTCATGACCTGGTACCTGGTTAGCGCGTTCATCTCCTGGTACCGGCTCCGCCACATTAAAGGGCCTCTCCTAGCCTCCTTCAGTTGGTTCTGGATGCTCAGCGCATCCTACACGGGGCGGACGTCCTGGAAAATCCGGGACGCCCAGCGGAAGTACGGACACCTGTTCCGCGTCGGCCCCAACATGGTGATGACGGACGAGCCCCAGGTGATCCGCCGGATGGCGTCGACGCAGTCGCAGTCCCACCGCGACTCGTGGTACTCGGGCATCCGGTGGGACCCGTACCACAAGATCATGTTCAACCTGTTGGACCCGGAGTCGCACGACCGCACCAAGGCGCGCATCTCGCGCGCCTACAGCGGCCGCGAGGTCGAGGCGCTCGAGGCCGGCGTCGACGACCAGCTGGCCGTCATGCTCGCGCTCATCCGGGACAAGTACGCCGGCGCTCCGGCGGGCCCGCGGGCACGCGCACCGCGCGCGCTTGACTTCGCGCTCGTGTCGTCGTTCTTCACCCTCGACGTCATCACCAAGCTCACGCACGGCGAGCCCATGGGCTTCATGGCCTCCGACTCGGACGTCGACGACTTCCTCGAGACCGAGCGCCGCCAGCTGCCCTTCATCCTCGCCACCGCCGACATCCCCTGGTTCCGCGCCATCGTCTACTCGCCCCTCTTCCTCAAGTTCTTCGGGCCCAAGCCCACCGACGCCCACGGGATTGGGAGGGTGATGGGGTTCGTCTGACCTACCTAACCCCTTTTTCTTTTCTTCCTGCTTGAGTCTCGGGCACGCAACGCAGAATACTTACGGTAGAGTTTCCTCAGCATCGTTCAAGGATATACGGGAGCCCGGTTCGCGCCCGGTGCCAAGGAGCAGCAGGACATTCTCGTAAGTGGTCTGAATGCGTTCTTCCCGTAACCATCAACGCCAGGCCACTGACTTTGGCTTTTTACCTCTGAGTAGGGGTCCTTCAAGCGAAATGGCCTTTCGAAGCGGGATTGCGATGTCGAAGTCATATTCGCACTGATCGCTGGGTCTGAAACTTCGGCGTCGGCTATCAGGATAACAATGCGGTGCGTGTCATTCATGTCCTTACCTTGACCTTGCCCCGTCCGCAAATGACTAATAGGGACAATAGTAAGTCTCCGACATAGTATATCTGTAGCGTTCCGAGGAATTGATATGGTATTATTCATGGGATCGCCTTCGGATACGCTACCTATCTACCATTGAGTGAACAACGGATAGGGGGCATGGCTAATCCGTCATAGTGAACCTGATGACGAGGCCATTGATATACCAAAAGTTCAAGCGCATCATCGCCGAGGTCCTCCGGGAGGGCAAAGCATCCAACCCAATTACCTACGATGAAGCAAGGAATATCCCCTATCTCAGGGTGCGTCCGCAGATCTCCGCAACAGACCCGCCCCGAGAGACTGTACATAAAGAGTACGGATAGGCTGACTGACTAACCGACCGACCAGGCCATCGTATACGAGGGCCTGCGCATCCGCCCGCCGGCACAGGGCCTGTTCCCGAAGGTGCTCCCGCCCGAGGGCGACGTGATCGACGGCCAGAACCTTCCCGGGGGGACGCGCGTGGCGATGAACCTGGGGGCGATGGCGCACTCGACGGCGTACTTCGGCCCCGACGCCGACGACTTCCGCCCGGAGCGGTTCACCGAGGCCGACCCGGCCACCCGCGCCGAGATGGAGCGCGTCGTCGAGCTCGTCTTCGGCTACGGCCGGTGGATGTGCGCGGGGAAGCCGGTCGCGTTCCTGGAGCTGCACAAGATGTTCTTCGAGGTGCGTTTTTTTCCTTCCGCCGTTTAATCTTACCCGTTTACTTTCCCCTTCAGGATGCTCCCCTAGTTCGTCTGCTAATTATGTGTATGCATGTGTTCAGTTGTTGCGGAACTTCGATTTCCAGCTCGTCAACCCCGCGGAGGCGTTTCACACGGAGCATTACGGCGCCTTCATCGACACGGATTTCTGGGTTAAGGCGACCGAGGCCAGCTTTTCTTGAGATCGCCACCAGTCTTGGCGGGAGGAGTCCAAAGATTCTTTTGGTTTGGGTGGGATACACGTCTCTGTGGTAGGTGTTAGGTGCGGTCTATTTTCCTTAGCTGAGTGGAACGAGCAACGAATTTTCATGCAGTCTAACATAATCCCGGGGGTTTTCTCTCAAAGAGCCTCATATGTCATTCATGTTCAAACGATCTCCTTTTTCGGGTGGTACGTAGCGTTTTGAGTGGCTTGATCTGACGCTTACTGTCTCCGAGTTACATACGTACGACTAAGCCAAGAAGCTGTAATACAGTGAAGTAGACAGTGTGGCACTACCTTCTATCAGCGTCAACAAGGCTCTCCGACGTATTCTTCGTATATTTTTACACGAGTTATTTGATCACGGTCTTTAATTGAGATGCTCAGAGCGTCTGTATATAACCACACTAACTGCCTTAGACCCCATGCGTAACATGATCGGCTTGCGAGTAACCTCTAGGTAAATCCATCATTCTGAGGCTTTAATATCTAGTTTAATGGGTGTGCTCGAGATGAACAGGCAAGTTGGTGTCTTTTTGGGGGCAACCTTCGTCTGGACTTGTCTTGTTCCTGGCTACTGTATCCACCGAATCGGGTGCTCGAGGCGTGTGTTGCGGGGGGTGAGAAGACGCGAGAACGGAGCTGACATAATGGAGGGCTACGTGCTAGAGCCAGGAAGAAAGGCACGTATATCTAGAGTTCGACTATGGTTTGTAGCTTGCGTCCGTGCCTGCGAGTCTGTGGCTGTAGCTAAATCAGCTGAGCTGGCTTCTCCCGGGAATGCGTACTAGAGTGGTGAGAGGGTCTAGTTAAAGAGTACATACCAATTCATACTTAAGAATCATTGTGCATGTAAGCTCTAGTGTTTTGCTTTTGACGTTTAGTAGGTTATCATCGTATATGTGGGAAGACTGTTAAGGCTAGAGATAGATTGACTAGCCTACTATGAAGTTCTAGTCGTCTGTATTTCTTAGACGCAACTTAGAATAGGAGATGAATGCCCCTGGCATTTGGATTCTTAGGTTTGAGTAGGGGGACAGGCGTGACACTGCCTGACCATCTCTAGCTCGATTCATTCTGTCCTTATTTAATGGCAGAAAGCACTATATTCAGGGATACACATGACTAGCCACAATTCAACAGACAAAGGATTTCAATTCTAAGCAAATCCCCTAGATAATTAATATTTCCAGTATTTTTATTAACAAGGTTTGGCGTAAATAGGTCTTATCAGCTGCATCTCAAGAAAGAGTGTAATCGCCTTGCAAGGCGTAAGCATGAGCTCAGACATGATTCAATGGTCATCTAACGGCGGACTACAAGAAGGGCCAATGCCCAACTCATTGGGATAGGTAACTTCCTAAGGAACCGTCCCTTGTCTTCACCTTTCCGTGAAATCCCCACCTACCACAATGGAAGAAGACTCGTCAGAAGAGTGTCCGAGCGACTGGGAATACGTCTTGAACAAAGAAGAGGGAGATTCAGAGTTCGAAGAGGAGACATGGCAGCATATAAATCCCGAGCGTCCTGGAGGGGCTCCAACGACAGATCGCAACGATACCATTAGCAAGGCTAACGATAGCCCGGAGAAGGAACCACATGAAACATATGCGAGGGTTATTATACGAGAGGATCTCGGGGGAGACGAGGGGGACGGGGGAGCGGCGAGGTATAGGAAGGCTTCGCATCGTCAATACACCATTTTAAGGCATTCGCTACAAATCATGGAGCAAGACAAGATCAGATACCAACAGCTGAGACGCCAGAGAGAGAAGCTAGTTGTCTACAACTACATCCATGCCGCCACCATAGCATACCTATACAGTCTCGGCCTCAGCGCAATGTTCTGTACCTCGTTCTTCCCACAGCTGTTCGACATGAACGCCCAGCAGATTGCAATACGATATCTTGGAATGGCCTTGATATCTGGTTTGACCATCTCGGTGATATTGGGCCGGGAGCTGAAATCCAACAAGACGTTCCGACTGCTGCTCGAGGGCTATGCCGGATGTCTGGTTGGGAAGAGCCTTGAACTGATATGGGACTACGCGCATGCGGACTTCAACAAGCGATCAGCATTTACCTTCACTGTTTCCCTCTGCATTGGTAATGCCCTGGAGCTCTGGAGGAAATATTGCTACGAATTCGCCGAGACCACAACCTGGAACCTCGACCGGCCCGTTGAGGATTAGGTCCTGAGCCCACTTCCCATCATTTATCATTATTTGTTTTTTCTGGAGGCGAGTCACGGCCGGTGAACGTCACAGTCGGAACAATCAAATAAACGCCGGGATATAGCACAGTTTTCAAGAGGTACGGCCATTAAATGCTATTCACATCCATCCTCCTACATCCTATTGACCCCAATTGGACTGGCGTGGTATATTCGCATGTGCAATCAAGACAGGATAATAAAGATCTTGAGCGTCTTCGTGAAAGAACCTTAGAAACTTCCATAAGGGTTAGTAGATATCTTTCCAAGAAAGTACGGACCGGTAATGGTTAGGTACATTAGGTATAGACTTCGTTATAACTACCTAGGCAGGTGCCTACCTGGTAATTTCCATATCCCTCTTGCCTTAAGGGGTCTTCCCAGCAGCCATGGGTATAGGTACGGGGAGCCGTGATCAACAAGACGGAACCTCCAGTACATGTAATATCCAGCACTAGGTATGTAAGTAAGTAACCTAGGCAGGCATGGTTCGACCTATCTACCCATGGAAGTCTATCAGGTCTACTACATGTACCTCAAGTACTAATAAGTATCCGAGTCTTTGCGGCGAAGAGGTAGACCGTCGTTCTTACCCCATGTAGTTGTGTCAACAGGATGTGACCTCGTGGCGGAAGGAACAAGTGGTATTATGTATCTTGTTGTCGGGTTTCCCCTATTCCCCGATCATCTTCATCGGGTCCATATCCGAGTTTGCCTGGTATACTTCTCATCCAACCATACATTCTGCGACTTGGTATTGTTTCCGTGTATCTCTGGACGCCAGAATCGCTACTCGAGCTACATTTCCTCCCATGCCCATGCCCATGCCCACGCCTATGGATTGCTGGTTCACACTTGCTCGGCCTGTCACTTGAACGTCCATACAATGGCTAAACTGTTGCTAGAAAGCAACTGCTTTGATACATCGCAGCCCTTTGCGACTAGCGTTGGATATGGGTCGATCCGTGACGCCAAACCCCATCACTCTTTGCGCGAACGTCTTACAGCACGCTTCAATCGCAGAAAGCCTGTATCTGAATTTGATACCATCTGCGCAGAAGCCCGAGAGAAGCGGTCATCCCAGCTTCGAAAGAGCATCAGTTCCATATCGGCATCCCTGAGACATCATCGCCGCCGAGCTACTATTGCCTCTATTGATGATACTGAAGCCCGAAGCCAACGTTCATCTGCTCTACGCAGGAGTATTGATACCCTCTCGTCGTCTGCCAGGCGAACAGGCCGCTCCCTGGCTTCTTGGTCGCTCGAGGGCAAGGAACGCCGTTTTGCGACGATTCCCTCTCATTGGCCATCAGCTGTATTCCATGGTTCAGCAAAACGACTTCGAAGACACTGTAGTTTACACCTATCTGAGCAGTCGTCGTCCTTGTCTTCGTCGTCGCCATCGTCGTTGCCGTCTAGCAACAACTCAGCCCCCCCTCAGTTGCCTGGTTTGGACGAGATAATAGCAATACTTGCGCGCGAACGAAGACCGTCCACCGTGGACAAGACGAGCCAAATTTCCTGCAACATGAGCATCTTCAATGCCCTCGATCGTGCGCTAGACAAGAAAGAGCATGGTAAGTGGCCCAATCCGAATCTAAGCACCTTGCTCACCCCTTCCCTCTTCTGTTTTTATACCCCTAGTAAGATTACGAGGGCATTTCATCTGGTCTAGAAACCATCTTAAGCTCGTCCAAGTCGTCCTCGAAGAATAAGATGCCCCGGTTCCTGAGCGGCTTCGAAATCCAATATTTTGGCAAACCGACCTGAACACAGCCACCTTTTTCCACTTTGGCCCCAGGCCAACGCTTCAGATTTCTAGCTGCGAGGTCAGGCACATCGTCTTCCACGCTGACATTTAGAAGAACAGATAGACATGAAGGCCTTGTCCATCGAAGGTGCCTGGACGGCGCCTTTACCTGTTCATCAGGAGTACCCTGATCGATCAGACGCTGTATCTAACTCCGACAGCACATGCTCTGGACACAGCACCAACCCGTACTACCCAGAAAGCACTTCCAAGATTCCCGTGGAATGGATAGATCGCATCTTGGAAACGTCCCACGCCACGCGCAACCCAATAAACCGCATACGCCACCGCACAAAAGATCCTAAAGTATTAGAATATTTGGACTTCTTAAATCAAAAAAACTCCGCACAGCCTGATGCCAAAAGCCTAGATTGCAGCCAGAACTCACCCGCTTCAGAGTCCTAGGAGTATCTGAAGACGCTTGAAAAATTGGAGGCCATGGTTCAGTCTCTTCGGGCTTGTGTAAAGACGGATGTTAGAGGGAAGGAAGAAGCGATGGCTGCAATAAGTGCGCCGGACGTCAAAGATCGAGAATTACCGTGCTTCGCAGGCGATCATAACAAGACATGCGATTATGGGCTACCCAGGAATGAAGACGAAACTGGGGATTCTGTGGGGCCAGGCGAGGACCAGGAACAGGTTCGAGAGTTTTCAGACGATGACGCCTCAGATTGAGGTGTTAATGGACTATGACTGGAGACAGCTCGATGACTCGTAGCTCAAGGATTACGATGGCATGAAAATGACACGACGGGATGATGGGACATGCTCATTGAGTGCTGCCGGCGGGTTGGATTTTCCTTTCTTTCAATTTTGCTTGTATGGACGACATTCTTTGAAGAGCTTGTGCCGGCTGCACGGTATCCTCTGGTCCCGGGGAATTGCGGATTGATAGTCCAGTGGTAATGGCATGTCTGGTACGGACTGCTAGGTTCATGGGCACCCATGAAGGACGAGGGCGTTTCTTATCTCTTTCGTTTCACTTAGATTGTATCATCGAGTTGATACTCGTTTCCATTGCAAAATCAATAACAATGAATTTGGTTTATCTATAATTGCGAATCTTGGCATGAATAGGTTACATCAGGTACCTTATGAACGATGGTTGATTGAGGTTGAAGAGTTCATCCCAATACCTAGGTACCTCCTACGCTATGAAGTAGGTAGTCTGCAGCTGCTGTCAACTGCCAAGAAGAACGTCATTAATCCCAAGCCCACCAAAACGACCCTCTCCCACCAGCGAGCTCGCTCTGGAGCTCAGATCCAGATCCAGATCCGGATCCAGAACCATCCCCTCTCCGGGCCAACCCTTTCTCAGGCAGGCAGGCAGACCCGAAAGAAACGAAAACGGGAAAGACAATGGCGGACAACATACCGACCCAGATCGCCGAAACGATCCAGACGGCGCACGTGAAGCGCGACCCCTCGCCGGCCCACGACCTGAACCCGTCGACGGCGGCGTCGACGCGGGAACCCGTGCGCGCGCGGCCGTCACAGCCACAACAACAACAACAGCCGCAGCGCCCGAGCTTCGACGACAGCATAGACGGCCTCGACGAGGACGACGATATCCCCGTCAGCGTGCTGCAGCCGCGCCCGCGCGGCGCCGGGCACGGGCACGGGCACGGGCGCGGCCGCAGCTTCCCGCCCATGCCCGACCTGCGCTTCGAGCAGAGCTACCTGCACAGCATCTCCAAGGCGGACGCGTGGTGGAAGGTGCTGTGGATCACGGTGCGGGACCAGGTGAGTTCCGAGTCCGACCGAGAATCTTTCCCCCGGGTCTTCCCTTGATTCTCGGAGGCCGTTGCGACTTTGGGGGCGGGGGGTAGGTTAGCAACTAGCAGTGACTGACCGGGGTATGCTTCACCTAGGTGATGATGCCGTTCGCGCAGGGCGTCCTCTACAACCTGGCGATATGCGGGTGGCAGCACTGGAACCGCAACGCGCAGATGAGCGGGAACTCGGTCGGCGCGCGCCTGCGGCGGTGGTGGTACGAGGTCAACCACTGGCCGCTGCCGGAGAAGGCGAAGGCGGCGGGCGCGACGACGCGGACACGGAGATAGACGACGACGATTACTATTACAGCCACCACCACCACCACCACTACTACTACTCACGATATATCATATTATACTATGGAAGGGAAGGAATACAGGAAGGGCACGGAGACCGGCCGTAGGGAAAGGAGGAAAGAGGCGGGCGAGAGGAGAGACTGGAGCAAGGTTTTTGGGCACAAGTCCAATTATAAGTCCTATCTAGGGATGTGGACATATACGGGGTCATCAACCGAGTGACCGGCTGATACTATCTGTAATACAACTGTACCGGGCCTAGAGGCAAGAATAGCCTCCCCAGATGGGAACAACATGCTGTCCGTGTCCATCGAACATAGCTAGTAGTGTCTGCATGTCTTATCAGTCCCGAGAGTATCGTTCGCCTCTCTTCCTGCTTGCTTCTCTTCTTCATGGCAATCATGGTGATGAATTTGTCCGTCCAAGTCCTACATGTGCACGCTGGCTGGCTGGCTGGCTGGCTGGCTGGCTGGCAGCCCAAATCTCAAACCCCAGCGCCGCCGCCGGCCGCCGGCCGCCGCCGATAGGTCCGATTACCGAGTGATATAGCCGTCTTCTTTTCCCCCACCCTTAACGCCAGAGGTTCTCGTATGCCGCAGGTTCCTATTCCCCGGCACTGACGTCGACGGGCTTGGGCATCGCCTGCGCCTTGTCCGGGCTCTCCCTAAAAGCCAGGGCCGTCGACTGCAGGGAGTTTAGGGCGGGCGTCGAGGGAGGGCGGTGGGATTGTTCCTTGTTTACCGCAGTGGGGGCTTGGCCGGATGGCTCCGGAGTCGCTTGCTTCCGCGTCGTGGCGACGGAGATCACTTCCTCGCTACGCTCCGGTGTAGTATTCTCCTCTTCCTTTGCCTCGTTGTCTTGTGCCGGGGAGGACCGGGTCTTCGCGCCTCCCTTGTTGTATCTATACTCGCTCAAATCGAGCGCCGGTGCGCCGTTGGTGCCGGAGCCGTCCTTCTTGGGTGGTATCTTCAGCTTTACCATCATACTCTTGGGGTTGTCCTCAATGTCATCGTCGAGCATCTCTTCGTCTCCGTCTTCGTCGAAGTCGTCCTCTTCCTCACTGTCCCCGTCGGGGACGTGATCCTCCTCCTCATCGTCGCCGAGCTCGGGCTCGCTGAGCTCCTCGTCATCGTCGTCCGCGGAATTGTAGCCTTTGTTCTTCTTCGATGATGACGTCCAGCCGTTTGTACCGTGGTTGACGGCTGCCGATCTTCTCGGCCTGCCGCTAGGCCCGACAGACGATTCCTTCGACGTGGCACCCGCGTTCTCTTGTGTAGGGCTCGTTGTAACTATGTTGTTGGATGAGTCTACCGTCATGCGCGATGGAGCCTTGATCTGCCGACCGCTAGCGGTGGTGACGGGGCCGGCGGGCTCGGCAGGCGTATGCGTGCCCGTGTTCCGCGTAGATCGTCGGTTACCCGTAGAATCGGAGAGGAAATCTTCGTCGTCGGAGTAGGTGTACTTCATTCGTTTCCCCCTCGTCCGGCCCTCGTACATGGAGAAGCCGGGCTCGGGACGCTTGAACTGCTCTTTCCGCAACAGGCGGTATTCGCGCCTCTTGCGTTTCTCCTCTGTAGCTTCGAAGCGAGGTACCGCTGCCAGCATCTTTTGGGCAAGCTTCTTTGCTTTAGGACCGCCATCGGCATTTTGAAGCTTGTCGGCTAACACCTTCAATTCATCAATGCTCCCGGCCACGCTCCACCACGTCCTATTGAACCCTTGAGGGTTGCTCTCGCGATATACTCGGAAGTGGGTGTCGTCAAGGCCTTCGATGAGGAAGTATCGGCGCTTGTCGCTGTCCGAGCCCCAGGGCTGGACCGAGAGAGGTTGGTTGAGGTCGTCTTCATGTCGGTTCCCCTTGTACGATTGGTTGATTATGCCTTTCACTACTTCGGAGGACGACAAGGTCCAGATTACGAGAGTTCGCAACAGGGTGAGCTAGGTAGACAAGTTTTGTTAGCTCGCTGTCTTGGTACTGCTGCAGTGTTGGGTTCAAAGTTGGGGGCGTACCCGTTCGGTGGGACTCATCGCTGTGAATGTTTTGCCGCCAGACAACGGGCTCTTCTCCCAATCCTTGGCCCACTGGTTCCTGTGGGAAGAAACCGCATCTTCGAGAGCTCGATTGTAGTGTCCAGGCCTTGAAGTACCCCAGTGTTAGTGATCGTGTTCGTAGAGAGGTCTTGGAGGTAGGTATTGCGTCATACTTCACGTCCTGCTTGCGGTTCAAGAGCAAGCCCAGTACAGCACACAAAAAGTGTTCGACGCGCTCGCCGGGTATGGTTTCGGTGACGTCGCGTTCCAGCTCTTGCGGGCCAAAGTTCGCTAGGGATTTGGGGAGGACGTCGTTGAAGCGGCTGCGGAACATGACGATGAACTGGAGATGATTAGCTCGTGAACGGACGCGACGTTTCGCGTTTTCAGCCCGGCAACGGGCTCTTATCACGTACCGCGATGTCTGGATTATCTGCGAGGACATAGTCATGCGCTGGCGAGGGAGATCTCTTTCGTGGCGGCGGCGACGCCTCTTTCTCAGGCTCGGAAGGTTTGGTCCCCTTGGGCAGCTTGTGAAAGAACTTGAGTATGCCCTTGTCTCGCTTCAACTGCACGTCTCCATCATCCTCCGAAGGGGCAGGGGACAACGAAGAAATAGACGAGAGCTCGCTAGACTCGTCGTCCGCCATGTTGTGTCGTGGTCTGCTACGTGTTGGGGGGTTTGTGTTGGTCGAAGGTCGAAGGTGGGATGTGGAGTGTGGAGGTCAGAGAAGGTGGAAAGGTCAAAGGTCGAGCAGCACACGAAATTGGTCAACGCTAAAATTTCACCCTGACGGTTTGAGCCGCACATCAACCAGGGGAAGGAAGGGCAGATCTGATAGGCTAGGTATTCGTTCAGCTATATAACAACCTCGAGAGGTCCAACACCCCCCCGGCCGATAAGGAAATCCAGTCTCCCCCAGCCGGAGCAACCCTTTGACGTCCATGGGACATGGCCCCGACTTCAGTATGCCCTGGTGGCCTTCCGTCTGCCGGGGTGTCTGTTGGAGTCCAGGACCACGGCCAACGAAACTATCCTCCACCTCATCGTTTATGGCCCATGCACCACAATATATCATCAATCCCACCACCCGTCGACGACAATAAGCAAAAGCTCCCGGTCTGTATCATCATCCCCATAGGCTGGGCAGTCCACTGCCATTCCCCCACGTAGTTCGTACGAGAACGCCAATGCCCCTCCGATGATTTTGTTGCCCACGGCGTAAATCTCGGCAGATTTCAGTAGAAATACCGTAGTCAATTAGTGCGGTCTGCACCAATATGCGAGATAGCCCTAGATATTGGACAGCAACACTGTATCATGGAGTATATAGTAAGCCATGGTCAGAAGTCGACGACACCGGACCCGAGCTTACCTCAACTCAATTGAATTGTGCAAGGTGTTGATGCTCCGGTTCTGTGCGGGTGGGCCTTAGGTACGCTCCGTATCTGCCGTTGCATTGCCGTGAAGAGCCCAGCTTCCGCCTAGGCTCCACCTCGGTTGGGGGCAGCGGAGGCCGCATCCGGCAGAATCCCACCACAAGTCCCTTTAAAAAAAAGTGAGGTTATCACGAACAACCAAAAACTGCTGGCCATCGTTTCTGATGAAGATGACAGTTAATTCACAGCCACCTGGCTAGCTAACGAGCTGCCGGGTAAGCTGCATGTCGACAACACCAGACACAACCGCTTGTGCTGCAGTGATTATTCCGATAAAGCATGATTAGAGATGACGTTTCTCTTGGAGGATTTGCTGTCCTCTTCCCTGTCTCCCACTTCGTCTTGATACCGTGACGTGGCTAAGGGGTGGCTTGGACAACCGCTGCAAAAATTTCCAGTCATGCCACGATGCGCCACCGAGACCTTTCATTCCAATGACGGGACGTGTATTTCCGTATATATTTGTGATATAGGGTTAGTGGACGATGAAGGATGAGTTTAGTCGCTTGAGGTGGCCCAGTTAAGTGTCGTGCTGGATGCTCAAGTGTAGCTCTGGACTAAACCTAAGGTATTTAGGCCAGCCCAAGGACTGTTGCATATCCCATTGTCCAACAACTGCTTCTTCTGGCAGTGTCGAATTTCCAGCGTTCATGCTGTTCGAGGGCAAGTTTGTTCAGACCTGTACCCCATTCGTGACTGCGATAGGCCCTTGCGCCCACAGAAGCGCCAGGCCAGAAGCAAAGTATCGAAAGCGACATTCTGACACCAGTTGCTTAGCTACTGCAATAGCAACTAGCCCGGTGACGGAGGCTGAAACAAATTATAAGAAACGCAGGCTCACGGAGGAGGTGGAAGGTGGAGCTGTGGACAGCAGGCCGAGGAGCGGTCGCTCAACTGTGTCTTGCCAATGTTCCAACACACTCTGGCTGCTAATAGTCCCAAATGACGATCCCCAATCCACCTTCCAGCGTGCCAACTCCTTCCTCACCACAAACACCATCATCAAGCACCGTCTTGGTAGTTTAGCCTCCGGGCCGCCCAACTGAGGCGGGTTTGCGGCGAGCACAGTCGCAATTGTTTATATTAGGTAGCAAATATGGCAAGTGCAGCTGCCTTGCAGCCCGAATATTCCTGTCGCGATATATGCACCTTATCTGCTTCAGCAAGCGTGCTGGCCGGCGCTGTTCGTGGCCCAACTGCCGAACGGCTACGACGGGCTGGATTGACGTGTTGTTTTCGGGATGAGCTGGATGAGCTGGATGTGGCTCGCCGCTCGGGTTATCGGTCGGTCAGCTGAGGTCAGTGCGGGCAGAACTTCAAATGGATGGGCGGGAGGGCGGAAGGGCTCCCCTCCCACAGGCCACAAGGCGGTCAATGAAAAATCGGGAAAATCGAATTTAGTGCCACGTCGTGGCTTAGCGTCGAGCTAGGCGCACGGGTATGCTGATATGTACCTACTGTACACCTGTACTTACATGCTTGTACAGATCTGTACATGTTGGACCTAATACATACCTAACCTAATAACACATCAGCACTGGGCTCTAACCGTCCATGCTTGGGAGGCTTTCATGTTTGTTTGTACCTTAGCGACAAATGAGAGAAGTACCCCATACCCTACTTTGTCGTTTCTAAAAGTGACGTAGGGCTGTACCGTGTACCTACTTGTCAATTTGAGTTTGACCCTGAGGCGGAGTCCGCGCTACCAGACGTTAACGTTGCTGAGCGCTCGCTTCCTTGTTCCAGCTTTCTTTTTTCCACTGCAAAATTTCCCTCGACGATTTCTCCCCTGACACGATCGATCTTCACCAAAGCTCACGACGCCTCGACTCTTCCGCCTCTGCCCAAAGATCGTACCCGCCTAGATCGCTCATCACCCTCAAGCCAAAATGAGTGACGCTCAGGCTACTGAGGCTGAGAAGAACGTAAGCAGCTGCAGTTTCGTCATCCCTCGTTAGGCTCCTTCGCCCACCCCGCTTCTTCCACCTTGTCCCGTGGGGCCTCCTGGGCTATCTCTCTTCCCGGCAGCCTGTGATACTGACCATGTGTGCGCCCGCAGATCGAGATATGGAAGGTGAAGAAACTGATCAAGCGCCTTGAGGCCGCTCGAGGAAATGGCACCAGCATGATTTCCCTCATCATCCGTATGTAGAGTGCCCCTCCCCCGCCTTACACCTGCTTCGGTTTGCATTACTAACAAACCAACAGCTCCCAAGGACCAGATTTCGCGGGTGGCCAAGATGTTGGCTGAAGAATATGTGTGTCATGCCCTCCGTCTGTGGAAACAACCTGAGTAGAGCTGACGATCCATGGTAGGGAACGGCCTCGAACATCAAGTCTCGAGTCAACCGGCAGTCCGTGCTTTCCGCCATTACCTCGACACAGCAGCGACTGAAGTTGTACAACAAGGTTCCTCCTAATGGGTTGGTCGTGTACTGCGGTGAAATCCTGACCTCGGAAGGAAAGGAGCGAAAGGTCAACATCGACTTCGAGCCCTTCAAGCCCATCAACACTTCGCTGTATCTTTGCGACAACAAGTTCCACACCGAAGCCCTGGCCGAGCTGTTGGAGTCTGACCAGAAGTTTGGTTTCATTATCATGGATGGTAACGGAGCCCTGTTCGGCACGCTCAGCGGCAACACGCGCGACATTGTCCACAAGTTTTCTGTGGATCTCCCCAAGAAGCACGGTCGTGGTGGTCAGTCGGCCCTTCGTTTCGCTCGTCTGCGAGAGGAGAAGAGACACAACTACGTGCGAAAGGTGGCCGAGTTAGCTGTGCAGAACTTTATTAGCAACGACAAGGTCAATGTTGCCGGCCTTATCCTTGCCGGTTCCGCCGATTTCAAGAACGACCTCAATGCCTCCGACATGTTCGACAACCGACTACAGTCCAAGGTCATCAAGGTGGTTGACGTATCCTACGGCGGCGAGAACGGCTTCAACCAGGCTATCGAGCTATCTTCCGAGACCTTAGGCAACGTCAAGTTCATCCAGGAGAAGAAGCTCATCGGCAAGTACTTCGAGGAGATCAGCCAGGACACTGGTAAGGTCTGTTACGGTATCGAGGATACGCTCAGGGCGCTGGAACTTGGTGCTGTGGAGACGCTTATTGTCTTCGAGAATCTCGAGATCAATCGATGGGCCCTGAAGGATAGCAAAGGCGCCGAGGTCCTCCTCCACACCACGAAGCAACAGGAGGCGAGCGATAGGTCCAAGTTCATGGACAAGGAGACCGGGCAAGAAATGGAGGTAACATCACAAGATTCCTTCCTCGAGTGGATTGCCGAGCACTACAAAGATTTCGGAACAAACCTAGAGTTCGTATCGGATAGATCAACCGAAGGCAACCAATTCGTGAAGGGCTTTGGCGGTATCGGCGGCATTCTCCGCTACAAGGTGAACTTCGAGCAATTAGCTGAAGTAGAGGATGATGATGACTTTTACGACGATTGACAGGTTAGTTTGCCCTCCGAGCATTAAAACCTTTCTTGACACAAAATTTTCATAAATCCATTTCGGGATATCCCTTTCTATGCGTACTTGGGAATTTCTTTCATGTTTGATTGTTGAAAATGCGCGATAGACGGGTCTCAGAAGTAGCATTCCTTCTTAGCTAAATATGCCGCTGCTAACGTGGGCTCTCGTCCAGTTTGAGGAATCCCTCGTTTTGAACGAGGGGAATGCTCAAGCAGTCTCGTCTAAGCAGGCACCTGTCCTAGAGAAATCGGAGCGTCCGTTGCCGCAAGCCCCCGCGGCGGAGCCAGTCCCAGAGCCGGCGCAGAAGCCCACGGTGGCTTCGTATGCGCAACGGCGTCTCATGAAAGCTGGCCCAGCGAACTCTGAGCATACCGCCAGACAGGTCGCGACACCTAGCCCGCTTCGCTCTATGATGACGGCTTGAGTTGACGGAGTGACACGGAGAGGAGGTACGCTGCTAACCGTCCGTCGTCGAACTGCGGTGGCTAACATGTACCCCTAAGGTGCCACCTGAAATCGGGTGTCTGATGCGAGTCCAGAACGTTGGACCTGCCTACCGTCGCAGGGCTCCATCCTTAGAGCAGTTGGGTGTACAATGCCATCCATCATGGTCGCCTAGCTCCTAAGCCCTTAAAACGCCAGAGTTTTCTACTTCTTCACCTTCAGTATGGTTGCGAATCGCGTTTCAACGTGTAGGACGAAGTTCGTGGTGAAGAGTTATGCCTAGTATCCTTCGTTACGGTCCGTATAGACCCGGACCCTTTAGGTAGTGCAATAAAGCACACCAGTCGCTCGTTACATGCATTGAAGATGCTCGTGCATGACCATGCCATGAATATGAATATTCGTGATCTCTCTCGGTAATCTCTCTTTGCCAAATAATTGCCTGCCTGGCGCTGAGAAACGTCGGAAGGATTCAACGAAAGGCACAATATCAATGGCGCAATCAAACTATACCATATCAATATAGCACCATATTGATATGGTATGGATCACCCAGAGGAGCTGCCTAGCACTACATACAGCCCGCATCTGGCGTAAATGAATGCAAGAGATATAAAAACCATAATTGCCGCATAGATTACCAAAATAAGAACCAACTGAAGCTATTCAGTCCGTAGTTCGCCCCAGCCGAGCGGTTCGACCAATTACAGTGGACGGCGCTTGTAGATCTACATAATGCCGGCTCGATTCGGTTCGTTTCTGAGTGACATAGATGGACCTAGGAATTAGCTGATGTCTCAACAGCAATCCCTTCACTATGTCGTAAAATGGAGGGTTGGAATTAGTTATCTCACTACCTGTCTCACATGTCAACATCAAGCTTCACTTGCTCATAACTGTGCCCTGATCCCTAAATCGATACTCACTCTGCCAGCCCCAGACGCATAGTCAAAAAACGACGCGACGCAGGATGGAATTGAGCAACGGGCAAAGAGATAATGGCCCCGCGCAGTCGGGCACGGCAAAGCCGACTGTGTGTTACTTGGGGCCGGTATCGTCTTATACGCACCAGGTATGCGGCAAATACGTCTTGATGTGAGCCGCTTTGAACTGAAGCTAACAGCGTCTCCTCTCATTTCACAGGCGACGCGGCAGACCTTCCCCGAGGATAAGTTTGAGTTAGTGCCGGTCGCAACCATCAAAGGTGAGTGAGCGAGCGAGGGTGACGCATGATGAACCACCGGCTCACATTCCGCGCCGGTTCGCCCCGGCCCTAAAGACATCTTCGATATGACCCAGTCCGGCGCCACCACCTACGGCGTCGTGCCCGTCGAGAACTCGACCAACGGCTCCGTCGTCTTCACCCTCGACAACTTCGCCGACCGCCAAGGCGTCTACCGGGATATCTCCATCTGCGCCGAGATCTACTTCGACGTGCACCACTGCATCGTGGGACACATCCCGAAAACTTCTATTACTACTCCTACTACTCCTAACTCTAACTCTTCTGGTCCTCTGGACCCCCCTCACCCGCCGCTACCTTCTTCTTCTACTACTACTGCTGCTGCTGCTGCTTCTACTTCTGCTTCTGCTTCCACTTCCACTCCCGCTCCCATCACTACGCTCGGAAATCCGCCGCCGCCGCCATCATCGCCATCGTCAATATTTTCACCCGTGGTAGTATCGTCGCAGGACCTGACCCTGACGACGACGATGATGACCAAGCCGCCCACGGGCGGCAGCGACGCGCCGTGGACGCCGACGGCGCCGCGCGCGCACCCGCTGCACCCGCTGGCGCACGTGCGGCGGCTGTACAGCCACCCGCAGGCGTTCGGGCAGTGCACGCGGTTCCTGGCGGCGTACCTGCGCGGCGTCGAGACGGTGGACGTGAGCTCGACGTCGCGGGCGGCCAAGCTGGTGGCGCAGGAGGCGGCCGAGTCGAAGGGGTCGGGCTCGGGGTCGGGGTCGGGGCCGGAGCTGGGAGGAGGAGGCTCCGCCGCCATCAGCAGCGCCGCCGCCGCCGAGATGCTCGGCCTCGACGTCCTCGCCCGCGACGTCGAGGACCGCGAGGACAACACTACCCGCTTCTTCGTCCTCCGCCGCGGCCAGGGCGCCGACGGGTCCGCGATTCCCGGCTTGCGGAAGCGTCCGCGGCACCTCCCCCGCGGCGATGGTGAGGGCGGTGGGGATAAGAAGGAGAAGGAGGAGGAGGAGGGGCGACAAGAAGGAGACACGAAGCAAGGAGGAGGAGAAGGAGAAGGAGAAGGAGAAGGAGAAACGACGGTGGTGGCGAAGGTGGCGGCAGCAGCAGCAGAGGACGTCCTGGCGCGGACGAAGTCGCTCCTGTCCTTCACGGTGCCGCAGCACGACCCGGGGGCGCTGGCGGACGTGCTCGGGTGCTTCCGCGCGAGCGGGCTGAACCTGACGGCCATCAACAGCCGGCCGAGCCTCGAGGGCCCGTTCCGGTACGTCTTCTTCGCCGAGTTCGAGGGCCACCGCTTCGAGGACCCCGAGGGCCGCGTCGGGGACCTCCTGCGCCGCGTCGCCGCCGTCGCCGGCGCCGGCGCCGGCCGCTGGCTCGGCAGCTGGGAGAACATGCGGCCGCGGTGATGTGGTGATGTTGATATCGATTTGGGGGGGGGATGAAAGGTTGCGATGGAGAGGAAGGGGGAGGGAAGGGAAGGGGGAGGGAGATCTGCTTGGAACAAAGGGGGTTAGGTAGGTGGGTAGGTTGCGGCGCTGGGACTCGGTGGTGGAGTTACCAGTGTCAAAAAGAGGCTTGGTAGAGGAATAGGTATCATCATGTACGGACCTGTAGTCAGTGAGACAGGGAGAGGGATCAATACGGCTGGGAACACGCGAATGGTGATAGGCTAGCTCACCTCATGTGTAGTTCTCATGTCTCCTGGACAATTTTAACTATCCGGATATTTCGGATAGATATCTAGGAACCATCGTATGCTACCAAGTGAAGTTAAGAACCCTCGTTCAGTCTAAATAGGGCCTACAGTAGTATAAGTAATCCTGAAGGTCTTCACTCATATACAATTGCATGAACTCCTTCAGGCACTTGAGTCTCGTCTCTCTTCCAATATGAGAGGGGCTAGGTCTAAAAGCTTACCGAAAAAACTTGGTTCTCCAATTCATCAATTCATTTACTACACGAAGGGTTCAAAAGGAAATCTCAAACCCAGGGCACTTCATAGGCTACCTAGGTATGTAATGACGCTCCGCGTAAAGGGCTGCGAGAACATAATAACAGACTTGGTATCATTGCTCTTTTTTATATTTTTTCAAGCTACGTACTTGTCGCGCCTGGCTCATAGGACTGGCTACCCAGTAACACAGATGGGGGTATGTTTGGATGGCGTACTTGGAACAATGTTTCATTACTCCACCCCGAGCCCAGCAGCCTTCTTGTCCATCTAAAAAAGAATTATTCTACAGGACCAAAAGATAATAATAATAAAATTCATTTCATGCCGTTGACGCCGTGTCGAGAGTCAAATTCTTTTAAGCATTGTAGTAGAAGTTCTCGTCCGGGATGCGGCCGCGCATGAACTGCGGCTCCGTGCCTCGGACGTAGATGTCCTCGTAGAGAATTTGCGGCGTCGTCTCCGGGACGGGCATGGCCTCGGCAGCCGCCACCTCCTCGTTAACGTGCTTGCGAGCCTCCTTGTCGATGCTCTTCAGCTCGTCCTCGTTGCACACTTCCCAGTCGAGTATCTTCTGCTTAAGACCGGCAATGGGGTCGTTGGTCGATCGCATGCGCTGGATCTCCTCACGAGTTCGGTAGGTGGTGCCAGGGTCAGACATGGAGTGACCACCGTACCGGTACGTGACGTACTCAAGGACGAGCGGGCCGTTGTCGTTGGTGGTCCATTCCTTGCCGTACTTAACGGCGGCCTTGACAGCCAGGACATCCATGCCGTTTACCTTGAGACCAGGGATGTACTGGCCACGCTTGTAGTAGTCGGTAAGAGCTGATGACCGGGCAGCAGCAGTACCCATACCGTATTTGTTGTCTGAATAAGCTGATTAGCACGGCCCGGGTATCGAGAGGAAACGACCGGATATGAGCACTTACTTTCGCAGCCAAACAGAGCAGGCAACTTCCAAAGCTTAGCCATGTTGAAAGCCTCGAAAACCTGACCTTGGTTGCTGGCGCCGTCACCGTAGAGGATAACAGTAGCAGTCTTGCGGTCCATATACTTGTGCGCAAAGGCGAGACCGGCACCGACCGGGACCTGGGCGCCGACGATGCCGTTGCCGCCGTAGAAACCTTTGGTGAACATGTGCATGGAGCCACCCTTGCCGTAGGCAATACCCTCACGCCGGCCCAGGAGCTCACCAATGATAGCCCGGACTCTGGCCCCGCGCATGAGAGCGAAGCCGTGGCATCGGTAGGCCGTGATAATATCGTCGGCCTTGGTCAGTGCGTGCTCAATGCCGACGGCGACGGCCTCTTGACCGGTAGACAAATGGCAGAATCCACGGATCTTCTTCTCCTTGTACAATCGGTCCGCGGCCATCTCCATCTGTCTGTAAGCAGAAGAAGCAAGGGGCTGGTCAGCAAGCGGTGGCCTCCCCTCCAGCGCAACGGCGGCAGCAGCGGGTTCACGTACCGGGTCACGACCATGTCGTAGTACATCTGCTTGAGCTCCTTCTTGGTGACGTCGAGGGTGTAGGGAGGGGGGTCGAGCTCGTAGGTCTCGAAGCTCTCGTCGCTCAGGGTGACCTGGAAGTGCTTGTCGTCGGCATCGGGGACGGCGCTCTTGTCGGCGTGGGAGGAGGCGGCGTTGGTGGTGACGAACCTCGTAGCTCCGACGAGAGGTCTGACAGCGGCAGGTCTGACAGCCCGCACACGCGCCAGAGGCGCTGCCGCTCTCGGAACACGCAGCGCTCGCGAGAACATGGTGGCCTTAGATAAACAGATGTGGGAAATGTGGGAGGAGGGGACGGCGAAGGCAAGAAGAAGAAAGAGGTCGCAGGCAGAGAAGGGAATTGAGCCGTGATCAGGTCGGAGAGCTTCAATGGGGCTGGCTGGTAGGTTGGAGAGCTCCGGGCCAGAAAAGTCACTCAAAAATTCAACGTTGGGATTTTCCGCCCGACTTTTTCCTGCACAAATTGTTGGATGGAGCGCCCCATCCACTCCCAGGTACCTAGGGAGACAGACCCAGGTCTCGCGCCCGCGGCCAGCTGAGTTCCGGTCGGTGCCGCACTAATCCCCTATCGTCGACCTCCAGCAGCAGCGCAGATAAGATAAGCCTTGTTGAGCTAGTACTATATATAGTACCTAGAGGTAGTATACAGTCCTGGCAGTCCATATGCCTAGGTACACTTTATATGA
Source organism: Xylaria sp. JS573 (assembly GCA_000966885.1). Classification (NCBI taxonomy): domain Eukaryota; kingdom Fungi; phylum Ascomycota; class Sordariomycetes; order Xylariales; family Xylariaceae; genus Xylaria; species Xylaria sp. JS573. The sequence goes on from JWIU01000092.1 coordinate 3,404,933, forward strand.
AAGCCTCTTCAGACTTCTTCTTGTCGAGAACTCTCAGCATTCTATATAAAGACTCTCTCTCTCTCTCTCGTCACACTTCTTAAAATGACAGTTGTGGCCGTCAAATCCGAATACGAACAGGTATTCCGTAAGAAGGAAGCCAGCACACTGGCTTCTAGGTATTCTGCTTTCACCTTGTACGGTATTTCCGGGAGAGCGTAGATACATGTATGGACTTAAGTCCATACCTCATGATAAGTATATTGCTTTGTCTAACTGCCGCGTTGTCCCATCTCTCTATTGGAGTCTCCCAGTTGAATAATTCCTAAGAACTTGGAACATGGAAGTAGGTAGACGTATCCAGACAGATGTGCGTCGTGTGTATATAAGTGCATCATGATAAGAAAAGAAAAAAAAAAATTAGCAGGGCTGACTGGATATCAATTGTCGCGCATCCATGACCCCAACCAAGTCCGCCTGTCCATCGTATATTCTCAGAAGTACATTGTATCATAAGGTGGGTATTCCATAAATTCCAGGAAATTGTCCGAGTACAGTCATCAGAAGAGAACATGGAACAAAAACCGTACACGATGCGCTCGGGCAAAGCAAGTAAGTAGTAAGACACCGCCCTTTACCCATCTCTATGTCCCATCGCTTTAATCAATGAAGGTGCACATACATTCTGTATAGGCCCTTTCGCTTTGTCCGTAATATCAAATATGCCTCCCTTGAGTTTGCAATGCAGCGAGTCCCTGACACGCTTAGCCTTCGCTTTATTTTTCGAAAACGCCATCACGAAACAAACGGCCCTGCTATTCGTAACCCTCCCAATGAATATGGAGTTAGGAAACCCTCAGTCAGTGTTCAGGACTTCCTTGCCCTTTTTGGCCGGCGGCTCGAGCCACCACCGTTTTCTTCGTCGTCCTCGTCTTCATCCTCGCTCTCGTCGCGCGCATGGATCCTCTCGTTTCCCTTCTTTATAGAAATAAGGCACCCTTGCTCCTTAAGCCTTTTTGTCAGAGCCGTGCTCGCCCGCATCCCGGGGAAGTCCTTCGCGTTGTAGACCGTAAATACTTCGCTCATGGCGATGGCGCAGACCGGCGTCTTCGTGCCGGGTCGCGAGTGCGGGTCCAGGACCACCAGGCAGAATCTCAGTCGAAAGGCTCCCGGCGTCCGGCATGACAGGTCCGGAAAGCAAAAGAAACACCCTTCTTCGTTCTTGTCGTCCAGGCCCACGAAGGGTGAGGCAACAAGTGTTCCCATTAGTCTTCGCTGCTGGCGGTAATCGTCTGGCATGGCCGAACAGTCCTGATCGCCCGTCTCGTTCCATATCGTGCAGTGCATCACCGAGTACTGGAATTTCAGCCGGGATTGGACTTCTTCTTGCGAAGCATTTGGGTCCACGATGGAAACCTGCACGATGGGAGGAGGGTCAATAACTCTGCGGTCCCTCTCACCGAATCCACAAGACCTCGCAGCGACCGGCTGCTGACGAACGCTGATCCTGTACGTCGACGGTGGCGCAGCAGGGGCTCTTCTCGGCGCGGGCGCCTTTGAGGAGCTCTTCGATTCAGACCTCGGCTCATCATCACCACTAAGAAGCTCTGATATTCTCATCCGCTCTGGAGCACGGGGTTCGGATTGGGGCGTCCATGTCTGTCGAGGAGATGTAGTTGCTTGCGGGGACCGTTCGAGACGGGGGTCATAAGTTTGGTAGCCTAAGGAGGGCCTCAGCGGATGAGTTTCTGCACGGAGGTTCTGCCTCGCCAACTCCCCCGGCGACGGTCCCCGTTGGAGCGGCAGCCTAGGGACTTGAAAGGAGTTCGGTTCGGCCGCCAGCTGGCGGTGTCGAAAATGGTCTGGCAAGTCTTCGGAACGGTCACTCGCCGTAGGCGAATGCGCTGGGGAATGACGACCAGGTACATTTGCTGCTGCTCGACTGGGGTGGGTATTTATTGCGGTTGTGTGGAATTCAGGACCTGTCATCGGTAGCTGCGAGGTATGACGGACAGGCGGCGAGGCTGCATACGGGTCCCGGTACGAGTTCTGTCTGTAAGCTGGCTGATCCCGTCCATTCAACAGGTCTTGGTTTGGTTGTGGTCCGGACACCAGGCTGGAGGGCGGAGGCAGGCGCAAAACATGGCCCTGGTGTTCTTGGAGATAGTATGGAGTGTGCCGTGGACCATAAGGCTCGTGAGCCCAAGAGTCGGGTAGCCTAGCCATGGTGTCCACCATGGTATGACAATAGAAGCTGCCGTGCGATGGAACCTCGACGGCAGCGAACGACATGAAGGATACTGTAGCCGCGGAGAAGCAAACAGCTAGAGAACTCGGTGGAGACTATATAGAATCAGCCATGGAACCGAATTACGCGGGTGCAAGGCCAGATCTGGTCGTACCGTGCGTCAATGGTACTGACTATGCGGGAGCTAGTCTAAGTCTTTGCGTGATGGCTGAGGTGGGCTGCATCAACAAAAAAAGCAAAGACGGCCAGGACAAATAAACGTCGAGGGTAGAGACGGCGGCGACTACGACAGCGAATGGGAAATTGGAGCTGCCAAACCCGGCAAGGACAACTAAAGTCTCGAAGGGCGAACAAGGGACTCGGATGGCAGCAGCACGCGGGTATCTACATATCGATGGTCGACAGCGAGCGCACGGGAGAGGTTAGGACGGGTGAGGCGACTAGGAATATCCTTGTAATCAAAAAGACTCTAGGCATGGAGCACCACTCCCACGGAACTATACTATTCGAGATTGAGACGTAGGGCGTCCTAGGGCTGCCGATATGGAGATTTGGCGGCGGGTTGGGAATAGGCGTGGCGTGAGAGACGCGGTCGATGTGTCGAGTATAAAGTACTTTTTCCCCTACGCGACGGGGACACGATATTGAAGTAAAAGACAGGGCAGGGCAAAGGCAGGACAGGGCAGCAGGACAGGGCAGGAGGCAGGAGGGGCCAGCAGTTTGTATAGGATCGATCTCCGCTGACAGTTACCTATTAGTTAGCAGCTAGACCCTGACCTTGGATCGTTGATCATATCAGAACAAGCGTGCATGCCCTACCCTCAAATGCAGGCATTTTCTAAAGCCCCCCCCCCCCATGTACTACATGATGTATGTATGTATGTATGTATGTATGTACGTACGTATGGTACGTATGTATGTATGCTTCTATGTATGTGCGAATATGTAAGTAGGCATGTAGGTTGGTTGGTTGGATGTCTCCAGTCTGTATGTACTGAGGACAGGTACTGGACTCGGCAGGTCAGCGGGTATGTAGTAGTCTCGTTCGGGGCGAGAGCGGGACGAGCGAACTCTAAACAATCCCGATTCAGCCACGGCTTCTTCCCCATTCTTCCCCATTGCTCCAACAGAATACCCGTGCCGTGTCCGCTCCACCAAGAATGGGAACGAGAATGGCGATGAGAAGGGAGGACGGGCTCTCGTGACACGGTGCGTCATCCCGCCGTGAACGCGGAAACTAACCTACCTACCTACCTACCTGCCTACATACATAACACAACACAACACCACACCACACAAACTACGTATGCCACGCATATACACGCACAAACTACCCTATCCGTATGTACGTAGCGCCGTGCCCTGACAGCAAGGCAGCCTTCCAAGTGGGAGTTGTTAAGAACATTCGTTTTCGCCCCCCTCCTTCTCGCCACATCATAGGCCACTTGACTCCATGACCGCGCCTTTCATGCTGCCAGCAAGACAATACCTACTTTATCCGGCTTCAGACGGCCATTCCAAAAAGACGGCCGTGATCGACGACGTGTTCCGTACTAGCGATCCTGCTTTTGTTGCTCCTTGTCCACCACGCTACTACGTATTGCCTGTACATTTCCGCTCGATGGCTTCGGTGCTACGCCAAACCATGTACGGCGCCGAGGGGCTGCCAGATCCCCGCCCAGACGGTCGAATTGCACGGCGTCTCCGGTCGTGAGACGCATCAGAGGAGCGAGATCACGAAGCATAATTTGTCGGCGCTCAAGATAGAAACACCGCTAGCGCTGCAAGTTGCTGTCTACATACAGGATGTACCAAGCGTTACCTAGCTGGCAACCTGGTTCCTTGGCTGCCTTGTCGCTGGCGAACCGGGAATAGAGACCGATAGCTGGCCCCCCTTACCACTACGGTACTAGGCCGCCGTCGATTTCGATCTGGACGGGCTCGGCGCACCAATTGCTGTCGTGATGTTCCCTGTCGAATGGAGCTCCCGATTCCTCGATGGACGATGGTTGAAACCGGCCGAATCCAGCGGATGGAAACCCAATCTTCTGTGTCTGTGTGCTAGGGGTAGGGGTAGGGGGCACACGGACCACAGGTTTGGATGCCGAGGAGGGCGCCGTGCAGCGGTGGTACTATTCGGGCCAACTCGCAGCGGCGCCCAGCGATGCTGAATCACTGATCGGCCATGTTGTGAGCCTGCGAGCCCGGAATTTGGCCTTGCAATCGCAATCTAACGTTAATGACGTTCCACCCACGCGCACGATTTGGTAGAGAGAGGCGTCGGTGGTTGCATTGCGAACCGCGGTTGCATTCTGGTGGAGTCAAGCCGTTTTTGTCCCTTTCGTGTCTTTTTTCTTTTTCTTTTTCTTCCTTCTTCCCTATGAGGAACAGGAGCCAAAAGGACGGATGGATCAAATCGTTGAGTCATGTCACTGCCGCCACCTGATTCGACGCTGTAGATATGCCAGAGCATGTCGACCAGTGGTACCACTGTGGCCGCGACACAATCCGGAATTCTGGGCTCACGGCTGAGTTCATTGCTGCGAGTGCCATCCTTCCCTGTCCCGTCCGCATGCAGCAGCATAATTGGGTAGTCTTGGGTGGGTTATTGTTTGCCTTATTAGTTGCCTGAGTTGCTGGTCTCTGCCCTACCAAGAGTCCCCCTTTACACGACGCGGAGCTGATGACGACTGTATTCCATCCTATCTATCTAGTAGATATGGACGTAGGGTTTTGCCTCTAGACGAGGTCTTCCGGACCCTTGGGTCGGCCAGACTCTATCTACGCTCTCTAGCTCTCTCAAGCCACGCGAAATGTTACATTTATCTACCCCGACCGAACCCGAGTACGACCATCCCATCACTTTAGGTTTTTGTCCACCTCATTTTTCTAGTTTTCTATGTCTTTTGCAATTCTCATTTCCCCTTACTCCGAAGAACATCCAGAGTGGAAGTGATTGCAGAGGCTGGGCGCCATGGGCTGGCGCCAAGCAGCGGGTTGGAGGGGAAGGATCTCCTTTGAAAGATGCAGCCCGGTGAAATGTCAACGCACGATGTCACCCTGAATTCCGGGTTATCATCTCAGCGATTTAACACCCCAGGCTGTGAAATACAGGGGCCTCGTATGGTTTGCTACGGGTTCTATCCTGATTGAGGTAACGCAATGACCAAAGAAAAGAGACGAGGGAAAGGACTGCCTTCTGTCATTACATTACAGCTCCAGCTTGTACATCTTCCTTTCGGTCCAGATACGGTGCTTCAAGTCATAATCGGTGCGATTCAGCGGAGGTCCACAGTGAAAGCGTTGGAGGGTGAATACGGTTCTACCTGTGCGATGGTTCATCAACGCCTCCGCGTACGACATTCAAGTGAGGGAATTGTGCATTTCACCGAGTCAAAATACTGAGGCCGAAGGGAAGCCCGTTGTCCGACAAGCGCCGCTGATAATCCTACCTAGCCAACGGCTTTAAATGATCTCTCGGTGTCTAATGATAGCCTCCTATCATGACATTGCATGGCGCTACACTGTTGTTGTCTTGTTTGATTATTGCGTATTCCGTCTTGAGTCGGTCTGAAATAGGAAACGGATAGACAGACTGCGGGCATGTAGTCAAGCTAACAACAGTTTGCTAAGACTTTTACACTCCTCAACCCGAGTACATAGGTATAAGCCGGTTGTTCTTCATGGGACGATGCTCAGACATTTGAAATACTATGCAGATTTCCGTCAGGGGATGCCATAGACTCAGCACCTTCGGGCAGCTTCGTACGCTTCACTATACTCTACCAAAGTCCTTGACTTAACTAGAAGCACCCAAGCCGGCACCCTTTAGGTCCGTCGAGTATGATTAAGCAGCTGCAAAACGTTACCAACCTTTAGTCTCGAGAATATCACCAACGTTCCACCTGCTTCCATGTAGGCCTTTCTGTCTGGGACCATAGATCGACACCACATATTGGCTGTATGGTTGCCGCAGAACGGCAGTTCTTCTAATGGAGACACGGAATTAGGTCAGAAACGACCGCCCAGTATCGAAGAAGACAACAATGCATTGTCCTGGATCCCACGAAACCCACGGGCGATGTCGCTTTGACATCCCTATAACAAGCTCACCTATACCTCCGACGCGGGTCGCCGTGGTAAATCTACCACCGGCCGATTGCAGGAGGATCGAACGTTCAACCCTGCCAAGACACGGCAGGCTACCTGACATCGCAGCATGTGCGCGAGGCTTATAATCAGTAGCCGCTTGGTAGAGTACGCATGCCACTACCACCTGTCGTCTTGGTGAGACCCCCCTGAGCCTCGATCCGTCACGAGGGTGTGTGTACCGACATATATCATATCATCCATCTTCACATCCTTCGCAAGTGGACCATGATCATTTCAAGCATGTTGATCCGTCGAACCGTCGAACGAGGCGGCGTTGTCGGCCGCAGTCGCAAGGCAACCCGCTCTTTCATTATACAAAACTCCGACTCCATGTGCTGGGTAGTCGGAACAGTCCTAATATGCTTGGAAGAACGAAGGCCGACAGTGCTCGTACATACGTATCTAAGAATGACAGTTGTCCTATCTCGTGCCTCGGGTTGTTGACATTAATCAACCGGGCAATCGCCTTAATCCCCGATTGGCAGGCATTCACGGCCTCAGCAGCAACATATGGGGTCGAGGGTATCTTGCCTCATGTGGCTTAATGGCGGCATGGCAGCATGGGCGGCCGGCCAAGCTGCCCACGTACCTGGACGAGCGACAAGCGAGCCGAGCCAACGAACTCAGGCTAAAGTGTTTCTTGCTTCTGCATCCCTGTCGCGGATCTGACAAGTCAGGGTATATTAATTAGTTTGGGATTAACAAACTACCACCCGCGCATCCTTCATGCCAATCAACCGAGCCAACATACTGCAACACCATCGAGGGCTGCGAGTGCCTTCGATGCCACCCTCTGAGATAGGCATGTCGACGTCCGTTCCAAGCTTTGCAAAGTCTGGGTCCCAGTGACCTGTCTATAGTATTCTTCAAACACTTCGCGCGTCTCATTTGCCGCACATGGGGAACTGAGCTCGGCTCCTACTGGCCGCCGCCCTGCCTTAGATTGCATCATGCTTCCTCCAGACTCGACTGTCAGTCGACATCTCGGTCTGTGTTCCTGATGCCATTCGTCGTCAGTTCCCATCGTGGTGGGTTCCAGTGGAGATGACCGAGCACTGACTAGCACTGACCAGAGCCGACAGCGACAATGAGGTCTTCACAAACTTACGGTCGAAATGACTCGTCACTTCTCAGACGCCATCATACGAGGCTTGCCTGCTAGACCGGACTGGCTGACACACTGCTTAGTACCAGTACTACGTAGTAGATGAACTCCTATGGCGATCACCAGGGTACGGATTCGATCCCCAGGTCGTGATTTACAGCCGCGCAAACTAGCCAGCCACGTTGTCGTCGCCTTGGCTGCTTCCCAATCCTGCAAGTCTTGCGAGGGGGGAGCGGCGCGGCTAGGCAAACATATCGGGGATTAATACAGATCGAGACGTCTCATCCTCGATCCTGGAATACCGTCCAATACGAAGGCTCGGCATTCCAGGACAGCGAATATTGGAAGCATGTCTCACAATATCATGCACCCTCGACCCTCGACCCTCCACCCGCCATCGTGAAACTGCGGCTAATTATCCGAGTCAGCCTACTATCTTGTAATTATTGATGAAAAAAAAGAAAAGAAAAGATATGGGTCCTTGGTCCCTAGGCGTTACATGAGAGGAACGAAAGAAGCTCCACGATCGGAGCTTTCGATCGATGATCGGAATAGGAAACGGTATCGTGATTGATCCAACATGATCGATTTCTTGCAGACGACTATTTATTGAACGGCTGCGAGACCAGTATCAAATCTACCATTCCAAGGTCCATGCTCTCCGAGTTCTGTGGACCTGTGGATGGACCGAAAGAGGTCACATCTCTCGAACTTTCATTGAATAGAAATGCCGACCATACGCAATCCAGGCCGTGCCGAAGAGCTTAACGGATACTACGTCGTAGCATTTCCGGGTCTGCCCATACGGCTTTCTTTCCTTCATTCTTCTCCCGCCATCCCGTCGCCTAACGCACAGCATATATCTAGGGGCCCTGGTCACTGGTGAGTCACGCAGGTCAGGGTAGATAGATAAACCCATGAGGTGTCCTTGCCCTCCACGTAATCGCTAATCTGCAGTTCGATATTACCGTAGAGATCGGCATGCCTTAGTGCAGCTAACTCTTCGCTTCAGCACCGTATCGGGCTGTTTCTCCCACAGGCAGTGGCGTCTGGTCATGTGTTCGCGTCACGTCTGGAAACTTACAAATGAAGCGATTCGCAACGCTTGTGGATAACTTACTCGTATTCCCCCTCCTTCTCTCTGTCTCTCTCGCCCCATGGATGTGTGTCGATAAGCCGATTGCCCCTGACACCTATGGCCAAGAGGACGCTGCTCTTCTGGCGTATCCTCATGCGATCTTGCGTGTGTCTAGAACACTCTGGGCTTCACGGCCTGACCAAAAGATTTGTGCAATAATAATAATAGCCAATCGGTTTATATATAACATCTGATTTGTGATGACAAGCATCTGGCTGGACAATAGTACTTCGACTTGTACGAAGACCAGCTATTCAGATCATTGCCCAGCGCTTAAGTGCTCACTTCCCAGTAGCACTGATTCCATCCAGATTCTCAGAAACAGTCTAACCTGTGATGCCCAGGAAGCCTTGATTCCACCATCATACCGCCGTGAACCCTCAAATTAAATAGGAGTGTAGTCGCCATGGGTATCGGTTATGCTATTTTTCCAATCAACGGCGGCAACATATCCCATCCATTTTTCACTTGAATACCTGGCAGCGCCCCAGATTTCGGATTTGTAATATATCTATCTATATTAGTCCCCCAACATCCCTTAATGCCGCGGTGTGGGTGTGCCAAGTCGGCGGTAGACCCTATCCCTCTCGTATGGGGGTAAAGCCGCCAATGGCCGATCTCGGACGAGGACGGCTCGGGATGACCATAGTCGTGTCAAGAGCGTATCTTCGTACTGTCATTATGCACTGCCTATATACGACGATACGCGGAACTCCCCGAAGACCTCTCCTCGGCATCGATTTGAGATATAGGATGATCTTCACGGACCCAGAGTTGAAAGCGTCCTCACGTACAGGGGCTTTCTACCGTTACCTCGGATAAAGCGAGATGTGCGTGTCAGTTTTCCTCCCGTCAGGATATGCGCACACGGGAGACATAAAGGAGATGGTCCTAGTAGATTATTTGCACGGCATAAGTTGTCTTCAAGAACACATCCATAATCTTAAAATCGGCTGTCTGATAGCAAAAATAATCCGCATAGATCAGAGTCCATTTTGCCATTCTCTGTGTTGTACTACTATCCGGGGACAAGACCATGCGTTGGCAAAACAGCTACGTTATAATTCAAGTGGTCCTGGGAAAAGGGGGGTTGAGCAAGTGTTCGTAATCGTAGAAACTTAATCACTTGTTCTATGTAATACAAAACATTAGGTCGACTATACGTCTTCTGGTACCATGATGAGAGCTTCACTGCTCGTCAAGTATGGGGGTAGGGATGGTAAACTATTGATTGGAAGATCGATATGGAATCAAGAGCCTACAGATCCTGAATCCACTGGTAAATAGACTGGCTGGAGCAATAGCAACGCCTTTTGTTCTAGAACCTTTACATTATAGCATAAAAATATGCGAGCTACACCTTAACTTACTCCTGAAGCGTTATTGTGTCGACAGGCCTAGCCCATACCAGCCCCCCTGAAACCGTAGGGCACGAGGCTTACCGACCGTCCACGTCGGCAGTTCCTCCAAAGGTTACATTTAGACACTCGTATCTTCAGTCACAATAACTACCAGCTCCTAATTTTCGCGCTGAATGCCGACCAGCGGCTAGTCACACCAGCTCGGTCTACGTTCTGGGGAGCTGTGCCTCGTCAGCGACAACGTCCAAGACCGGGTTCCAGAGACTGCTGCATATGAGCTTAGGACCTAATGCGTATCAGGGCTCCGAAGATGCACTGTAACCTATCTGTTGTCACCGTTCCAATGCCTCCAACACTGTCCTAGAGGAAGGCGATTTCGGCCCCAATCAATATCGAGCGGACGCGTGTATCGGGCTACGCCAGGGCGTATGACTGCCCATCTGGATGGATAGGGGTATATCTAGAGCGGCAAACACCTCGTCCCTCGGGCTTGTGTGAGCTGGGCTGGTCGGTTGATTTCAGGGACAAGTAACGTTAACACGATGCGCGTCCCTGAATGTGACTGCGGGCCTTCGGCAGGTATTCAGCTGAAGAACAGTTGAGACTCAGTCCATGAAGCTAACAACGTTGAAAACCAACAAGATTGGCCAGCTCTCGTTTCTTCCACTTCGGAGAGGCCTGTCATATGGAAACTTTCGCTACGGAGACACTTGGGGATGCCATCTGCTAGTCGTAAGAATCACAGTGACTTGGGGAAGATCCCGCCTAATTCGCTATTAGACACGGGATCCGAGGTCATCGAAGCTAGCAGAAGGGATATTACTTTTTGGGTAAGCCAAGAGAATTCACTCGAGCTGAACGAAAGGGTGTTACGCTGCACGGGAATGCTTTCGATTTAGGTGCTAGCATCACTACCCAACATGCCGGCGACAAGGTTTCATCAAAACCCAGGCCCGCGCTTAAAGAACTACACGGTATCAAATCGAACTTCTCCTGAAGTACGAAGCCAGTGCTTGATATTTATAGGGACGCGGACTAGATATAGCATATCATCACTCGCATGCGTGCGTGCTTGACTTAAGCCCATAAAGCTATCATCAGCCCACCCTCGGTGCACTCTTTCGAGATAACAGGTAGGCTCTCATTGATGCTACTGTCACAAGCACCGATGGCACCCCTCATCCTACCATGTAGGGTGTTGTTCTCGGATATTCAGCATTGCTCGGACATACAAGTTGAATCGTGGGGAAGCGCAGCAACCCACCCCAAGATAATTAATAGACAACAATAGCGTGACGTATCTACCCAAGGTCTCTCGCCACCGGTTCCTAGGGCACCAGGTTGACCTGGATAGACTACACTTGAGTTTGCTGTCTGTCTTGATATGCGCTGCTCCGGTCTCCTTATGAAGGACTTGTCCCAGCAGGCGGTTCATGTAAAAGAACCTGCCATAGCCTCAGGACCTCTCCGAAGGGATGCTTCCACCCCCTATTTCTCTTTCTAGTAATTTTGATGATTTAAATGTATTTTTATCGTTCAACTGAGGAGGAAATACTCTATGGGATGATTTTGTTGTTTACTTGGTTTACCTATGTCATAGATGTGTTGTTATACGTTACAGTGACAAGCTGGAGACTGAGTGGTCTCGGAGTTACCTATCCCAAGTTCCCCCAGTTCTATTGTTGTACTACGTTATACCTACGTGGCACGGTTCGTTCAAAAGCTCGCAGCTTCTAGAAACATATGGACTAGGTTGACAAGTTGACATCGGATATGGACATTGATAACTTATGATCGGTGGCTGGCAAGCTGGATCATCACGGCGGTGCGATGATTATCTTGCAACCCCACGTACACGACAGGAAAGCTACAGGATCAGGAGGGTTAGAGCCGCCGGAGCAATTGACGCGAGGATGAGGGGGATGATATCATGTTCGTCAGCACCATTCAACTTTGTTTCACAGATTGCGCAGACCAGGTACGAGAATAGGCGGTCGCTGAATGCGAAAGTGTCAGAAAGCTGCCTTTTGTTGCTTTTCATGCCACTTTTGATCCCCACAGGTCCCTGCGGACCCTGAGTTGGTGGGGGCAAATGATTTCATGATGTGCTCAAGATCGCGATTGTACCTATGACGTCGTCCAACGTCAAGCAAACATCTGAACGTCTGAACTGATATAAGGGCCCCTTTCACATCACCATGATGGTTGAGTGTACTTCTTCTAGATCATCTTTATCATTTCCAATCAATATCGACTAATCAGTTCTCACGATACCCCAATTCTACCTACCATCTCTAATAATCTTCAACGACACACATTCAAAACACACACAATATGGCACCCTCGTCCGAGACTCTGCGCCACATCGCCGACCAGGCTGAGCGAGATCTCAACTCCTACCAGGCCAAGACTGGCGCCCACAAGACCTCTCCCAATGACGAAGCCGGCGTCGACTCCCGCGTGGAGAACCGATTCCCCGGCGCCGAGGTCCGGTATGACAAGGACCTGAGCACCAACGCCTCCTTCAACAAGCGAATCCCGCCTGAGGAGGGTGGTGACCTCGACTCCCGCGGACGGTAAGTAGCAATTCTGAGTTATGCCATGATATACATGTGCCGAGGCCTCTGTTTAGTCACTCCGCCACCATCGCTGGCTTAGTCTCAATCATAGACGCTGACATTCTCGACAGACAAACCCGCGGCGAGCACTTCGAGGGCGCAGGCGGGCCGGAGCACAAGCTGGCGCAGCAGGAGCGCAACTACGGGGGCAACGACGAGTTCGAGACGTCGGCCCGGCGACAGCAGCACCACGACGTGGGGTCGCGGCACGCGACCGAGGGCACGGTGCCGTACGGGCGCGAGGGCGACGTGCTGGCGCAGGGCCGCGAGGCCGTGCAGCACAACGTCGAGGGCACGCGGCACGCGCCCCGCAAGGACCAGTTCAAGGGCGCCGACTACTACGCCCCCGAGAGCGTCCCCGGCAGCATATCCGCCGAGGGCTACGAGCCCCCCGAGAGCGTCACGCAGAGCTCGCGCGAGGCCGAGCAGTATTGATAAGTTAACCTAGACCCCGGCCGTTAGAGGGCGGGATGTGTTGGTTGGCTGTATCTTGAAAAGAAAATGTATGAATTAATCGATGAATGAACAAACAATCTGAGCGATTGAATTGCTTCCGTGTGTCATAATACTTGTACCCATGATGTTTGTGATGTTGTGTACGCTTCGCACTACCTACCTTTCCCGTGATGCCATAGTCCAGCTTTACCGTTTCGAGTTGCGCGACGAATTTGTACTTCTGGTGTTATCCTACCTACTTTGTTTTAATGCGTCGAATGTGGTGACTTTGTGATGTATTTTGAAGCTATTACAGGTGCATATCGCTACCTGGTTAAACCGCCGCAACACACATTCAGATCTAGTAGTGCCACTATTTCCAACCGCTTATTCCACAACACTGGCCAACCTCGGCCTTCAATAGTAATAGTCTTCCAGAGCCCTCAGTGGGAATAATAACTGCTGTGATTATTCAAGTCTTTATTTTTGTCATATATATTATACATGCATGGCTATTGGATGACTCATCCAAAGGGGGTTGGATTAAATGTTGGTTGTATGTCCAGTTCCTTCTATACATGATCTATACATAAGTATTTGGGGAATTGTGCAACAATAATATACATGCAATACCTCTGCGCCAGCGGTACACAGGATGTGAAAAGGAGCTCATGACTACCACTCCTGAGGTATCACAGGTTTCTTCTTTATAGGACGAGAACGTCTCCGCTGCAGCTCGTCGAAAAACTCGTCGTCATTCTCGTCACCCTCAGATTTTTCTTCCTTCGCCGGCTCCCCTTCCTCGCTTGTTGGCGTCTTTTCCGTACCTTCACCGGAACTGGATTCCTTCTTCACCTCTTCGAAGTGGGCAACGACAAATCTATTCAAGTTGTTGCGCCTCGGCTTCATCCGCTCCGCTACAGGGCCCGGCACCATGTCGTTGAATATCAGCCGATCGTAGGCCGTGATCATCTTGCGCGCCAGGGCGACGGCCTCGGGCCTTGAGTGCGGCCCTGTCTTGTGTACGCAATCCTTGGCAGCTATTACATAAGGGCTCCAGAGATTGTCAAGGGCGGTGGCCAGCTGTTTACCATACGCCTTCATTGCGCTTTCAAAGTCGCCCTTCGCCTCTTCTATGAATAGGCGTCGGTTCGCGTAGGCTACCCGTAAATAGGTACGAAGGGTTATCAGATCCGGAATGCGAAAGTTTTGAAGATGGATCTCGAGTATTTGCGTCGCATGCTTGAAGGAAGACCGGTTCAGATTGTCTCGCAGACAGGTACTCATGGCCGAGCGGAAGCTCTTAGGCAACATCTGTTCACTTGGCATCTCAATCAGAGCCCGCACAGCGTTGCCGCTGTTCTTTCCGCGACGGTAGGCTGAGAGTACCCGATGCCAGTTTTCGCCGTCCGGAACGACGCTATGACGCTTTGTGAATATGTCCCAGTACCGCTCGGCCCTAGCTGTTTTCCCGGTCTTCTCGAGGGCTTCAAGGATCATAGAGAGTGAGTTGTTGCCAGGAAGTGCGTAGCTAATCGCCGGCGCGCCAGGAACCCCGAACTTCCTCTCGTCGGCCGCCGTAACTGGCTTTTTTGAATCCGCCTCGGCCTTGACAGGATCATGTTCTTCGTCAGCGGATGCAGTGACCTCGGGCCTACTTTCTCGAGAGATCATCATTGTCTGCTCGACCAAGGCCTCCACCGAGTTAACATCATGGTAGTTACCCATGAGCAGAATTCTCCCCATCGCGCAAACTAATTCTTCGTCAATGACAACGGAGCCTGCTTGCCATTTGCCAATCACTTCCGCCCACACGCCCTTGGCCTGCTTGATTACTTGCGCCTCTTCCTTCTGGGCACCGCTGGGGTTAATTTCATCAGTCGTCACAAGTTTCATTTTCTCTTCTGCCGACGAACGGAGCGCATTTAGGATGGTGGTATATGTTAAGTTGTTGGGTGCCCTCATGCCGTCATTTG
Source organism: Xylaria sp. JS573 (assembly GCA_000966885.1). Classification (NCBI taxonomy): domain Eukaryota; kingdom Fungi; phylum Ascomycota; class Sordariomycetes; order Xylariales; family Xylariaceae; genus Xylaria; species Xylaria sp. JS573. The sequence continues at coordinate 3,419,945 of JWIU01000092.1, forward strand.
CAGTTTGCACAATAGTGAATAAGGTCTCGATGTCTCGGGCCCTGGCGCACACTTGTAGCACAGCGTTCATATGGATGGTGTTTGGCTTTATGCGGGACGAGGATAACATGTTTTGGTATATCTTCACCGCTTCTGTCACGGCGATGTGCTTATGAAGCGATTTAGCACAGCCCTTGAAGATGATGGTGTATGTCTGGGAATTTGGAAGCTGGGCACGCTTTTTCATCTATACCAGTGTGAGTTCAAGGCGCAGACGACGGCGACATCTGCGAGAACTGACCTCGTTGAAGAGCTTGAGCGCATTTTGTAACCTTCCCTTTTCAAGCCGATCCTCGATCAAATGGTTCCAGCTGACAGTGACGTCGAGGTCCCTACTGGCCTTCCTCGTGGTCTCCAGAGCATCTTGGAAATCAACCTTTATTTTTGCCCTGATGCGTTTGGCAATGAGCAATGGATCTTTTACTGTTCGTACTGTTCTCATGGCGGTCCGAGGCTTATATTTGCTCGCGCGCCCCGGGGGATTGGAGGCCCCACGAGGCGGCTTCGGCGGCTTTGGGGGCTTTGTGGAGGCGGCGGCTGTCGCATATTGCTGTCGACCGAAGTGGGTTGAGGTTCGGATGGGCCGAAGGGTGGTAGGACTCTTCCGTACATATAGGCGGAGAGTACTATGGATGAGGGTGGCAGGGGCGGTAAAGGCTCTCGTCCTACACGCCCTGCAGATGAACATAATTCCTTGCTTTGCTAACACACCAGGGCGGTTATGCTCGCGGGATGTGCGGTGGTCGCATCCTCGTGTAAAATTTCTTGTTATCTACTGTAGCTGTCGCAGGGCGCAAATCGATAAGACTCCATATTTGTATCTCGGCGGCCGGCTACTACATGTACCCTACCTACCTATGGACCTAGTGCTGCGACGTCGTGTGCGTGACGGGCTGCGTCGGTCTGTCGACACAGCCACACCGCCCACCAGCCACTTTTCCACATAAGTACCTGGATACCTAATTAATTGATTTCAATTGATTGATTGCCCAGGATTGAATTGACCCGACAAGGATTCGCGCGATCGACGCGCGTTTTGAAAAGAAAACGTGGACCGCGTCGCGTTTCCCGTTTCCCATTTCCCGTGTCCCATTAAAGCTACTTACCTAGGGTACCTTAGGTAGGTAGTGCTGGCGACAATTGATTTACCCACGCGTCTCCTCACCCTCTGTTATTTGCATACGTACGATTTACTTCTCGTACCATATCGTCGACAGGCGTCACTTCTGGCCGTGTATTGGACGTTTCAGGACGTTTCAATATGTCTTCGGCTGCTAGCAAGCGGAACAAGCTCGCCGAGCTTAAGGCTCTGCGAGCCTCTGGCAAAAAGGCCTACGGCGCTTACGAGGTTCAAGAAGAACAAGACCTGTACGAGGAAGTTGACGAGAACCAGTACAAGAAGATTGTTCGCGACCGTCTGAACCAAGACGATTTTGTCGTTGACGACAATGGCGAAGGTTACGCTGACGACGGCCGAGAGGACTGGGACCGTATGCACACGTATGGTTCTGAAAGCGAAGACGAGGTTGCTCTTGGCGGGAGGGATCGCAAGTCAGGTACTGCAGGCTTGGTTCGTTTCTCTGTTCATCCTGGCTTACTCTGCTCCAACAGACAAAAGAAAACGTGACGAGGAAAAGGCGAAACGAGACGACAATGATCGTGACATCAGCGAGTATTTCATGAAAGGGCAAGCTGCCCCGCAGCAGAAACCAAAGGTAAAGAGGCGTTTGTGGAATTACTCGGTATTTGTGTAGCTGATCTTGACACCAGGTTGTGAAAACCGAGGACGACGAAAGGTTTCTGGCAGATCTGCTTGGCGAAGTCGATGCGAACATCCCGCCCCCAGTGTCCCGAACCTCAAAGCGGCATAGGTCTCCAGAACGGCGGCGTGCTCGGGTCCTGTCACCCGTTCGAGAGACTCGCCAACCTGCCCCAAAAAAGCCGAGGCTTAGCGAAGAGCGGTTACCACCGACACCCCAGGCCGGGGATGCATATTCGGATGATGATGGGTTCCTGCCGACCATGGACGATAATGATCTCCCCCCGCCTGCTACTGATTTGCCCATGAATGATTCTGTTGCGGCCCCTTCGTCTCCCACGGCGAAAGTTACTGCACGCATGGCTCAAGTTAAGACCGAGCTTGCAGACGACGACGACGACGAAGATATGATGGAGGTTGCTCATGCGGGCACAATCAACACCGCAAGCGTTAACTTGTCTGCATCCCGGTCCATCAAGAAATTGGCTAAACCCGACCCATACCCGTCTCCCGCGAGCTCTTCCCCTTCAAAGGCCCCTGATACGGCAGTAGACTCGTCGTCTTGGAACGACCTAACGAATAAATTACACGTTGTCAATAGTTCGCCTACTGAAGGCCGAAGTATTGGAAAGATGGACTATAATAATGCCCTCGAGGAAGACGGCAGCCTGAACATGTTCTGGACCGACTACACCGAGATCAATGGCTCGCTTTGTTTGTTTGGGAAAGTACTGAACAAGAAGACAGGCACATATGTGAGCTGTTTCGTCAAGATCGACAACATAATGAGGAGTTTGTACTTCCTACCAAGACAGTATCGCCAGAAAGCTGGACGTGATACGAGCGAAGAAGTCGAGATGATGGATGTTTATTCCGAAGTGGACGAGATCATGACGAAAATGAAAGTCGATATGTACAAGATCAAAGCTTGCACCAGGAAATATGCTTTCGAGCTTCCTGATATTCCTAAAGAGGGACAGTATCTAAAACTCTTATATCCGTACACAAGTAAGTCACCCCAAGCCTATCGCGTTGACATGAGCCACGTACTTACACGTACCAGAGCAGCCGATCGCCCCAGAGATCGCCGGCGAGACCTTCTCTCGCGTCTTCGGCACCAACACGGCACTATTTGAACAATTCGTGTTGTGGAAGAACATAATGGGCCCCTGCTGGCTCAAGATCAAAGACGCCGATTTTGGTGCCTTAAAGAACTCCTCGCACGCCAAACTCGAAGTTCTTGTCAACAATCCTGATACGGTGTTGTCATTAAGCGAATCGGATAACTTAGATGCGCCCCCTCTCACACTTATGAGCATTGCCATGCGGACTACGTTCAATGCCAAGAGTAACAAGCAAGAGATACTCGCAATCAGTGCTCGTGTCTACGATAATGTGCTGCTAAGCGATACAACACCGGCCGAGAAGCTTCCCTCGAGAACATTCACGGTAACAAGGCCCAACGGAGCTGCATTTCCCGTTGGCTTTGAAAAGTTGGCGATGGGAAGGAAGAAGGGCCTGCTGAAATTATTCCGGCAGGAATCCGAAATCCTGTCATTCTTCCTGGCCCAGCTCGATCTGGCCGACCCCGATGTGATTCTTGGCCACCAACTTGAAGGCGTAGACTACAGCATTCTTCTGAATCGGCTACACGAGAAGAAGACGCCGCAATGGTCACGGCTTGGGCGAGTGCGCAGGGCGCAATGGCCTACATCGATAGGGAAGGTTGGCGGTAATGTGTTTGCCGAACGCCAGCTCATGGCCGGTCGCCTGCTGTGCGACCTTGCCAACGATGGCGGAAAGTCTGTCATGTACAAGTGTCAGTCCTGGAGTTTGACCGAGATGTGCAGCATCTACCTTGGCGGAGACGTGCGGCGACGTGATGTTGACAACGAGGCTGCCTTGAAGACATGGGCGACGGAGAAGACGGGTTTGATGGATTACATCACTCACATGGAAGCAGATACGTACTTCATTGCCGCGCTGGCTCTGGGTACCCAGATGTTGCCTTTGACCAAGGTCTTGACGAATTTGGCGGGAAACTCATGGGCCCGAACACTGACGGGTACACGGGCTGAACGGAACGAATACATTTTGTTGCACGAGTTCCACCGCAACAAGTACATCTGCCCGGACAAGCAATCCTTCCGAGGGCGGCAGAAAGCCGAGGAAGAGGGCAACGATGAAGATGCCGCCGAAAGCAAGAAAAAAGACAAGTACAAGGGAGGTCTAGTCTTCGAACCGGAGAAGGGTCTATATGACAAGTTCGTACTTGTCATGGACTTCAACTCTCTATATCCTTCCATCATTCAGGAGTTCAACATCTGCTTCACGACGGTGGAACGAAGCTCATTAGTAAGCCTATCTGTAGACCTTGTGATATGAGCAACTCGCTGACGCTTCAACCAGGGAGAGGATGAAGACGCCGTGCCGGAGGTTCCGACAGATCAGGAACAGGGCATCCTGCCAAGACTTATTGCTACTCTTGTCGGCCGGCGTCGACAAGTCAAATCACTGATGAAGGACAGGAACGCCACGACTGAGCAGCTTGCCACGTGGGATATCAAGCAGCTCGCCTTGAAGCTAACTGCCAACTCCATGTATGGTTGTTTAGGGTACACGAGGTCCCGTTTCTACGCCAGACCTTTGGCCGTCCTTACCACCTACAAGGGGCGTGAAATCCTCCGCAGTACCAAGGAGCTGGCCGAGTCCAGGAGTTTGCAAGTCATCTACGGCGATACTGATTCGGTCATGATCAATGCCAACGTCGATTCGGTAGCCGACGCGCTGAAAGTCGGCGGCGAGTTCAAGAAAGCCGTCAATGAGCGATACCGCCTGCTCGAGATTGATATTGATAACGTCTTCCGGCGCATCCTCCTGCAAGCGAAGAAGAAGTACGCGGCGATCAACCTCGTAGAAGTGCCTGGAGGAAAGTTTGTAGAAAAGATGGAAGTGAAGGGCCTCGACATGAAGCGCAGGGAATACTGTGGTCTGTCGAAGGAGATATCGTCTCGCATCCTCAACGAAATCCTCTCCGGCGACGAGACCGAGGTCTCTGTTCAGCGCATACATGAGTATTTGCGTGAGATCACGAAGAAGATGCGGGAACACACCATTCCTGTTCAGAAATACATCATCTATACGCAGCTGGGTAAGGCACCGCAAGAATATCCCAACGCGGACTCGATGCCGCAAGTCCAGGTTGCCCTTCGCGAGATCGCGCGCGGAAAGAACGTCCGCCGCGGAGACGTCATCGCCTACGTGGTGACCGGGGACAGCAAGGCGACATCGGAACCGGTCGCCAAGCGCTCCTACACGCCACAGGATGTTATGAAGTCCGATTCGGATCTTCAGGCGGACGTCGAGTGGTACATCGGCAAGCAGATCTTCCCGCCCGTCGAGCGTCTCTGCGCCAACATTACCGGCACGTCCACCTCGCAGCTCGCCGAGCAGCTCGGCCTCGACATCCGCCGTTACGCCAACAACTCCCACAATCAGTCCGGGTCCAATGACCTCGAGATCCACCCTCTCGAGTCGCAGATCCCCGACGAGATCCGGTTCCGCGACTGTACGCGCCTGTCGCTGCGCTGCCGCAAGTGCAAGGCCTCGGCGCCCTTCGAGGGTTTGCTGTCCTCGGCCGAGCAGCAAGAACAAGAACACAAACCAGAACAGGAACAGCGACAGCCACAACAGCCCAGCCGCGTGACGCCGCAGGGCGTGGCGTGCCCGTCGTGCGCGGCGCCGATCCCGAACCTCAGCGTGGTGGCGCAGGTGGAGCGCGCGGTCCGCGTCGAGGCGGCGCGCTACTACGAGGGCTGGCTCGTGTGCGACGACGCGTCGTGCGGCAACCGCACGCGCCAGATGGCCGTCTACGGCGCGCGCTGCCTGGGCCCCAAGGGCCTCGCGTCCGGCTGCCTCGGCCGCATGCGCTACGAGTACGGCGAGCGCGACATGTACAACCAGCTCGTCTACTTCGCGTCGCTGTGGGACGCGGACAAGGCGCACGCCCGAGCCGTCGGCGCCGCCGCCGACAGCGGTATGGGCCCGGCCGAGCGGGAGCGCGTCCGCGCCCTCGCCGAGCACAACCGCGCCCGCTTCGGCACCGTCAAGGCCGTCGTCGACCGGTATCTCGACAAGTGCGGGCGTCAGTGGGTCGCGATGGACACGTTGTTTGGCAAGCTCGGGTTTACTGCTGCTGCTGCTGCGGATGCTGGTTCCGCTTGATCATGGCTCCCCAGTACATATGTGCATACACACAAACATTTGTATGCATTCATTCATGCATGCATGGCGTAGCGTCCGTCGTTGTTGTTGTTGTTGTTGTTGTTGTTGATGTTATAGCTGCTGCCGCGGCTGCCGCGCTGTCCCGAGGTACGAAGTTGTATGGAGGTGATTCTGTTTGCGCCTACGGGATCCCTGTCCTTGTCTTGCCCCGCGTTGGCCGCTTTTTGTATATATGGCATGGCATGGCATGGCATGCGCTCGTGCTGCTGATGGTGGAAAGGAGTTTGATGGGGGATAAAGGGGGCGGTTGGTTGTTTTGTCTGTTCGAACAAGGAATACCGGTGGGCTTTGCTTTTCGTCACGCACGTGGGTTAAGTGGTTTTTCCCTTTAATGAAATCAAGTTATATTACAACCTAGTGACTACCTACCCACTGACCTGTCACTCGTCACTCATCTTGTAACGCGAAAATAGGAGGAGACAACGATGGCCCTGGTGTTGTTTTCTTCCAATTGCTTCCATGCTTTTGAGGGTTTTTTTTGACCTGTATACCCTCAAGCACATATCACATAGCCCACTACCGTTAACACATCAGGATATCTCCTAGCCTCGAATTACCTAGTGCGTAAGAACTGTTAGCTAGGTTGTCATTCGCGAGAACAACACAGGTAGCCATCACCACATCCAACCGGGAGGTTCAGTATGTCAATTTTTTCGTGATTGCCACTGGCCGGCTATTTAGATATTATGATGGTGTACATACGATGAAGTGTCTGGCTCTGCTCCCCCATCATCATCATCATCATCCTTCTACCCGTCCACACACCAAACCATCTATCCGCCCATCCACCCATCCATCCATCATGTATCGCACCCCTAGCCCTGGACCCCCTTTCTTTGTCTGCGCCATTCTCGATCCGTCGCGGGACCGACGACCCAACCCAGGGGCAGCTGCAGACCCAGGTACTGGCGACGACGAAGAGAAGAACTCAAAGACAGACAGCCAGTGGCCAACCATGACCAAAATCCAAATGCAATCAAGAATACACGACCTGTTCGTGAGTTTCCGTACCATTCCCTCCCCAGTCTTCCGATGACTAGGGTCTCCATTTGCGCGACTCCTCTCATCAGAGTCCATCATGGCTTCGTCCTCATTTCATCTCCCGTTCGTTCTCTGACCAACAGCGCATTCGTGTCTGCATGGAGGGTTTATCACCTGCCCTCTAGCGCTGCCCCTGACCAGTCGCGGACTTGCATGAAGCGTGCACGCATCATCAACTAACATCTCGCACAACCAGCCATGCAATGATCCATGCCAGTTTAAAAGCAGAAAGATGTACCTGAAACACAATTTTGGGAAACGAAGAAAAGATTATCGGGGAGAAATGGCGTCTTTACGGTAACAGGTCGTGGGAGTGTGTAGCTCTATCCGGCGTGAGGTATCATAAGAATGAAGAAAAGAAACCTGTAACTTTTAAAGACGCATTTTTTTGAAGCCCCCCGTAAATGCAACGCAATCCTTGGGTCCGAGTCTATGCACAACGATGCCGCCGCAAATGCACACGACGCTTCTATGATCATTGGGGGAAACGGGCCATCTAGCTGTTCTCCTTCCCAGTCGTGGCTGAAGTATCAGGTGTCACCTTGGCTAGAGCCGGTGATGCCGTGGTCGATGGCGGTGATGCAGGATTCTCCGAGTCCATGTTGGCAAGTAGACTAACAACAACATTCAGTCAGCGTGCTTCTTCTTCACTAGCATGTTAGGCAGATAGCATGGTAAACTTACCCAAACGAATTGGTGCTGCTTTGCGTCTCCCTTACTGGAGGGGTTCCAGTCCTCGAAGAGGCTCCCGAGTCCTCGGCACCGCGACTCAAAGAGCCACCAGGGCCCAGACGACGCCCGCTGTTGCTGCGCGAGCCAAGCATGGACATGGGCCCCAGCGTAACGCCCGAGCTCGACGTTCGGTTGGCACCGCCCTTGAGACGTCGCAGGTCGTCCATGCCAATCTGGTTCTGCGCAGGTTGTGGGAATCCCGACGAGAAGTTCCTGGCATCGCCACGGCCGATATGCGGTCGCCCTCCGGGTCCACCCCTCTGGTTGCTGCGCGCGGCCTCGGCAGCCTTCTGTGCGGCCGCGGCCTCGGCCTCGGCCCGCACCTCCTCGAGTGTCTTAGGCCCCTTGTTGGAATCCTTCGAAGCCCAACCAGCTCTCCTGAGGTCCATCACATCCATGAGCATGAACTGCAGACGGCTCGGGAGGTCCGGGAGATCGATCATGCCCTGGATTCGCTGGAAATAGGCGTTCATCATAAGTTTGCCCTTTTCATTTGCGTCAAGGTTGCCTCCGATGGTTCGCAGCAACTTGGAGAGGGATTCGATCTCGGCCTCATCTGGAACGCCCGAATAATCAACCAATTTTCGGACACATTCGTGCATGATACGTTCCGTGAGCATGCCCAACTTGTATAACTCGCCGATGAACTGGACCAAACCGAGACCACGTCGCTTGGCGGCGGCGGCAATGTAATATTCGTCGGACAACATGGCAGCTTCGTTCGCTTTCTTATCCTCGCCCTCCTTTGGCTCCGGAAGGGAAACCTTCCAACCACGCTCAAACTCCTCCTGGCAACGGTTGAGAAGATATTTGCGGAAGAGCGCGCCCCCGCTGACGACTTGGCCAGTCTTGTCCTTAATGTTTTCGTCACGAATTTCCGTGCTCATCATTTCGAGCATACGCTTGCAGAACTTCGCATACATCGAAGCCCAGTGCGATTCATCAGTAGCTTTCTCGAAGGTAAGCTGGATTACCTGGCGCAAAGTCCTACCGTCCGTCTCGTCCTTCGACTGAGCGGCGATCGTCAGGATCTGGTCCGATATTCTGTCGAAGTTCTCTGGCGTCATCTTGTTCAAGGCAGCCTTAACCTTGCGTTGTACCAGTGTCGGATCAAGATGGCCACTGGGCAGGCCCGCCTGGCCGCCCTGCGAAGGTTTACCTATGCTGGTTGGTTTCCAACCGGACGACGATGTTGCGAGTCCCTCGAACTTCATCCCTTGCGTGAGCGGCATGTTCTTAGCAGCTTGCGCTTCCGACTTGCCGCCGAAGGTGCTCTGCTTGCTGGCATTGCGACGGCTGCCCTGTCGTGGGGAGTGAGGCATACCCATACCAGACGAGGGCGTTCGGGACATCTGACTCCCGCCAGGGAATGCTCCACCGGGGCGCTGGAAGCTCGCCATGGGAGCGATCGAAGGCCGCGACATCGACTTGTCGCTCATCTCGAACCGCTGTGCAGACGTGGTTCCCGGTGGCAAGGTTCGGCCAGTTGGAGCGGCGAAGCTTCCGAAGCCAGCTACGCCGGGAACACCTGTCCTCGAGTTCTGGCGACCGGAGCCACCAGCAGGAGTCCGCGCAGATGCAGACCGCCCACCATCCCCGTCACCAATCAAGGTCTTCACTTGTTGGTGGAAATCCAGAGAAGGCTGCTCGGTGAATACGTTCTTGAACTGGAGCAAAAACCCGGAGTCATATTTGAACGATGTACCTTTCTTGGCAACTGCGGCATTCAACGCGGGATTGGGCGAATGGATGCCCGGCGGGTAAATATCCGTCTTGATAACGTCTAGAAGTCTAGCCGTCTTGAGTGATTGGAGCGCCGCGCTCGGTTGTGGAGGCTCCACAGAGTTGGTCTTGAGGGGAGCAAGATTGAGCGCCGCCGGTTTAGGCCCACGCCCTGCCGAGCTGGACTTAGCAGGGCCGGCAGAAGCTTTTTCGTTGAGATTGAGGTTGGCTAATTTCGTGGTAGCCTCGCCTGTCGATGTGGCATCGCTCTTAGCGTCGGCTTGCTTTGCGAGGTTCTTCTTGAGAAGTTCCTGCACTTCATGGCCGCTACCTGGCTGAGCCCGGCGTCGCTCACGCTCTTCCTCTAGGCGCTCCATTTCCGCCTCAGCCTCACGGAGCTTCCGGTCGTTTTCGGCGGCATTGGCCTGTCGTGCTGCTTCCTCCGCTTTCTTCTTAGCAGCCTTCTCGACCTCGAGCCTAGCACGACGCTCCTCCTCCTCCTTTTCACGTTTAGCGTCAGCCTCCTCCATTTCACGAATAATGCGCTCCATTTCATCTTCTTCAGGCTCTGCCGCCGCCTTAGGAGCTTCATCTGGCCTAGATGCAGTCTTCGCCAGTTCGCTTTCTGTCCTTTTCTTGTCTTCTGCTTCTTGTTTCGCCTGGGCTTCCTCAGCGGCCTTAGCCTCCGCCTGGGCCTTGTCCGCCTGGGCCTTGTCCGCCTGGGCCTTCTCTGCCTGGGCCTTCTCTGCCTGGGCCTTGTCCGCCTGGGCCTTCTCTGCCTGGGCCTTCTCTGCCTGGGCCTTCTCTGCCTGGGCCTTCTCTGCCTGGGCCTTCTCTGCCTGGGCCTTCTCCGCCTGGGCCTTCTCCGCCTGGGCCTTCTCCGCCTGGGCTTTCTCCTCTTCCTGGGCCTTCTCGGCAGCGGCCTTAGCAGCCTCCTCTTCCTCCTTGGCCTTATCTGCACTAACAGCCTGCCTCATCTTTTCCTTGAACTCATTCCGCACTTCCTCTGCTGTTTTCGAGTTGGTCATGCTGTCTGTCCGTGAGTGTACGGGGGTAGAAGATTTCGGAGGAGGCGTCGGGGTGGACGCCACAACAGGAGGTGTTTTAGACTGTTGGCTGCTCGGCGCGGGCGAAGCTGGTGAAGCCTTCAGGCGAGATAGGTCGATGGCCTCGCCGGCCGCGTTCTTAATTGTAATCGCATTGCTCTTCTTAGCTGGACGGGTGAAGTGCGGTGAAGCGGCTATAGGCGGCTTGATCTGCGCGGCTTGTGTCTGAGGCGTGCTTTGGGCCATAGCAGGCGCCTGGCTTTGTCCAGTGCTCGACGTGGGCCTGTGGTCGGCGGATACCTGGGAAGAATTACGGGACATAGGTTGACCACCAGGAGCGTTATACGGAGCCGCGCTATATGGCTGCTGATAGTTAGGCCCTGGGGACTGGCCTTGTCCATGCATCATTGGATACATTGGGTATCCCGACATCGGCATACCTGGCCGCATGCTAGGGTCGAAATGCCCAGGGTAGAAGTTCTGTTTTGCACTGGTCAGCCACCTGTCAAAGTTGCCACTCTCTGGCGACAAATCTATGCGCCCAGAATTCGGAGGGTAAGATGGTACAACAGAAAAGGGTGGTTGTAGAGGAATGGCTGGGGGCTCAACAGCAGACGACATATCCACCTTGTCAAACGGTGGTTGGCCACGGCGTCGCGAATCAGTATCTATGACAAACCGAGGATCATGGCGCCTACTAAAGCGTCTAGACTTCTGACCAATGTCCTGATGCTGTTCATTGCTGGATGAGTCGGTCCGCCGGTACTGATTCGAGAACTTCTCGCTATCACGACGGAATCCTTTCTTTTTGCTGGCTTTGAAATGTGTACGTTCATGAAGAGGGGGCACAAAGGGAGTAGGGATGTTTACTTGAGGCACCTGGGTCGGACCCATTGGGGGAGGCGGGTAGTAGTACGATGGGATGCCTCCAGGAGGCATGTTCGGGGGCTGCGGCATAGCCGGGGGAGGTGCCGGGCTTCGGTGTTGTGGCGGCGGAGTACCGAACTGCTGCTGACGGTTATTGCCGAAGTTTGGAAGCATACCGCCTCGTCCTTGGTTCTGCGGACCTCGGCCGTAGTGGTTAGGAGGATAACCTGTCGGCTGATTGAACGAGTTATTCGAGAACCCACGGCCACGACCACCAGAGGCATAGTTGCCTCGGCCCATCTGAGGCGGCCCGGCCTGGTTGCTCATGTCACTAACATTCGAGCCCCTTCTCATGTGGGGAGACGGCTGTGTTCCTAGAGCATGGGGATCTTGCGAATTAGACGCATTACGTATGTGGGAGCGCTGTGTGGTCAAGTCAGTAACGAGCCTATCTTGGAAGTCACAAACGTAGCTGCGGCCTACACTGCTGCCGGCTATACCAGAGTAGATAGGAAGGTGAGCACTTACATCGCCATCGCCACCACCAAAACTACCAAACGTCATGCCTTGCTGAGCAGTGCCCGAAGGGGGCCGTCCACCACTTGCCGAAGGCTGAGGAATAGGAGAGGGCGAGTTCTGTGGCGAGGTGACACGCGGGTTTCCGGGGATAGGAATCGGCGCAGATCCGGGTTGGGGCGAGCTATGTGAAACAGCAGGGGATTCTTGGTATCCGAACTGAATACCATTTGCTGAGTAGCTGCCGGGCCCGTTGGCGCTCATGGTGACAGATGTCTTTGTGTTGTGGTCGGATAGTCCGTTAACATTCGATGTGCCATGTGCTACTGGTGGAGCACCAGGGACAGCAGGCATGATGTTCGGTCGGCCGTTCATAGGCGAGACGGAAGACGATTTAGCATGTTGCGACGTAGACGCCGAGGAGCCAGCCGCAACGACAGGCGGATGGGAACCAGTTGCGACCACCGGCGTCGGAGACTGCTTCTTTGCAGCGCCAGCGGCTGATGCGTACGACGGTGCCGAAGCGGCCGTGGTGTTGTTCGACGCCAGGGTTTGGTTCGGTTGCGAGGCAGGTGAAGTCATAAGTGACAAAGTAGTGAGGTGGGTAGGGCTGAGAGATATATGCGTGCTCGTAAACTTGTTGGTTTTTCTTCCCTGGTTTTTCTTCCCCTCTCTCTTCTTCTTTCGCGTTGGTGATCGAGTGACTTTCTTTCGCGCCTAGCGGTCGGGGAGAAAGAAACACAAGCGCAAAAAGCCGAAGTCGCGGGGGGATCGAATATCAAATCCGAGTTGAAACTGCAGGAGCAGATAGGAGGGTTTACGAGGTAAGCGTAGCGGAAGAAGTGAAAGCCAAACTCGTCTCGGGAGATGGGCGGTGTCAATTAAATTAGGTATAGAACTGCGTCGTTGCTTTTTTCCGACAAACAGGAACGACACGACGCAATGGTCGATGGGTGAGGCCAGGCGGTTGGTGAACGCAAGAGAACAAATGTCGGCAAAATGGCGGAGGGGTATCTGCCCGCGGGATGATGGAAAAAGAGTGTGGTCGCAAACAAGAGAAGAAAACCGAAGATGCGGTTTCTGGTCTGGCGAGTGTGGTGGTGATGTCCAAGTGGCACGCACACACACATACACAGAGGCAGGGCGCGCGCGCAGACTTCGGTTGGTGGATGATGATGATGTCGTCTCAAAGGGAGACTGGCTGAGTGGAGAGCGCTGTATTATTCCCTGTACAGAAATGCAGAGAAATACAAGCAGGTGTGTCCGTCCTCGACGATGGAGTGCAAGGAGGAAAAGAAATACGACCGTCAGAAGGGGGGGTTCTTCCTGAGGTCGAGATGGAGTATGATCTATGATCAAAAAAAGGTGGTGTAGGAGAGTAAAAAAAAAAATTATGATGGAAATTTTTTGGGAAGGGGAAATGGCTGTTCGGTGCTTGGTCGCGACTGGGTCTTCGGGGCTCACGCACACACTTTAGTGGTCCGCCGCTCTTGGGGGGGGGGGTTTACCTGGTAAATGTAGCAGGTTAGCAGCAGGTAGAGGTAGGTTGGCGCTAGAGGTTAGGCATGAACGTCCCTAAGCAGGTACATGATCCAGAAGCAATTATCTAACGTTAGGTAGGTAGCTGAACGGGGCACCCTTTGGAGAGACAATCAGAGGTATCTCGACATGCGACCACAATGATACAGCGACAATAATATAACCACAATGATGCAACCACAATGGCCTTATACATGTCTACCTGCAAGTACATTTACTTTACCCCGTTGATTACAGGGCAAGTACCTACCTAGGTAGGTATCTGAATGACCGAGTCTAAATCGCATTGGACTCGCTGTCGTATTACGGGCTGATACCTAATATACCTACTAGTTAGAGGTATGTACTCTCAGTATCATCAAAGCGTCGGGTGCTAGGTACTTAGGTCTTATCTTTTTCGTCTTTTACGTTGTATGGATTGTTGTTGTGTAGACAATATATACCTAGCCTTGAGTTTAACACCTCGTGTCGAGTCTACCTATGGGCTGTGTGCTCCTTATTAGGTACGGTATTTGTCACATTTCCCATTCACTACCTGATAAATTCTAGCTGGGGAGTGCGTCGACACATTATTCGGCCAACAGTCGAGAGGCGTCGGGAGATGTGGCTTGAACTTTGTGCCCTCTCCCCCCTCATTCGTTCGCCAACAACCTTTTTATCTTTCCTTTGTGAACTGAGACGAGGGTGGTTCTTGGCTTTTGGCTTTTCTTTATTCATTTTCCTCACTTAGCTTACATAATTCAGTGTCCTTTTAACAGTAATCCAGCTAGTTAGAGCGGCCGCAATATTCCTTGGTCTTTTTTTCTCTCTTTTTCTTTTTCTTTGTTTTTTTCTTCTTCTTCTTCTTTCCTTTTTCTTTGCTGTTCTCTACTTCTTAAGATGTATGTAACAGGTAGGTATGTACAACTAACTACTGAAGTTCCATGTGATTTTTTATTGGGTCTGACACACACTGATTGCCCAAGCCTTCTGCGTCTCCAGCCCTACGAGAATGGTACCGGCACCACATGCCTAGCCTGAGGTCCTTGCACTACATCCATAGATAGTCAGATAATATGAAGGAAGGTACAGCGTTGACAACCTTGCAATAGGTTTTGTAATCTGTGATGGTTCACTTTCTCTTCTTTTCTCTTTCTCCTTTCTCTTGTATTATCTTCCTGTTTGGTGGCTATATGTCGATCTGAAATCCCGCTGCGGGGCTCGAGTGGGCGGCAGGCTGGACTGTAGCAGGAAACCGGCACCTTTAACCTACTATAATAGGTACATCAGCTTAATGGTCTGATGAACAGATGTCAAGTCTACCCTAAGTCAGGTAGATACTAAAGTAGCACCATTTTCTACATAGGTAGGTAATGGTATGCATGTGTGCAAAATCTCTTCACCTACCTACGTTACCCTGACGAGAGTGTCGATACCCAAAAGAAATAGTTCTTTCTCCTTCGCCCGGAGAACGTTTTGTTTCAAACGTACACCATGTCTGGCTGCGATGGTTTCCCACCCATGTCTCCCACGCGGCTTTTACCTACATAACCTGCTAGCCCCCCCGCCATCGTCGGTGCGAGATATGGTTATGTGAGGATCCTTGTGTCGCCCAGGCATCCCCCCCTCCCCAACTGGGAGTGACTCGTCCCATCTAAAACCCGCCCGCGCCCAAAATACATGTAGCATAACGCGCTCATCAACGGGAGCAACTGCCACTCCCGATAGTCGGAACGACCAGGCCGTTGCAGGTGCCAATTCCCAAGGCAGGAATTAGGGCAAGCGTTGTTTCCCGACGTAGCCAATAGGTTTGGTCATCTTCCAGGTTGTCTGACGAGGTTACAATCTGCCCGTCTTTCTCGTTTCGCCCTGCTCCAAGGATCTTCCCCATTGCCCTACAACTACAACGTACACAGGTCAAAAAGTCGTCGATCGTAACGTGCTACATCAAACCCAACTATTTGCGTCCGGGCCGCGACGATGGTGCGTCCTCCTGTTCTTGGCGACTTCTCGAACATATATTAGGTGCGGTTAAATGGAGGGGGGAAATACTACGAAAGCTACGAAGTATAACTCACCCAGGAAATTGGCCAACCTGCCACCACCGTAGAGAGTAGAGATTATTTTATATTTACTTTGGAACCATACACAACACTCAGCTAGGTACCTAGTTGACTGGCTGGGTGGGTACTTTGGTAACCTACCTAGCAGATAGCGAAGTGAATAGGTAGGTAAGTACAACTAATTGGGCCAAACTGTGCCTCCTTAAGTTCAACTGAGGATTGATCGGCTTGTTCAGATAGTTGAGGTACACTAGAATAGCTCCCATCACCCTCTACCTAACCTCTAACTAGAAGGTAGGCAGCGAGTGGGCGGTGGGTGAGGGATACTGCTACATATACCTAGACTTACCCTACTATACCCTATGTACACAGCATGTAAATGCTTCCAATTGGATAGAACCGTAAACGAGAAGAAGATAAGGTAAGAAAGAAAAGGGAGGGAAAACTTCATCTAGCGGCTTGCCCAGCTTTTTACTATGTACATAGGTACTATACCAAGCGGCAGCCGAGTGGAATAAGTCGCCCGACGCACGCCTAACCCTACCTAGGTAGGTCGATACTCGCCACGCAGCCATCCATTCCTACCTATTCCCATTATACCTACATGTACGTATCTCCCACTCCTAGGTGCCGGGACATATGGTGCCGTACGCATGCGCGCATGCATGACATGACATGATGCCAGGCGCACACACAACGGTGTCTGACTCATCGTGAAGCCACGCTTTAACCACGCACTGCTGATATTATGTAGACATATTCGTGGACTCAAATACGCTGACGGCACTGACCGATAAACTCGGGTTATAGAACTATACATACATATGTATGGACGTGGTAAAAGATAATTTATATATCTGACTCTACTCTAACCGAACCCTCACACCACCGTCCGCCATGGCGGAAACACAATATCTACGTAAGGTTCCATGTACAACGTTCCTTGCGGAATGAGAAGACCCCTGTTACGTATTACCTTAGAAGGCTTCAAAGCAAGTCACCATAGCAGATAGACTTCAAGTAATGAAACCTAGGTAGGTCACCCAGCTGTAATCTTTTGCTTCAGCCATATCTACTAGTAGGTAACTTAGGCGGCTATATAGCAAACTCTGACACCTTTACTTTGTGCGTTGTCGCCGCCGAGCCGCGCTGCCGCGGTCGCGCACCAGCGTTATCGATTGTGGCAGACGCCGGTGGATGCAGGGTGTGTGACCTAGTAAACGTCAGAGTCCACCACCACTGGGCCAGAATATCACCCATCAAAATTCCCCGTCACATGCACAGTACGTCGTTCGTCGTTCGTCGTTCCCCATCGCGCCAGCTGGCTCGCGCGTTTACTGTATCCTACTACATATACACACAGTATGTGTGTGCGCAAGCCACACGGCAGACAAATCGAGCAGATGACAGACGCTCGCAAAACCACCCGCGGAAGGGAGGTGAAGCGAATTTCGCCTGATGAACTTCGGAAGTTTATTCGTAGTGATAAGAGCATAACCCCAAAGGGCCCAAAGGGGAACTATTTCGAGTAGCTGTGGTTGTTAAAAGCCTCTAATATCGAATCCCGCTCACCAAGCTCCAGCTGAGCTTGCAGGAATTGGGGGGGAGGGGGATCCCCCCTTCGTAGCCTACTAGAAGACATTCAAAATCAACCTGTCAGACTCTTCTAAATTGCTATGTTACCCTTCTGATACGGTGCCGAGGCTGCCACCAAGGCTTTTGAATAAATCATGTCCAGTGGCCTACTAGATATAGAAAATTGCGGCCCCTCTTACTCATTAGGATCCGCCCCCAGGTTGTAAATGCATGCTTTTCAAGTCCTCCCCATGTGCAAGTCGTCCATTCTTCATGCCCTGTGCCTTAGCCACCAAATGCTCTATACATACGTTTCTACATCAGGTATTCTTGGTATCTTGGCGTGACACACATTATCATTCATCCTTCCCGCCTTACTCTTTATCAGCCTTGATATTGCCATCGTCTGCGGCATCTTCGTCCGCATCTTCATCGCTTGCGCCTACGTAGCCAACCTCGTCTTCCTCCGTGATGGGCTGTAGCGTCGCTTCTGGCAAGCCACCCTCTGCACGCATTTGTTCAATCCTTGCTTTCGTCATTTCGAAGACGAATTGTCCCAGATGCTCAACACCTTCCATGGTTGCCTCGCCTTGAACCGAAATCCCGTCCTCTTCAGCCTGGACGCGCCCCGAAGGCCACATCTCACCAGTAGCAAGCGTGAGCTTGTCCGGGCGCTGAAGAAGTAGTTCGAACGCGGGACGTAGCTCGTAGCATGCCTCGAACACTTCTCGCCGACCGAGAATATATAACCCGAGCCGGGCACGGGAGAGCGCTACGGTCAGGCGACGTATATCACGAAGATAACCAACTCTCGAGGTCCGTGTGAGCGAGAGAATGATATCTACAGGGGTTTGTTAGTATCCAACGTCGTTGGACAAAGAAAAAGAAAGAAACAAATACTCACAGTCGTTTTGTTCGCCCTGGTACTTGTCAACCGTCGTTACGATTTTGGGCAAGCCAAAAATGGGGTTTCTACACCGATGGGTTAAGACATCTTTGATAAGTGCTTTTTGGCCAGCGTAGGTGCTAAGGATGCTGATTTTTGATGCAGGGTATCCCAAGAGTCGCATGTATTGGTATATTGCAACAGCATACTCCGCTTCACCCAAGTTCTGGATAAAATGAGGCGTTGGCTCTATTTCTCCCTTGCCTTTGTACTCCGGTACGTTGATGAACTGGTAATCGTACTTGAACCCGGCATTGGCAGTCTGAAACTCTTTAAGGCCCTCTACATGCGGTAAGTTTCCAAGGTTAGGATACCTCCACTGGTACAACGAAGCGATAGAGGGCCGAGCACGACCCTGTTGGTCTAATGTGATGACGGGTACTCCCAGGCGGACAAACCTAGAAAACAAGGACTGCTCAAGATTGGCATAGTGTCTGAAGGCAAGGTTCTGGATCACTGGGGAGTTTTGGTAGTGATCACCGCAGAGAACGACACGTTGGAGCGCCGTCTCTCCGTTCTTAGGTTTCTGCATAGCTAGAGGGATGAAACTCTCAACTTCAGTGACCTGTGCGGCTTCTTCCATTACGACATTGTCATAGTGGAATCCAAGAGAGGCAATCTCATCGCGTCTCATCGCGGCATGTGTCGATGTCATAGCAATAATTCGAGCCTCCTTGGTCAAGAGGTAGTTTGCCTTGTCCCGGTCTCGCCGCAAAATCTCAAAGGGCAAGACGTCTTCAAGCTCAGAGAAGATTTTCGACACATGATGGTAGCAGCCATTGGCTATATCAAGAACAGCCTCTCGATCGCTTTCCGGGGGAAAGAGAGGCTGGGGGGCGTTGGAGAAATAGGTATGGAATGGGAATGCTTGTATGATATCAGCTGCCGAAGACTCGCCGGCCTTGGCTACTTCGGTGAATTTAGCCCAAGCCGGTTGGATGTATACCAAATTGAAGTATCCTGCAGTTTCCGCAGAGTTTCCATGAGCACCGGGAGCGCCTATACTAGCCGCCAAGCGGTTGACTTCTTGCAGATATCGGTCTCTGATGTCTAGGAAAGATTCTACCCGCCCATGTTTGCTGAAGCTCCCTTCGGTATCGAGCTCTCCTTCTCCGTGACCAAGACGGAGAAGATGCCGCTCGTCGATATCCAGGGCTACAATCTTGGCGAATAGTTGGTTCAGTGCTTGATTAGAGTGCGCAATAAGTAGTGTCCGTTGCTCGGGGAAGTTGTGATAAATGTTGTTAATGATCTGAGTCGCGACGTCGGTCTTTCCAGTACCAGGTGGACCCACGACAACGGTGAGTCCCGGTTGAGTACCTGATATTATAGCATCTATTTGAGCCGGTGTGAAACGAACCGCGTTCAGCTTTGGTGCGTCGACAGGATATGGTCCTGTATTGGGTGGTTTGTAGGTAGAGACCTTGTATGTCTCGACCTCGGCGTTAAGGGAAGGCTCCGCATCCCTTCTTCGCTTCTTTGAAGGCTTCGCTACCGGCTCTTCTGGAGATCTGTCTACCGACTCAAGCACATACGGGGGACCAAAGCTCCCAGACACCTCATCACCCGGGTCGATTGTTTTCCCAGGCAAGCTTCCAACCAAGTGTTGCCAGTCTAAGAACGTATCCCTGAAGTCAAGCTTCGCGATACGATTTGGCAGGTGTTTATACGTAGCACCGGCAGGGTCCCCGTAGCCGAGAAAATTCTCGTGCAGCCATGATGGAAGTGGCACCTCTGAAAGAGCCAGACTGCGAATGGATTCGAGTATCGGTTTGAAGTTATTTTCTCTGCCGCTTCGCCGAATGACCAAATTGATGCGTTCATACACGTCTGGCTTGCCCCTAGAAGCTTTATCCATGTCTTCCTTATACGTCTTTGGATCTAGTTTCAACTGTACCCTTCTTGTGTGGGATCGGTGGTGACCATCAAAGTAAGCGGCAGGGTCCCTTATGGACTTTCCCTTATCATCCATAATCTGCACTATCTCAGCAGTTCGAACAGAAACAAGTCCCAACTTTTCCGCCTGAGTAATAGGATCGCTATTCTTATTAGGCTTTGCCTTTGACGTAGAAGCATCGACTACAACCAGGAACACCACATCATCTGGTCGAAGCGAATCCCACTCTTTCCGCACGTTGTCCCCAAGGCGACGGACATCAAGCGAAATCTCAGCGCGAACCGCAGAGGGTTTATCATCGCCAACAAGAGCTGGTCTAACCTCTAAGATAGACGGACGAGGTATGGGCAACGCCATTTTTGAGAATCCGGCAAATGCAGTCTCCCCGGAATGTCTTAATTCTGGCCGAAGTCGCTTCAATACGTCACCAATGTCTTTTCTAATACCGTAGAATGACTCGCATCGGTAGAGAACTAGAGCCCTCCAAAAGAAGTCTCCTACAGACAGGTACTGGAGTTTGAGCTTAGGAAGTGCGAGTGGTTTCGATCCGTCGTAGTTATCCGTCCTCAATAGGCTTTGGTCAAAAAGGCTGTCCTCCGTCGGGATGATGCTCATATCATGTGCCGTCTCCTGAAACGTCTTGCGCTTCTCGAAGGTAGATAAAAGGGCTTCCATCAAGAATGGTCGATCGATAGAAACGTTGGCCGATTCGGGATACTCGATTCTAAGCTCAAGTAGGGACGCAAGCTTGGTAATTTCCCCATCGGTAAGAACCTCGAGCAGGTTCTCAAGCTCGCTCCTCCTATCGATGGACCCGTAGTTAGATAGGGCCAGCACCGTAAGCTTCTCCTTGAAATGGCGGAGAGCCACCCGTTGGAGCTTTGCGAGCTCGGCACAGTGTCGGTCATATGCTTCGGCAGAGCTATACTGGGCTCCGGTTTGGTCATCGATCGTGAACTGTGCATAATGACTTAATAGAGCACACTGGTCACGAAGCAGTCCGTTTTCCTCGTCATTGAACATGGGCGAGAGCCGCAGGGCAGGTAGGATGTGCAAATCCTGCAGCAAAGTATTGGCATATCGCCTCGTGGGGAGCTGGCTCAACAAATCGGAAATGAATTCGATGAATCGCTCACAGTAGAGCACATGCTCTTCCTTCCTCTTCTCGTCGTAAAGTAGGCGCAGGAAGTCTAGTGTCAACGTGTAAAGCCAAGCCCTCTCGAATCTCAGACGAGCTTTCGTTGCGTCATCGGCAGATTCATATCGCTTGCCCGCCGCCTTCCAAGCCTTCTTCAGCTGCGGCGTCTGGCCCAATTTACTCTCCCTTTTTGATTCGGTGGAAAGATTGTGCCAGATACCAATCGAAACTAGCGGTGCACATTCTTTCCTCACGCTCGGGCAATCGAGGCTCTGGAAGGCATAGATGACGAAGGATAGAAGATGCGTTCGTATCGTTAACGACAGGGTCTGGTCGAGGTTCATAGAAAGAATGCGGTTAAATAGGCTCGCGAATTCGGCAGGCCGGTTTTCAAAAATGGACCATGTCTCCAACTGTTCCCTCGCTTTGACGTTGGTGATCAGGGCTATCAGGAGCACGTGGAAGTTGGACGAGTTCTCGGAATAGCCAGGCCAAAGATAGCTCTCGAGCGTCTGCAGTCCCTCGAGGATGAGCAGAGACTTGTACTGGAAACCATCTTTCTCGAGGACATCCCAGATGTCACGTTTCAAGACATCGTTCTTGACCTTGACTCGTGCCGTGCGCTTGGTGGACTTCAGCCAATGCTGCCTCGCAAGCTGTGCAAACTCACTCTCGCCTTCCAGATCAGCAATGGTAGGCCTGGGAGCGTTATCGCGCGCCTTGGACTTTGCGTCGCTCTTCAGCCGTTTTGCAGCAGTCGGCATGGCGGACGGGTTGCGATGTGTTCGCGCCGGAGAATCTATCCAGGAAGCTCCAGACTGGACCAGCTTTGCGAGCTCAGGCTGGGGCTGGGATTCGTCGGCGGTGCGAGCATGAAGCAGCTATCTCGCAAGTGCTTGGCTGAAAAGTTGGTACCAATCGCAGGTCGCAGGTTATGGCGCAAACGTTTGTTTCTCAGCCTCGTCGCGTCCCATCCGCTTTTTAGCGTGTTCAACGCACTAACAGTGGACTATATGAACTACCTAGGTACCTATAATACGTAGTGCCCAGGTATGCTTGGCCCCATAGCCGGCGGTGTCATCCGGCATAATCGAGCTCACCATTGAATTACGGATTAAGCTCAGCCTTCTACTCTCTCTCCCTCCCCCGATGTGCTGCATCCTTCGTGAACAAAGACAATTTAGACCTTTACACTGCGATCTTTCAACCCAACCAATATCCGCCGGTCTGTCCTCCCATTGCGCACCGAACCAAAAGATGATCAAATTGCGGCTTCTCTTCTAGCCATCACCAGTCGGCATTTTTCTTAAGCACTGCGTCGACTAGCGCACTCAACACACCTCGATACCAACCATCTGGAGCCCCAGTACCCTCGGTAACAACTTCGCCCTTCTCCACCATGCCCTCGGCAACGAGCATAGATCACGGGCACGAAGTCCCCCAGGTAACGGCTTTCTCTGAGCTCTTGAAGGAGGCCCTAGGCCATGCGCAAACTATCAAGCCGACTTCATCGATTGAGCCTCTTCTCAACAAGACCGACTTTGAAGGCTTATTAGTGCGACTTCCCGCCATATTCCCCTGCGCATCTCCCGATTACGTCTCCGACAATGTTGGCGCCGAGAAATCCCGTCAGTATGCCGTTGTCGAGACAGCCGCACGAGACGTCTTCAGTAGCTTGGTGGTCAGTACAGACCATCCCGGCTATTTGGCCGATTCCGATTGCCTGTCGCTAACCGCTCCAGGCCGGCACCTCGATCGACTCGCCCGAGTTCGTCCAGATCTGGAACCTCTTTGATATCTTGTCGGTCCTGTCGGACAGTGAACAATGCGACCCGGCGCTTCTTTTCTGGCTTGTGGAGGAGCTACTTGACAGCCAGACCACTCAAGGCTGCCGCAAGATTTTCGACTTCCTAGAGTCACGAAGAGATCGCATTACGGCGCAAAACCTGAATCAGAAGAAGCTGGTTATTCTCAGATCCTGCAATGATCTCCTCCGCCGGTTGTCGCGCGCCGAGGACACAGCTTTCTGTGGCCGGGTCTTCATCTTCATGTTCCAGTGCTTTCCCCTTGGCGACAGAAGCTCCGTGAACTTACGGGGGGAATATCACGTGGAAAATGTCACCACATATGAAGAAACCCCCGCTAAGGCGGAGGAATCAATAGACAAGATGGATGTTGATACTGAAACCGAGACTCCTAAGGACGGGAAAGACGCCAAGTCTACGGCAAAAGCCGTTTCCTTCGATGCCAAAAATAAGCCTGCGCCCGAGAAACCACTCGATACTGATGCGCTGTATCCGGTCTTCTGGTCGCTGCAGCATTATTTTAGCCAGCCCACGACATTGTTCGATTCAGCCCAGCTCACCAAGTTCAAGGCCGGCATGGAGGCTATCATGACCGCATTCGAGACGGTAGAAAAGCTTCAGAGGACTACTAAGAGTAGCGATGAGAGCAAAATAATTCCTCAGAAAAGGAAGAATCCCGAAGGAGACGACGATCTTCGCCGAAGCACCAACAATCCAAAATATCTTACCAGTCGAGAGCTTTTTGAGTTGGAGGTATGGCCTTGTCCTTGTATGCAAGCCTGCTTGTGATTATCAAACTAACCGTACCGCGTAGATAAGCGATCTATATTTCAGGCGCCACATTCTCATACAGGCGTTCATCGTATTAGATTTTCTCCTGTCGCTCACTCCTCAGGCGAGGGCGAAGCTTGCCAATATCAAAGTACAAAACAGATCTGTGGTCTATTCTGACCAAAAGCTAGGAGAGGACGACGTAAGTGCCACTTTCAAAGCCAGCCTGCGGCACTCCGCTAATTACAACCAGGCAAAATGGGCGAAGACTATGAAAGAGAAAATCACCAACTACATCCAAGCAGACAACGATGGATACTTCTTCTTTCGCGTAGTCGAAAGTGTAATATCAAGGGACAAGGGATGGGTCCGCTGGAAAGTCGAGAGTTGCCCTCCTATCATGAGAGACCCGGTTTCAGCAAACGACTTCAATGAAGCGAAAGCCAACGTAAGGCGCATAGCAACCAACAAGAGATTGAGGCCCACGCCCATGGGCGCATTGTCTCTGGATTTTCTGAGGGAAGAAAGCGCCGAGATGGCCATGGAGAACCTAAAGGATCCCGCTAGGTGGAAACTTCCAGATCTGGAGGTATTCAAAGAAAAGATCGAGACAGATGATCTGGATCTTGATTTTGCAAAGAACGAGAAGGAAAAGTATCAGATACTCGATTCAAAAGCTAGCAAGACCTGGAGAGCTCTGAGGATCGCACGGAGATCAAAGCTTGCTGTCTTTGACAAGATCGATGATTGGCAAAAGGTTGATGCCATCTTTGATGATCAATCAAACTCGGAGGAAGGTCAGGAGGAAACAGAAGAAAAGGGTCAGACTCCAGAGGATAAACGACCAATCGTAATAACGGGGCCAAGTAAGGTTGGCAAATCATCATTAGCCGCTATGCTCGTGGAGAGGCAGAAGGGTATCTTCGGAAAGGTCATCCAACACACCACCCGATCTCCTAGGGACGGCGAGGTCAACGGTCAAGACTACCATTTCGTGGATTCTAAGACGTTCAACACAATCTTGGACGGAGATTACTTCCTCGAGTTCAGCAACAGGGATGGGTCTGACTACGGCACCAATCGGAAGGCAGCTGAAGCCATAAAGGAATCCGGAAAGGTTCCCTTGATCCAACTTGACCGAGAGGTAAGTCCCAACATCCCCTTCATCATACTTCGATTTAATGTTTGCTCACAATCTGCCAGGGTGCCCAGATGGCTAAAGATAATGGCTACTCGGCTAGGGTCGTTTTCGTCTCGCCGCCCAGCATTGAGGAGCTAGAGGCTCGGCTGAAGAAGGTGGAAGGCATGACAGAAGAGGACATCCAGGGCATAGTCAAGGCCGCTCAAGAAGACCTTGAGCATTCCAAGACCAGTGACCTGTATGACACCACTATCACGAACAGCGAGTTGGAGGAAGCCTACAGGGACTTTGAGGCGTTCATATATGGAGCAACAACGGCGAATGGAGTCAACGGGAACGGCGCCACCGAAAAAGGAGACGTGGCAATGGGGGATACGCCAAATGGTGATGCTGCGACAGCGTGAGGGAGCAATGGCTCCACATCAATGGATTCATGTACCATAAGACAGGCAGAGAGGTAGACGTTGGAATGCGCCGGATAGATGTGACTTATTCAGCTTGTCTTCGATCAAGATACCCATTCAGTACTACAAAGTAATACAAGATGCAAACACACTTCCCAATTGTTATTGTTGTTGTTGTTGATGATGATGATGAAAGTTAAGCATATGCCCAGAGAGGACCTTTTGGGCTAGCGTTTAGGCGTGAGGAGGTAGGCTTCGTTCGCAAACGTCCTTATATTGATCTAGCCAGCCGCCTGGTAGTAAGTTTGAAAGCGACTACGAGGCCTCCCACTTCGAGAACACAATGGTTCATCGGTTCAGTACTTCGTAGTAACAGTGCTGGGAATCGATCCTCCAATCTCCTTCAGTATACCGATACCTACCCCTTCCTAACAACTCCTTTCAGTCCACGTCGAATCCGCAGCCTCGATCTTATCGAACTTTACCCATAATACTTAGCCACATAAATAAATCCTGTGGTCGCCGAGACCATGGTTAGACCGCTGTCTGTAAGGTTCTATCCATACACATCGTGTTCGATCCTACAGGCGCGTTGAGTGCTCAACACGAAGCCAGAGGAAGCCAAAGCACGGGATTTTACAAGTCGCAGTCAAGAAGCGTGTCTACACCATGGCAGCTACACTTCATTGCCAAGCAGCCGCTCCGACCTGGGCAAAGTCTCACATCGGATCTCGGAACCGCTGTGGACATGGTCATATCTCACGGCGGATCCATCTACCGTGGGGTTAAGGCCGTCCACGGCACCGGCTCTCGCCAAAGAAACCACTCTCCCGAGCCCTGGCCATCGTTGTCAACGGGCGATGACTGTAATGTATCCGTCGTGAAGGGCGTGAAAGCAATCCCCCGCCGTCTTGGTACGCGCAGGCAGAGAGGCGGGATTGGGTTACGTAGTCAATCGATTTCAGCCCCGTCGCGCATCTCTGCCCCAAGGCGATCAGCGACACCGTCATTAAACGACATTGATGACGGATTAGATGATTCTGATCCAGCAACCATACGCCTCGAGTCCTCCAGGCTACGGAGAATTCATCCGTAAGACGCTAATCCGGGTGTTGGAAACGGCTGGCCGACCACTAGGGTCCAGCAATTGTAAGTTGAATATGTAACTTGGCGAGCTGAGGTAGTGACCTATGTAATGAATAGATAGATTTATATCTAAGCTCGAACACTGGTGACGGTGGCTAGCAAATCGAACTTTGCGTAATAGACCCTACCACGCACTATGTATATCAATGGCCGAACTTGTAACGCTGGAGCCATTCGAGCCAGAGACAAGCTGTACGACTCGCTACAAGTAACTATTTGTGAAATACTATATATATAGGGCCTTCTCCTTAACTTAGGTAAGATAGAAAGTTGCTGAACAGCGCACCCAGTCTAGCATGGAACTCTCAAGGGGCACGATAGAGTGTGACCGCTTATGTAGATGAACAAAGTTTTGTTCATTTCTTCCCCGTTCGTAGCCGCACCATATATGTACAAGAGCCACCTCAACCCTCAGAGAGGTAGCTTTGACGGCAACGGTTATGTAGTATGGCGCAGCAAATGCGTGCGTGAAGCAACCCGGATCAAATTTAACTATTCCGCCGCAGTATGGTATCACTGAGATGATAACGATGACGATGATATGATGCAAGCAGAAAAGCAGCAGGCCCTCCCCCCAACGCCTAGATCCAACGGCGCAGTAAAAGCTCACGACTCTATGTCTCCCAGAGCCTCATGGCCCCGGTATACAGTCCAATACGTAGCGAGTACCGCGACAATGAGGTGGACGAGTACCGCTAGTCATAAGACGAGGCAGCTCGAAATGTTCCTGTAGGGGCAAAAACGATCCGTCAATACTGAATGTTAAATCCCGTTCTGTCAATTTCAGCTTCAGAACAATTTCCGTCGTACTGCCCTCTGCGGGGCCAGTTGTCCCCTGCTACCGGTGATAACCAATATCCGGGGGCAACTGAACGAGGAGGACCTAGGGAGATTAGGAAGAGCATGCTACTAACCATCTACTTGACTCCCACTCCAGAATCCACCGACAGCAGATCTTCAGCCGCTCGCGCACGCTCGAGGTACTTAATAGCCTATACTTCTCTTCGTCTCTCACCGGCAAGATGCTGGCGAACCACCATGGGAAGGTGGTAGGGTCGGTTGGGCATTCACCGTAGATGGACAGGACCCGTGCCGTCAGCCAAGTCACACTCTCTGCCTGCATCCTCCCGACAAAATCGACACCGATTTTGGCCAACTCGCGTGTCGACATTGTTTCCAGATCGCCTAATGAGATGGACGCTAGCGGGGAAAGGTCTCGGGTGACAGATTCGGGGTTCGGGGCTTGTGGAGCAAGGTCCTGTATGCCGCGTGTACGCATCGTCTCGGATGCCTCCATCGCCTCCTCTTCCGCCATACTGATGTCGTCGATCTTTTCGATATTGCCAACAAGATACCCGTCCAGCCACCCATGACGCGTGATTCGAAACCGCGAGACGCCAACGGTTTCCAGAAGACTCCGTCCGTCGGGGAAGAATTCGATATTGACAATGCGGAGAAGTGTCCCGAGTTCCATAAAGTCGGGTCTACCAGGGGCAGAAGACGACGTGTGGAGCACCATCCCGAAGATACGATCACCTTCCATTGCTCGCCGAATCATCAGACGATATCTAGGCTCGAACACATGCAGGAATGTCGGCATGGAGGGGAACGACAGCGTGCAGACAAAAAGGGGTATGTCGAATCCACCGTGGTTGGCTTGTTGCTCGAGCCTGTACGACTGTGACCGCAGCGCCACAAGGTCTGCCCAGAAGCCATTGATGATCTTGCAGAGCCGTTCGTTCGAGGGCGAGGTGCGGGGATGAACCTGGGCCTGCATTGACAAAGCCCGCCTACAGATTGGACACAGATCTGAATGGTCTAAGATTCGATGGAGGCAGTTCCGGCAGAAGGTGTGACCACAAATCGTCGTCAAGGGGTCAAGAAGCAGTGCGTAGCAGACCTGACAGTCCATTTCCGCCCTGGCAGACTCCTTTAGCCGAGTAAACAATTCCACGTCGATTCGTTCGACCTCAGCTTCCCCGGCCCCCACAGACGAGTATGCCGCTTCACATACGTAATCCAACTTGCCCGACTCGGCCAATGTGTATGTCGCGACAAGGCGACTGCCCTTCAGAACCTTCGACTCGGTCTGCTTTTCCCCAAGGGACGACAGACCAGCCACATCCCAACGATCTTGTACCGCAATATGGGTGGACACGTCTAGAAGCGCCGGCGCGTCTCGATCCTGCTCGACGGCCGTCTTAGTGATAGCCAATACCTTATTCAGCGTGACGTCAATGCTGCAATCCCCAATGGCATGCTCCTTTTCGCAATCTTCAAATGGGCACTTGAAACCCTGTAGCCGGCTAGCCGTTGCTGGCCATGAAATGTTGGTTCGAAGATGTGTCTGCGGTACACAAGACCTGCAAAGACTATGCCCGCAAGGTAACGTGGTTGGTTCACGTATGACATTGGAACATATCTGGCATTGCATGAGCCTTACTATCTCCCGGGCATCCTTGGCAGCATTGAGAAGTAGTCGTGAAGCAGCTGGGGGCTGCTCTGTCCCAGCAGGGTTAGGAGCCGAGGCATCGTCCTTCTCGGACTGCGGCTGGGATGTCGAGTTGTTAGAGGGTGGCGTCGTCGTCGACGGGGTTAAGTTCGGCGGGGATCTGGCCGCTTGTATTGATGACATGAACGCCTGCTTCATTCAACTTTGATACGGGGTAATGCAACGGCTTCGAACTAACGCGCTGTCCGGGGCAGGCAAGTTGTCCAGCCGAAGACCCCAACAGTCTCGATTTCTCTCTATCAAGGTTTCTAGATCCCGAGCGAGATATATGCCACCGGGGAGAAGGTAACAGCCTGGGACGGACATATATGGTATGAATCGCTAAGCAAGGATGGGTTGCGGCAAAGGTTAATGAGTTAGTAGACCTCACGTGTGCTGGTCTGCGGCGGCTGGAACAGACCAGGCCGACGGGTGGGTTTGGGAGGATGTGTGTAGGCGGGTTGGGTTACAAGGCGGGTGTATTCTCTCGTTTCATGGCTTGCTATAGTATCTCGGGCTCGGCCTGCTAGATAAAAATAGGGAGCTGTGGATATGTATAGGTTACCAGGGAGCACAGAAGCGATGGGAGTGGTTGACGACGCCTAGCAGCGCAGGGCAGGTTCAGGAACTAAGGAGACAACGATATATACCATCTTTGCAGCATATTGTGGGTGTAGGTGGTGAAAAGGATGTAGAAGTCATCATACATTTGGAACCGGAGGCGTGTATGGCCGAGAGAAGCGTGGCCGAGTTGGGATGGAAAAGTGTTGACGTCGTAGGGGTACTTCAAACAGCCCTCAAAGGGGAAATGCGGTAGTGTGATTGCCCCGAAGTAGCTGACATGTACCGCCAATCTCGATGAGGTAATTGAGCAGACAGGCAGACGGGGCAGGACGAGCCACCCGGCCCACTGCGTTCCATCTGCCCATTGATCTGCCCATCCAAGCCTGACGGCCATGTACTTGCCTAGGTACATGAAGTATGTAGGGTACATGTAGGTACCTGTGTACGTACCCCGCGCCCGGGCTGTCACTGGCGAGATGGGATGTTGGACGTCTCCAGGTGCGGGCCACTTGCAGGACCCTTGAATGACCTCAGCCCGGTCATGGACCTTCCCGGGACTCTAGCACGGAAGCTATCCCGACTTTAGCAAAGTCTAGGGCTTCCACTAGATCGACAGCTGACTGTTTGGAAATTCCATGTATACCATAGTATACGTTGTAAAAGACAAACTACTGTGTAGAATGCGGAGACCTCACGATTTGCGATATCGGGATTTCCGTAAAGGACTTTCCGATAATCGTGTGAAGGTTCTGTTCTTGTCTCGTGACTTGCCTAAGAATAGCCTGAGCATCTCCATCCATGCTACCTACTATGCTCACTACATAGGAGGTTAGGCACAGATTACCTACGGTATTGCCCTGTTCTGTGTTAGAAAGTAGTGTAGCCGATGATATCAATGCTTAGATACCTACTGCCTACAATGTACCTAGGTAGTTATGGATGTCCATATCTTTTATCTTGACGACGTACCTCCATACTTACATAGGTACCTAACCCAAAACATCCCAACAGTTACACCACATCTAGCTACTACATCCATCCATCCATTGCACTAGGTAGGTAGTCCTTTGGCCTGTCACGGAATTGTCGAATCGCGTTGCATCCTTCTCTGAGCTCCTTACCCCAACTTGTCAGCTTGTCAGCTTGTCCAGCTAATCCGAAATCGTCTCTCCTTCTATTGATTCCTCATGTTCCCATACTCCCATACCCGTACCATACTACTCCAAATACCCCTGCCCCTGCCGAGACGCTGCTTGTCAATCTCTTCTAGTCCCCATTGGAAGGACCCTTTGTCTTACGTAGCAACACTACTGACCTTATTAGCACTTGGCAGCTGAGGCACGAACCCGGTGATCCTCGATGTAGGGCGCCTTCCATCGATCTTGACACGATGCAGCCTCGTTTACCCATCGAGACTACGGAGTAGGTACCTAGCTACCTAATCTACCCACGCTTACGAAGCATACCAGGCTGCCGAGCAGACCGAGGTCACGTAGCCGCATCGCCCATGCCCATATGGAGGTAAGTCTCAGGTAGTACAGATGTAGCGGACCGACTCTTAAATCCGAACTACCTCGAACCCGGACTCCCGTCTGAGCCGCACCCCAGCTTTTTCCATTTTCCATTATCTGACAAGCTTCGTTTCTCCCCCTCTAGTTCTCTTCTTCACTGACTCTTCGGATCAAACTTCAAATCTCAACACGTTTCCAGAATCGCCTGAATGGGTTCTTGGTACTGATCTAGGGTCCAGCTCCCCCACATTACACGCATCCGGGTAAAGAAAAAAGACACAGGAATAAGTCGATCCCAGATCGACCCAAAGCTAGGAAAACAGGCTTTTCCTAAGCTACTAATAAAAGTTCTTTCCCCTAACCCAGCCCGGCCTCGCCGGCCCAGTACTTTTTGATACGTAGGTTAGGGGTAGGGAGGGCAACGAACCGGGTATTTGCGATTATCAGCCGCGAAAACCGATGCCAGAATGCTTGGATGGACCTCGTGTGGACCTGCGGTCTTCAATACCTACACATAGACCTGGGCTGGCATGCTATATTGTAAGCGAGTATACATATGATACATGCGTATATTTGCGTATATGGAGGGTATAGGCCTTTGTTCAACCCCCATACCCACAGTATCACCCCGCTATTTATAATCGATCTCTCAGATACCTAGCTTCTCTTGAGTCGATGAAAGCAACCCTCCCCAACTGTGGCGACGGACATCGTGATGCCCGTTGTTGCCACGACCGCCAATCTCGCACATCCAACACGGATGTGTCCATCCTGCCGGCGCCGCACCCTCGAGGCCGGCACAGCTAGGTTCTGGTGACGCGAGTGGTGTGGGCAAGGCAGGGACCTCGAGATCCAGTACTCCGGCTCGTGCTCCGCTCTGTTTGTACGTAGAAGGAAGTAAGTAGCCGGCCTGCTTACTTGTGGAGAGGAATCCAGTTTCAATTGATACATAGCACTCTCTATCAACACGCCCGTGGCAACCTATTAAACTACTTGCAGGTAGCTGCTGTTTGGTCCTCTTGCTATATGATCCTCTATAACAAGATCCGGACCGAGCAACTACATTTCTCTTATACTAGGCTCGTCCAAAGGCCTAGATGTAAAGGTCAGTATATCGCTGTGAGTAGCGGAAAGACTCTTGAGTTACTTGGTAATAGAAGAAAGTTTCGGATGGAACCGACGTGAATGGAAAGCAGGAGTTTCGGGTGCTATCTAGGCTAGGTAGGTAGGTAGGTAAGGAGTCAGGGTGGGTATCGTAGTGTAGACACGCGAAAGTACCTACGTTGAGGTTTTAGTAGGTAGTCGTTGAATACATGTTCTTCGTATTTTGGTACAAGAGTACGGATATACCTTCATGTGTCTACCAGCTTATGCCAAAGCCGTAGCCGCCCTAACCCAGCTGAACGTCTGGGGCAGCGATTCTGTCGTCTTTGTAGGTATTCATTGCCGCCGTAACAGGACTTTGGTAAAGAAACATCTCCTCCCGGAGTAGCTAGGGCCTCATACCTATGTCTTCCCTATCGTAGGTGACGACCCATCGGCACATGTAATGGTCATAGGTAGTGGTATTTTCTCGTCTCTTGCCACCTCCCTACCGGCACTTGGTTAGCTACGGCCCAAGTCTCGAACTAGCATTAGGACGCCAGCGGATAACCTAGGGCCGAGTATTGGAGGATGTTGAATTCATATCCCACACCTAGTGGAAGATATCCTAGACGTCATACGTTATATTAACAACGCTGACAGTATTATCCTGGTTCCTTTTCCCTTATCTCCCAATGCATCCCGTCAACGCTGCACCGTTCCAATATGTTGAAATAAAATACATATACTCAGAACACAGAAATTCCCTTAATCCCGATCGCTTTTTTCGATACACATGATAAGAACGTAGTCGCTGTCTGATACCCCTTATGTATGTTCAGGACGCTGCATCGGAGGCACAAGTGAGAAAGCACTTTCCGCCGCGTCATAGACGCTGAGCCCATCGCCCCCTCATGGCGCCGGTCCCATCCAACGCCAGCCATCGCCCGATGTTACCAAAACACAAGCAGCAGACATACAGTACACTGAGCATCCAGATGCCCGTCGCCAGCAGTTCCTCATTCGAGAGTCTGCCTTGCACGAGCTGGTCGATTTCGCTGCTCGACGTGTTAGGTCGCTGCCCATACTCGCTAAAGGCTGATGGGCCCGCGGGAACAGGAATCACGTCTGGCTTCAACGCCATTACCAGCGCAGACCCGGCCAGTCCCACGGCTGTCGAAAGGACGAAGCCGGGGGTGGTTCGATCGATTAGGTACCAGAGCATTGGGCCCACGAGAGCCAGCGTGAGCGAGAGCTGTAGAGGAGAATCCCATGGAAGTTTACGCTGGCAGCGTTGTTAGCGCAAGCCGTGCACCAGGGGTGGGAGGGCTGGGAATGTGATCTTACAATGGCAAAAGCGATCCCCACGAAAGTTCCTATAACCCTGAACGCGGGAGCTAGGGCCACATCCTTGACGGCCACCTCGTCCTCCCCCAACGTTCTCTCCCAGACAGTGTCAAACCAAGGTAATAGGCTGCCAAGCATGTTTCCTGCCAAGGCCCAAAACGCCATATACCAGCCCTCGTAGCCCGTAGTCTTGACTATGCCGTTGTGTTTGCTCTGAAATTGAGCGACAAGAACCCCGTAAAGTATGCCGAGGCCGGATAGCAGAACGATCCGTACGCTCAGGTAGAATACGAATGCGGGCGTCGAAAGCGGTTGCGGCTTGGGAGGTGGGTGCAGCGATGACCGCCTTCGGGTTGGCTGTGACCTCTCCTTCTGTATTTCATAATAAGGGTCGTCGAGATTCGGAGTCCAAACAGGCGTCTCGGTGCCAGTCCCCCAAGGTGTGTTAGACCTATCTCCACTAAAGAGCATCCTGTCTTTTCCATATACTGGCTTGTAAATGCCCATCAATGTTGAATCGGTAAGGTTCATCTCTGAGTCCACGCGACTGATCGAGCTAGAGTCCGACGAGGCATTGTTTCGTGGATCGAGCAATCGAGAGTTTATGGCCTCGAGATTTAGCGCGGAGCCATCTTGGGGGGCCGTTGGGTTACAGTCCTCGTCTGGAGGCGTCGGCTCTCTGAGGTTCAGGTCAAAGGGTCGGCGAGGAATGGGTCGCAACAACGGCGGGCCGCCTTCGCTGTCAGACATGATGGGAAGGTTATCGTGGCTTCGGAGGTCCTGCCTTTGGGCGTTGGAAACGATTGACTGCTCTAAACCGGATGAGAAATGTGCGAGGATAACAGACAGAAAGCTTTAGGCTTTCGGCCAGAAGTGGAGAGAATGCGAACTGACGGGTGGTATCAGGGCTACCTGACTTCCAGAGCGCAGGAACCAGGCTTGGTATGAAGTCAATGTTTGCTCACACGACCAAACGGGAGCTCTGCTACAACGGAGAATTGAAGAATACACCGATAGACGTTGAGGACTGGTGTAAAGGGAGGTAGGTGGAGGGAGGGGAAGGGGTCAAGTAAGTGCAGCTACCTATGTAGCTGGTTGGCGGCTAGCTGGCTAGGTTGGCCGGAGGTCGTCAGGTCGTCAGGTCGTGTAGTTCGCAGGTAAAATGATGGGAATTCAAGATAACAAACACAAGGTAAACAGGTTGGGCAAGTCAGAGGGCAAAGACAGACTTGATTGATGCAGCAGGGCAGCGCTATAAGATCGAGAGGAAGATCGGGGCGATATGGTTGCAATGGCCGTGGATGAATTGCACATGCAGGTTGAGGCGCTGGATGGGCCACTGGTTGAATGGTCCCCGCGTTGTCCGATGAATTGTACTGGTCCCTAGGTAACCCACTGAGGTAGAGCCTGCAGGAGCACTACACCATTCCGTTTCCACCTGCAGTTGGAGGCGGGTCGTCTTACATACCTAGGTACATACCTACCTACCTAACCTACCTACCTACCTACCTACCCACCTAGGTACGCAGAGGTAGGAAGTACATAACCGTGTAGGCAGATGAGCAGGCGACCTCAGGCAGGACAGGCAGGCATCGCAGGTATGTAGGTAAGGTAAGGTCCGTGAGGTACCATACCCGGCCCACCTCTCTGCCTCATACGCCCGGACGCTATCCGATTCTCGTGCTCGTGCTATGCTCATACGCGTACCAGAATGCCTTGGGGAACGTACGTAGTCCACGCGACTTACCGTGCTTGGCTCGCCTAGCCGCAGGTACGTAGGTACTATGTAGTAGGTAGGTGCTCGTACTCGTACTCGACATGCGTGTCAGCTCTTCGGCCTGACACAAACCCCGGGATTGCATAGGTAGGTAATTCAAAGGGGACAGCAGCAGAAGCAGCAGAAGCAGCAGAAGCAGCAGAAGCAGCAGCTGTCATCTGGCCAGCTGTCGCGAGGACCTCGGCGTTGCATGCCCAAGGTTCATTTGCGCATCCATGGTCTCCTCCCTAGGTACCTACTTCGGTAGGAAGCGGCATTGTGAATACCCCTCGACTCTGTTAACCCTGCTGACTTTCTACAGTGTTTCTAGTGGTTGAGACATTGAGGTCGCGCCGGGGGGAGCCTAGTGCTCTCTAACGGGCATGTACTACCTGCCTGGGTTGTATGTGTAGATCACACAGTGGCCGTCGTCGCGGGTAAGGCTATTTATGCTTGTGCTATGTCTTGACCGGACGACCTCCTCTGTGTGTCTCCGTGGTGTACAGTGTGCAGTTGGCATGAGGTGGAATCACATGCTCCGTCGTGACATTCCGCCATCCGGGCCAGCCATATTGCATCTTGTCACACCAAAAATGCAAGTCTACACACTAGCACGACTCGGGGCTGTCGGGGTGTCTTGCGCCCAGCGTATGCGCGAGCGTTGAGCTCCATGTTCACTGGTCTGCCGCTACCTACCCCACACCCAATCTTCAACAATCTTCATCCACTCCGCCGCCCACTCTCAGTTCCCTGTGACAACATCTCGCATTTTGTCGCCAATCTTTCCCGCGATCAATAGCCGTATCGTCATTGTCAAGCATGACTACGACTACTATTCCGAGGCTAGTACCCACTTCTCACCGCTTCTACAACTGGGTATATCCTTGAGTGCCATAAAGCAAGTTCCACAATAGCTAGGTAGCTCAGGTCTTCTGCGGCACTGACTGATCTTCGCACCGAATTTTGGCGATGTTTATTAATGCCCTAGTTGCGTAGATTTGTGGCATTGTGGCTGAGGCCAGGAGAAAAAAGGAGGCACCCATGTGATGTGGGCGTAACTGTGGCTTTGCTTGTGATAAATCCCCTCGTTGTCAGGCGTGGGGCTTGCTTGATGGCACTTGAGATATGCTCGTAACTTGGTAACTTCTTGCAAATTCGTACCCTAGGTACCTATCAGGTAAGGATTCAGGAACGCTGCAGTAGTGGCTGTGGTAGTACCGCACTGGAGCGGAACAGACGCGCGAACCGTGTACCTTATTACCCTGCCCAGGCTCCTATTATGTCTACAGATATGTATGAAGTAGGCATTTCTACTATGGATGCTCGATAATAAACACATGCAGTAGGTAGCGGCTCTTGCAGCATATGGACATGTGACTGATACGAGCCGCCTCCGGCTCGTAAGGGCCGAGTGGGGCACTCTCCAACCCCGGACGGACTCGCTGCACGATGATGATTCCTGCTGATGCCATCAAATCCTTAGGCAGGTTGATATAAACGCCTACTTTGGTACCTATGGTGCGAATGGGGAGTGGCCCTCCTCGCGGAACCCACGATTTAGCCATGCAAAGCTGTTCCTTTCCGCTTCTCATCTCGATTGTCTTATTTTATAGTAACATGCCGTTCATACGGCCAAAGCATCATTCGTCATCTTCGTCATCTTCCTCCTCCGCCGCCTCCTCCTCCGAGATGTCCTCGAACTCATCTTCACTATCCTCCACACCTTCCGGCCGGGGTATCTATGGTACCTGAGGTCAGCATTTTCTCCTTGTTGGCAGTTTTGGTGGACATTTGAGATATTGATGATTTCAAAATAAGATCCAGGGGGTGGGATGCGTGCTCATGGAGTAGAAGAGGAGTGGGGATGGATAGTCCCAAGTGATGCTTACCATCACAAATGCGCCCAAGCATGTTATCCGATTCTGGGTCTCGTAGGTGCCAAGCAATTTGCCCACAGATTTTGTTTTGGATTTGCCTGCGTCTCTCAGCTCCTTGATGGCAAGCTTGAAAATACGGACCTTGCCGTCACTGCTACCAGCAGTGATGACAAAGGCATCGTCGCCATCAGCAGAAACTCTTGAAATGGCAAAGTCTTTTATCCGTCCCAGCACGCCGGCCTCCTTCCCACCAAGTTGCGCGACAAGCTTTGCAACGGGAAATTGTCCATTCTTGCTACCCTCCTTTGGTTTGTTCGGTGTCAAGTCTTCGACCTTCGTGGAAAAAAACATGATTTTCCCATCCTCGGTGGACACAGCTAATAACGATGACTCGCTCGTGGGGTCTACTTCCACGTAGTAGAACTGGTGGATCTTTCTCCTCGGTTCTGGCATCACCCTACATCTTGGCGAGCTGTCCATGCCGAAGACCAATAGGTCTCGTTCGAATCCAACACAAAACTCATCGCCATTGTCACTGCTGCCCCAAACCACCCTTCTGCCCTCGCCAGATGAATGCTTCCCTTCCCCTACTTGTTGCAGAACCTCGCGGCTAAAGTTGAGTACCCCAGCCTTCTTCGCTGTCATTAGGTTCCACAATCGCATGGACCGCTCGCCTCTGCTGACGCTGATCATAAGCTTCATGCTTGGATGGATGGCGAAATCATTGACGCCAGCGGGTGTTCCGCCCAAAGTCGCCGTGTCGCCGCTTGGCCGGCCCTGCGCCTTGGGTATGGGTGCCTTGATAGTAGACAAGACAGACCAATCCCGGGTTCTCGTCACGGAGATCGTAGAGTCTTCGGAGGAGGAGATGAGTTTCGACTTGGTCGGGAACGATAACTTCGTGATCGTCGATGAATGGTGCAGCAACGTGCCAAGCTCGCGATTCTTGGGGTCCTCGAGGATCTTTCTAGGGGCGGCCAAGGATAGCGCATCATGTTTCCGCTTAGGCGGATGCGCTGATAAGCTGTACACATTTATCCTCTCGTCGCTGCTCCCCGAGGCCAGCATGACCTTCTGCGACTTGCCGGGCTCTGGCGCCGAGGGGGGTGAGAGCGCGAGGCATCGTATCGCCGAGTTGTGCGCGTTGAAAAGAAAAGTATCCGCGAAGTCGACTTGA
The DNA here is from genome assembly GCA_000966885.1 of Xylaria sp. JS573. NCBI lineage: Eukaryota > Fungi > Ascomycota > Sordariomycetes > Xylariales > Xylariaceae > Xylaria > Xylaria sp. JS573. Next base: position 3,458,161 of record JWIU01000092.1, read on the forward strand.
TCGTCGGCCGTTATCGTAGCGGTCAATCCATGAAGAATTCTGTCGTAGGAACCTGTGACGACCTGGATGGTCAATGGGTTGCGCTTCGTTTCGCCGCCAGGAGGCTTAGAAGCTTTTGCCTTCTTGGCTGTCTTCGACTCCGCTTCTGGTCCCCTGCTGGGGTCTTGCACCTCTGCCCGCTTTCGTTTACCCATGCTGTCGTGGGTTCAAGTTGGTCGCTTTGCTCAATTTCCTATGAAGAGAATTTCCCGACAGAAAAAAGATGGGCAGGAGCTTTTGAGAAAAATAAAGTGGAGACATACATGCGTTACCTTATCTAAGATAAGAAGATACCTAGGTACCTAGGGTACCTAAGCGGGTAAGGTCGAATAGGTACGAAGTACATGGCTGAAGTCCGTAGAAGTGGAAAGGGACCTAGGTACCTCCTGTTAGACACCTGCCCGGCGGGACCTACCAGCCCGACGACGGAACCTCTCCGGCCCCGGACCTCGGGCCATGAGCCCGTTGAGGTCCTGGTGACCCCTGCTTATCAGAATTCGGTGAAAATAATTACCCATGCAGATGGACGGATGGACGGGACCTCACCTCACCTCATAAGCCTCATCTGTCCTACTTCAGGTTTGGCCGTACTTTACATTATAGACATGCAATCCCAGCCAAGGCAGTGCCTACCTCGACGCCATTCTATCACTAAGGTAAGATATGATTAGATACCCAGGTGTGAACACGGGCAGGCGGTGGACGTTGCCGAAATGATATCCATTGGAAATGTAGTCACGCATCATATGGGTGGCCTATTTTTTACTCATCGAATGTGTTCATTATATGCATGGCAGCTCTTAGCCTGAAGCTGTCCATTGCAGTGGATATCTCTACAGAGCTTAGGGACGCCTTTAATGCCCTCGATCCACGACGTTTGACGCTCAAAGGACGACGGCCATGGCATCCTATGATCTACGGTCAAATCCAGAGTTCTCGTACGAGCTGAGCTGTCCAGTCCCTTCAATGCAATCTTGTTGCACTGATAATCGCCACATCAAACGTGGCGTAGCATGCGACTACTGGCCCGAACAATTCAGGGCTCGTAATATGCATTCGTCATGCTTGACACATCTCGGAACGCATACTGCTGTTGCCAATCACTATTTCGGCATAGTTGGTGTCGGCGTAGCACTCCCACTCGAGTTTCGCTGATGATGCTGCGTTCCTTGATGAGCCTGCGCTTGAGCCTGTTGGGCTTGTGCTGCCGCGGCAGCTTGTTGCTGCTGCTGAGCTCGGAGAAGTTGGGCGTACTGGTGTGGGCCATTAGCTACGGCGGTCTGACCCGGCCCCCCAGCAGCAGCGTTCATCGCGGACTGCGCAAGGTTGCTGTGCCGGTTATTGAGTAGCTGCCTTGCCATCTCACGGACCATATCCTGTGGTGAATTTGGATGTTGCTGTCTGATATGGCTTTCGATATGCTGAAGTTGCGACACATATGTCTGATGTGTTTGCTGGGGGATAGTTGCATTTGGACGGGGTGAACCTGCCTGAGAGGACATGCCGAGGCCTGTCCCTGGGGGTGTTGACATCCCTGACCCATTCGCAGCACTGAAAGACGCCATCATTGGGTGTGTTTGGGCATTGTTGATATAATTCTTTTGGTTCAGCCCACTGATGGCGGCAGCTCGCATACCCGGCGGAGAGTTCTGCATAGGCATGTTCCCTTGTTGGCCTTGGTGCGACTGCTGCTGTCGCATCTGCACTGACCGTCGTTGTTGCTCTGAGATTTGCTGCGCTTGCATCAGTAGCTGGATATTTGGCTGAGGATTTGACATCGCCATCCGCGACTGCCCGTTTACGCTGGGCATTTGTACTTGAGAAGCGCCATTCATCTGCATAGGGGGCACTAGTTCGCCAGTCATATGGGTTGGCGTTCCGGGGCCGTTGGGCGTCGCGTGCATTGGTATTCGCGGCCGTCCTTGGCCGTTGACTGCGATCTGATTAGGGGCATTGGCACGGGCCATTCCGGTGTGTGGATGAGAGGCTGCCATCTGAGGAGTGTTCTGCGGGAGGTGATTGGCATTCTGCGCAGCTGCCATTTGTGCAACCTGTCCTTGCTGCGCTCTTTGCATCGCAGCCTGTGCCTAGGTGTTAGCAATGTTGAGGGGTGGATCTGGGCGATGCTTCATACTCTGCGTTGTGCCTCGTGGCGCTGTTGTTGGGCCATCCTCTCCGCCAACCTCTCTGCCATAGCCTGATCCCGCTCCCATCGCATAATACTATATTCCCTAGGTGTTTTTGTCGCAGTTCTAGGCTGAGGGGCCTCGTTGGCCTTTCGCATCGCAGCAAGAGAAGCAGCATGCTGTTGTTTCTGGATCGCCGTCTCACGTTTCTTGGCAAGCTTCCTCATTGCGTCGATCATTGTAAGGTGCTTCTGGTTGCGTCGTCGCTCCACCTTCAGCGGCACCGAAAATCGTCGTCGAGGCAGGGGCGTGATGGGCCCGTTCGAACCAGCCTGCTGTTGCTGCTGCGCCTGTTGCTGCATTATATTTTGATTCTGTTGCCGGATGAGCTGTTGGGACGTCTCGATTCTATTTTGCCACAACTTGAAGTACTGTGTCTTTTGCATATCATGAGGCAGGCCTTCAAGCATTACCCAGCGCTCGAAGCATTCCCATGGTGTTCGCCTCTCCGCTCCAGACGCGAACATGGACTTGGTAGACAGAATGCTAGAAATTAGAGACCAGTTATATGAATACTCACGAACGAGACTCTTCAGCTCGTCATCCTCGGACTGGATCCACTGAGAGGGGCTACGCGACTCGTAAAATGACTGGAAGGGCATAGTATGCTCATTCGGTGGACGGAACTGATGGCCAGCATGTAATCTGTCTCTGATACTCTTGTTCTCAGTTCGGAACAGCGCCACATCAGGGTTTTGCGGCTCTAGTAGGGGTTGAGGATCACTACTTTGGCCAAAAACAATTTCGTCTTCCTCGTCTTCCTCGTCCTGTACATAATGGTACCGGCTCCGCTTTTTCACTGGCTCGCTTGGGGTGAGTTCCATCCGTCCCTCGACGAACTTGCTCAAGGGTAACGCGGGCCTCCTCCATGCAGCGTCGGGGTCATATTTGGGTGCCGTGAGGTCGGACTTTGGAACCTCTAGGGGGGATCCGTACATGGGCAGCTCTTCAAGGAGTCGGTCTGTATTTGGCGATTGGTGAACGGTGAAAACAACGTCGTCGTCTTCTAAAGCAAAAATGGCTGAAGGTGCTACAGTGTTGAGGATATCATCACGAGGTTCCTCGTCCGGTTCCAGTGGAGAGTTAGAGTCTGTAGATGGGATAAGGTCTGGCGTAGGTTGATTCTCCTGGTCGTGAAAATGGTCTGCGTCACCCATAGGCACATCGCCACCACCACGTGTGTCTCGAGGAATGACAGCGTTTACCTGCAACGTCTTGCGATCTTCTGCCGAAGCAGACACCCATTCAGCGCAGGCACGGGCAAGATTTTGAGCAGCCGCCATTTTCCATTTCCGTTCCTCCCGGAAGTCGGTCCTCATCCATTTCATCTCCTTGAGCAATACGTCCCAATGGCAAGGTTGACGAACAGGCTCAGGACAGCGCTTCGGTTGACGTAACGACCACTTGTCATGGTGCTGTAGATGATATACTCTTCTAAGGACCTTGCACGCCTGGTTGTCGAAGATCTGCGTGTACGAGTCAGGCGTTGACAATGTCTTGTGCGCTTGATGTAAAACATGGTCCAGAGGCTTCATCCATTTAGAATTGGATGCAAAAGCTTGGACAAAAAGTGGTGTGAAGTAGTCGTCGCTTGGCATCTGACCCGTCCTCGAACGATTCTGAACCACAGAATTGGCCGGTGCTGAGGAACGTTTTGGCTGTTTGCCGAAAACTACGGTGGAGACCTTGCTCTTCTCTTTAGACTTTGGTTTTTGAACAAAGCCCCGGATACGGCCTTTGGGAGTCCGTGAAGTGGGTGTCACTGGCGCAGCGTGATGAGATTGCTGATCATTAGATGGCTCTGGTTGTTCGCCAAGGATCTCAGACACCGGCTTCTGGCGAGCCACACTGGTAGGACTACTCGTTCGCCTCCGTTCTGAATGACCTAAAATTGTGGGTGAGGAAACGTGAGATGGCTCGGAATCTGCTGGTATTGCAACTTCAACCGCGTCGACGGAATCAATCGCAACTTCTCTATCGACAGTCCTTCCCTGAACAACGCTTTCGGTAGCGCTGGGCGTAACTTCGTTCTCTGGCCTCGAGATAAGCTCCGGCTGAACACCGGGGGTATCTGCTAACGGAAGAGATCCAAACGACCCGCCTAGCGATTCTTTCGGAGTGATGGGCACGATATTCGCTTTCGGTTCGATATCTGCTGTTCCCGAATCCGCAGCCGTCGTGGCCTGGACTGCAGGGAGAGAAGATTCCGGTGTTGGTCCCAAACTGATGCCAGTGGCTCCTTTCCCAGTGATATTGTCCGCCGTTTCTGCTGCTGGATCATCAATCGACATGGGTGCTCCGTGTGCTATCGGCTGCTTCTCAGAGGATTCTGCCGTGACTAAGCCAAGATGCGAGTCTCCTTTCACAGGCACATTTTGCGAAGGCTGTTTCAAAGCAGGGTGTTCTTCCAACGTTTTTCCTACAGCCTTGTCTCCCAATCTATCTGCATACAACACTCCGTCATGGTCTGGGCTCGTATTCGCCGATGTCTCGAGAACGGCTGGGGTCGCCGCAGTTTGCGTGGTTGATCCTGGAGACGAGAAAGCATCAGCTAGACGAGTATTGTCCGTCTGAGGGCTAAGCTGTGCGGTAGCACTGATTTCATCGGGCTTTTCCGTCGTAGGTATGTCGAGATTCATAGGCTCGCTGGCGGAATGTGCTCGGGGTTGCATGTCCATCCGTTGGGGATGTAGGTGATATTGATGGACTGTGGGCGACTGGATGGCCTCATGTTTAGGTAAACTAGGATGACCAGCTGGCAAACTAGGTAGGCTTTGAGAAGCTACGTTTGGATCAGTGCTCTTTGGTAGATCCCCTTCTAACTTTACCGGGAGTCTAGTGTGCGACTGATCCTCGCTCGTGGGAGATATATTCGGTCTCACAGCAGAATCAACGGAATGCGCAGGCCAAGCTGATTGGTTTTGTTTCAACGCAGGCCCAGCGCCTGGTAGCGCATCAACCTTCGCTTGGCCATCGCCACTAGTTGCTGAGTGTGATGACGGCGGCGGCAATGGCGGCGGCAATGGCGGCGGCGGCGGGACAGTCTGTCGCTTAACATTGTTTGCACCATACTTGTAAGGAACAATAGGAGTGACATTTTCATTCAACACGGAAGTTCCATTCGTGGCGGGCTGCGGAGCAAAGTCATATCGAGTTCTCGGTCGCGCAGGGATATTGAGTTCGTTCAGTTTCCTTCCCCTGCTAAGATTATTAGAAGCTATTAAATGCGCTTAAGAGTGAGGGAGGCAGTTGGAGGTGAATGAGAACGGGCTTATAACAAAACGCGGGTTGGGCATACTGTAAAATGTCACACCCGTCGAGGAATTGCGACTCAGCATCACTAGCGGGCAGCGCGTCGGGGTCCGCGAAACTGCGTTTAGGGAGTGCATCGGAGCTGGTAGCGACAGCATACAACACTCCCAATTTTCGCTTCCTCGACAGTGCGATTGCACTACCGAAAAATATATGATTAGTATCGGAAAATTGAGCTCTATCTCATGATGCCCAACTCACTTGCATTCTGCCCGCTTTGATTGCAGAAGCCTAGTACGGTCGGCGGGCACGACCTCAGTCATAGCATCCAGGACAGCGACATCCGTTTTACATGAAAACGGATGGTTCTCCAAGCTTAATGGGACTGCTGGAGATGGGATCAGTATTCTTGGACGATGGAAATGATGGCGCTGGTGCACATTAATTGAATTCTATGTCGTCGTCCTGGTGCTAGAATCCGTTATTATTATTTTTTTCTTTTGGGCGATGCCTACACAGCGGATTTGGGGGGGCGGAGAGTTGAGTGGTCCGTCCTTAGACCTGCGTTGCTGGTCCTAGAAGTGCAATTACTTAGGGGGTTTCCGGTACGGAAGTACTTGATCCAGCGCGCTTTCCCCCCATCCACCATCCATCAAAAACAACATGGAGTCGGGTACAAATGGATACGGTATGCCCCTCCATTCAATTGATTCTCCCTAGCAGTACCTGGCTGCCTGGGTAGGAACCTTGGATGCATTAAAAAAGAGAAATACCTACCTTTTCCATAGTGCGTACCTACACCAAAGGTAGGCACTGGGCATTCGTCGATGCGCATATTAGGTGCCTACTTAATGGAGCACATGTATCTACGTAGGTACCTAATAAGGTAGTTAGTGGAAGCACATACGTGTGTACATGTCCACTCTGCCTATCTACATATCGGTATACAGCCCATCATTTCATCGGTACCTAGTCTTTTTGCGGCCAGAATGTTCCAATGTTACCTTAGGTACCTACCTCTCTACCTACCTATCTATCTACCTCTTATGTGCGTATTGACATAGATAGGTGGTGTGCATGATTTCTGGAGAGTCATAGCATCAATCCCATCCCATCAAGTTGATGGCACGGCTTAGGGCCGTGTAATGTAAAAGCGCCTCCGTTCCATCTAGGTAAATTGCCTACCTGCCTACTTAAGGTATGTATATACAAAAAAAAGTCTGTATGTCGGTAGGGCCATTCAACAAGTGTAGGTATGTAGGTAGGTAGGCAAGGCCAACTGCTGGAATAATGAACAGACGCATCCATAACCTGCAAGGTGATTTGGCTAGCACCGGTAATGGATGGTTTCCATCAAGGTACCAGGCAATCACCAATCGCCAAGGCCAAGATTGGTGGATGTAGATACAAGTTTCTGTATCTCTCGCTCTTACCTACTAGAGGTTCACATACAGGCATACACGAAGAGCCATCTCCATTATCAAGAGGAGTCTTAATAGGGAACTAAGCTATACAGATGGAGACTTTACGGGTATTACGTAGCTGGGGTCATCTAGTTATTTAGGCTACAGATAATGTATGGTGTACATTTCGTTATAGTGTAGGTAAACAATAGATCCTCAAATTTAGATCATTTATCTCCAAGGTTAATTCCCACGATCCCTATATAGAGCTTCCTGCGATTATACGCTTAGTATGACATGTGTCAAGGTTGCACATAACAAGCAACTTACCCACCTAACGTTACGGAGTACTACATCCTACATACAACTTACGAGTTTATGCGCAAATGACGGATCCATCCAGCTTACCGTAGAATGTGCTAAGAGTGATGTTGACCAACGATGGGCTCTTTGAAGACGTGCCATTCTTTGAGAGGGGGAGGACAATAGTCTACCAATTGCATTAAACAAGTGTCTATCTCCAAACTATGTTGTCAAAACAAAAGTCCATAAGCCCAAGTCTTCTTTAGGGGCCACTCATGAAAGTGGCCTGGTAATTGTGATTATGTATTGTAAGAAAAAACGTATGAAGGCTGGTCGTCTCTCATAGAATTGCCAGAAGCTAGCAGACAAGAGACGACAAACATGTCATCGATATTGCCGTATGCGCACCTGCCAATGCATGTGAAAAAGCATAGGCTTATTGTGGAGGTGCTTAAGAAGTCAAGCCACATTGTGTTCAATAGCCACAGCAAGCCACTGTCTGATACAAACATGACATACCTAGTACGCATGTGCAAAGTAGGTACCTAGGTACCTACACGTATGGAACCTTAGTTTTTGGGGCATTTGAAATCCAGTACGTACAAACAATCCGTTTCCAACATCTGCCTCCGTTCATTCCTAAACACAATCTATATTCAGCTACCGACATGTCCGAACCAACATCCATTTCACCAGCACCACGAATAGCCATCAAATTTGGCTCGTCGTCGTCGTCTTCCAAGCCACCCGCTGGAGCAAGAAATCAGAGTCGTACCAACCCACCCTCAGCATTAGGCAAGCGTCAGCGTCCACACGCACTCGGCCATGATTTTGGTTCCGATAGCGATGATGGTGAAACGGGCAGACATGAGGCGGTGACAACATATGGTGATGATAGGCCAGGATTTGATACAAAGAGGCGCGACGTGAAGACTGGCAAATCTGGAGGCGCCAACGCGCCGTTCGTGATCGGTGGTCATACGAATCGTGATTGGAAGGAGGAGTTAAAGGCCCAAAGGGGCAGTAAAAAAGGTTCATCGCATCAGGTACAAATACACCTCGATGGGACCTCCCAAGAGACGGAGCCAGCAGACCAAGACAAGCAAATCAAATGGGGATTGAACGTGAAAAAGACAGAAGAGCAGGACAGCGCCAAACCCTCGGACGGTGCTGTATTAGAAGAACCAGCACATAGCGTGCCCAATTCCACCCCCGCATCCCCGAGCAAAGGTCCTCCGGATTCCAAAGGCGAAGACAACGATGCCATGGACGCTCTTCTTGGCAAGAAGCGGAATCCCGCGAAAGATCTCATCATTGGGGGTGTTTCGGGGGAAAGCCAGTCTCCAGGTCCTTCGGAATCAGACGTGTATCAACGCCGAATGCAAGAAGCGGCGGAGGTATCAACACTGGAAGAGTATGACTCAATACCAGAGGGTGAATTTGGAGCAGCAATGCTGCGTGGCATGGGCTGGAAGGGAGATGATAGTTCTAAGCCCAAGGAAGTGAAAAGAAGGCCACACTTGATGGGACTCGGCTCCAAGGAGGATGAAGAGATTAGAAAGGGCGAGTTGGCACGAAAACATGGGCATCGTGAAAGGCGACCTCGCTTGGATGAGTATCGAAGAGACAAGGAAAAAGAAAAACGAGAACGCGATGAGCGTCGCGGCGATAGCTATAAGTCGGGACGTGAACGAGATCGACATGATCAAAGCTATGGGAACGGTCACGGTCACCGGGATCGGGACGAGTACAGGCATCGCGAGCGCAGCTATAGACGTTAAGACGATTCTCCCGGTCTGACGACTAAACGGAATGGCTACTGAAGCCTACACTTCAGACTTTATGGACGCAATACAATACTCGAGGCGTCATACAAACCTCAATAACCAAAGTCATGGCTTGGGCTTCCAAGATACTTGAGCGTCCCGAAATAGACCTCAGTTGAGTAGGGTCTGACAAATCATTTCATGGCCTATGAACTCCGTCCTCCACTTTCGCACCGCAGAAATCAGCGAGCTGATCCAGAACCTTACCTATTCTCGAGGTTGGTTACGACGCCGTACGTTAGCTTACCTAGTCGATTTACTAGCGGGCATGCAGTTTATCCACAAATGTAGATAGTTGGCATCACCGTATCCTAGTCAAACCGATGCTACTGTTACATTTTCAGATAGAAGCCAAGCTGAAAGTGTTGTCACATCCTAATGGGTATATCGAAGCTGTGGCCAGCCCGACGAGGCTGTAAAGAGTGGTGATTGACTATATAGCCAGGTTTCGAATAGGATCTAGCTAGATATTCCTTAGAAAGGAATCTCTGGTATATATAGTCTAAAGGGTAACTTTATCAACCGGCATTGGTCCCCTCTTCTATCCACCTTGAAATCATAAAGCTCTTCTAAAGATGGATCAGGATAGCTAGTGATGACAGGGGTAAATATCATTGTAAGCTTGCCCGTATCCTGGGCCTAGAAGCGGATGTGGTGGTATTTATTTTACCCGATGATTATTGGTTCGCACTTTACACGAGTACTCAACTTGTACCCAGGGCCTCATGCTCATTCGGAACGATGGCAACGAAGAGGAGGAGGAGGGAGTAGGAGGCTTCGAGTTATATAGATATGTAGAGGGCGCCAGCAGCCGTATGGCATCCTACGGAGTCTGTCAGCCCCGTCTAGGCCCGGGCAGCATACGTAGTGAGAACAGGCCAAGTTACATCCATATATTGATGCTACTTAAATGTAGAAATCCCACCACAGTTAACAATACGACCCAGAAGGGGATTCCCCCTATGGCCCATGAGAGATCAGATTATGTTTGACGCCCACGGCCAAGATGCAGGTAGGATATTGGGTATGAAACGTTTTTCAACAATTGAGGCTTTGGCAACAGGTAGGTAAGGTTCTCCTATCTGAGCTATGACGGGGATGAGCCCCTTCCAGGAGCTAGCACGTGAGCCATAAGAGTAGTTAGGTTCGATTCCTTTCAGCGCTATTGGTATTACTCGCGTGGCTCATCTCCAGGTAGCACAGACCGGTTCCACCGCCGGTGCCGACCATCTAGGTGCTTCCTAGGATGTCGGACAGGGTACCTCCAGGGCTATCTTTGGTGGGCCATCCCACTGAACACACCGGCAGCCCGGGCTAAACGTTATTTACCTACCTACCTAAGCTACCTTCCTAGATAGTATGTTTCAGGGTCCCAGCCACTCACGAACCCCAATTGATTCTAGCTATCGAAAAGCGACGGGTAGCTTGAGGGCGGTCTGTCGAAGTGGGAAAACTCTCAAAACGCTTCGTCTTCCCACCGTTGTTCTTCTTCTCCTTTCCTCGGGTGTTTTGCAAAGTCCTGTCGGCCACGATACTGGCTTTGCCTCTTCACCATGTCCAAGCCCCATAGTGTCAACGGGAGCGAGTCCGAATTCGAGTTCATCGAGACTCCCAAAGCTCCGACGCCCACCTTCGAGAAGTTCGAAGAATGCGGTGTGCGAACCACTTCGGTATGTCCTTCTATGTTTTTCTTGTCATGTTGCGTTGTGCTGTTATGTTATTCTGTTCTGTTTTACATCCATAGCTCCTATTTGCTGACTTCCTGGTGTTTCCAGTACCCATCCATTAAGAATGCCCCTCTTCCTGCCGACTCCGCGGGTGCCGATAGCTTCTCGAACATCCTACTTTTCTCCCTCCTCGGCGGTGTTCCGCTTTGGCTGTCGTGGAAGGTTGGCGGTGGTCTGAAGACTGCCATCTTCTTTGCCTTGTTCACGAGCATCCCCATTCTTGCTGGCTTTTGGCTTACCGTCTCCGCCATAAGCCCCCGAAAGAACGAGAAAGTAAAATATCCCGGCCGGCCTGTCGAGCATTACCTCACTTTCAAGAAACAATCCGACCAGCTCAAGTACCATGGCAGGAATAAAATCCCTCTGGAGACTTTCTATGAGATGTACTTTGATGGCGACGTTGACTTCAATGGCGACTGTCTCGAGGTTTTGGAATACAGACACGATTGGGCAAGCTTTCGCTTCACTTGGGGTCTCTGCAAGTACTTTCTCTTCGGCATGATGCCTGAAGTCATTATGCATTCGCGAAGCCAAGGTGAGTTACCAACGTGGTAGCACATCACCCCTGTGCAGTCCCCGACTGACTTGACCAAGACGAGGAGCAGGTCCGTGATCACTACGACCGTGGTGATGACTTCTACGGCTGGTTCCTAGGTCCCCGTATGATCTACACTTCCGGTATCATCTCGGATATCAATGTTGAGGAGTCTCTTGAGCAACTCCAGGATAACAAGTTGGCTATCGTATGTGAGAAGATCAAAATTCAAGAAGGCGAAACGCTCCTAGACATTGGCTGCGGCTGGGGAACTCTCGCGCGGTTCGCCAGTGTTAACTATGGTGCTTACACTACTGGTATTACCCTCGGGCGCAACCAAACTGCTTGGGGTAACAAAGCTTTGCGCAACGTCGGCATTCCCGAGGAGCAAAGCAAGATTCTATGCATGGATTACCGAGACATCCCGGTGCCGGAGGGCGGCTATAAGAAGATTACCTGTCTCGAGATGGCCGAGCATGTCGGTGTGCGCAAATATGGTTCCTTCCTGAAGCAGGTGTATGACATGCTTGACGATGATGGTGTTTTCTTCCTCCAGATTGCTGGGTTGAGAAAGCCTTGGCAATATGACGACCTTATCTGGGGTCTGTTCATGAACAAATACGTCTTCCCAGGTGCTGATGCATCGACTCCCCTTGATTTTTTCATCAGCGGACTTGAGGGGGCTGGGTTTGAGATCAAGGGACTTGACACGATTGGCGTTCATTACTCGGCAACCCTTTGGCGCTGGTATAGGAACTGGATGGCCAATCGCGAGAAGGTTGAGGCCAAGTACGGAAGGCGATGGTTCCGCGTAAGTTCTCTACGTAAATTCATGTACTGTCTGTGGTTTACTTACAAAGAGGATCTAGATCTGGGAATATTTCCTTGCTGCCTCCACTATTGCTTCGCGACAAGGCACCGCTACCTGCTATCAAATTACCCTTGTCAAGAACATCAACTCGACACATCGGGTTGAGGGCATTCCAACCCAATTTGGCCTAACCGCGGCTTTGAAGGCCGCACAAGCGAAGCTTGACTTCAATGGTTGGTCAAAGAAAAACGCGGACCAGTTCCCTACCTCGACAGCTCAGTAATTATTCGGTCTTAGACGTAGAAGGCTACGGTTAAATGGACTAAGGCCTACAGCAAGGTTCAGGCTCCACCTGGAAGTAGAGTTAATAATATTGTATCGTTTCTGTGATGGGAAGATAGACGACCTGATACGGCAGGCATCACGAGGGTGTAACTATCAGGGGTAGCGAGTATGGCGGAGTAGAAATGGGGGATAGCGAGGAGGTAATAGTCGAATCGAAACGTGGCGACCTCACGGAAAAATAAATGAATATGGACGAATTTACAACGACAAACACCATAGGCTATAGGAATCACATGGATGCTTAGCCAGCAATTCAAAGTTCCTAATGATCATACTTATTGGTCTCATTGCATATAAGCCTTTCAGCTCCGTATTTCCAAGTTATAACCACCTGGCAATTTAGTTATCCTGGAACTGTATACGATGGCCCTTAAACCCCCTGGATGAGCCTGTCCTTTACACAGTGGTATATACAACTCTGACACCCCTGAATTCTCAACGCGAAATTCTTCAAGATAGGCTTTCTGACGATGAAAGGAATAGCGTCGAAAGCAACGCTTGCTCTTGCCATACATGTAAATATGTAGAACCCATCGTCCGCTTCTAATAAGCCAGATGATAAGGCCGAGAATGGTTACAGCCAGAAAGTCCCCCAGTTTTCGCCTTCTCATAATGGTTATTATCTGGGTTAAGTCTATGGCAAATTAAAGTATTTATTTTCCATTTTCTTTGTGACTACCTTCTAATATCTTGTGGCTATATACAGATTGATTAACTACTATAATAAACAAGGTAATATCCAGCTTTAAGAAGTGTTCAGTTGTGGTAAGTATATAAATATATAAGCATTATAATGAGTCTTTGAATCCTAATAGGACTGACTAATGTTCATGATTCTCTTACAGAATATAATGGAGATGAGATTTTACAGTACATTATTGGTACTATTAACATAATTGATATCGTTCCAGCTTTCATCGAAACAGTCCCACTATCATTATGTAAGCTTAATGAGTTTACGTACAATCAGCGTTGGAGTTAAAAGGGCATGGAATTTCCCACTTGAACAACATTTTGATAATGTCTTTTGGAAGCTACAGCAAGGGCCAGAATGTGATAATTCATTATTAATGATGATAGTTGATGTTAATTATAAGACAGACTAATGACAGACTAGATACTGGCTGTAAGTGTAAGATGGTAAACCTCGTCACTAAATCAGAAACCGTAGTCTTTGTCATAGGATGGGTATAACAATTATTCCTTACCCGATATTAGTAAAGTATGTCTTTCGCAAAATTGTGATAATGGAACACGATAGTTAGCTTTCATCTCAGCACCCAAAAATTGTTGGATGATACTGGTTTCCAAGGTCGCCCGTTCATCCCAATATTTACAAAGCACTACATGGCGGCTTTGGCAGATCAACCATGCGGGAAGATAACATATGCCTTCTCCATGAAAGCAACCTGCAGCGCAGGCCCTTACAAACCAAACCTTTCCTCGGCCCCTTGCAGCCCACGTATGCAATTACTGTATTCCAATTGTAGCTCAGGTAGTTACGGGGTCCTAACACACGAATATCCTCCAAGTGAGAAGGAGAGTAGTGCGATTTTTCAAGTATCCAGAACTAGCCATAATGAGCGTTAAAACTGAGCGGGATCACCACGACTGTTGTAGGTGACGTGATTTTAAGGGGGCCTTCCCCCCTTCCCAAGCCATGTGCCCATATTCCTAGAAAAAGCAGAAGCAGCACGTGGCATACCGACAATGAGCTAGCTAGCCTAGAGAGTGAGAGAGACTGTAGATATCCAACTGACCATGCTAAACATGAATAACTTAAGCCTAGGACTCTTCATGGTGCGGGCAAAGGCAGCCCGTCACACGCAGAGCTATTGAGCTATGGAATTCGAAACACAATGTATATTGTAGTTTCGGGTGTCAGGTCAATAGTTAGATCAACTCGCAGCTCCTATCTAGCAGCATCGCAAATCGAGAGCTTTCAACCCGCTTTCTGTAGTGCCCGGCCAATAGTCTATAGAGCTATGCGAAACTCAACATGACTTGGTCTGTCTTGCTCGTGGGGTTGTCTGTTGTGTTCTATTTCATATCCCATCTTGAGGGATGCAATCAATTCTTTTGCTACCCTTTCACATGGTCCCTAACGAGGAGTCGTATATACTCAAGTAGTGTAAGGGGCCCCCGGCTAATCTTCAATCTCTTAATTGGGGGAGATCATGGGCCCTCAAAGACATAAGCTAGAGTAATTCTTACCTTCACTTATCAACTAGCCTGAAGATACTTAGTTTACTTAGTCAGTCGTCTTTGGTGCAAATCTTCGTAATCCCAATAGGCGACTTGAGGGGAAATGCTGGAGATGCATGATAGCAACAAGGGACGGCATTGGCTACCTAGTCAATACTTAAACCTCCACTGGGCAAGTTCCTCGATAACCGCATGCCAGCTAATGTTGACAAAGAGGCCTGAGTTTCTGGTAGGGATGGATTTATGTTCCTTCCCAGATGCGCAGCACAACCCCATCTGCTGCTGCATTAGATTATAGGTAGTCATCTACAAAGATAGAGGAATGGAATACACTACTATGCGGATAGACAGCCAACTCACCAACTGCCTGTTTACACCCTAGGTAATATGTATCCTGCGCCTAATCAGGTGCTTGAGCTCCCAGAAGAGGCAAGGGAAGCTCATCGTGCTGAAGCTACATGTAAGGAGTAATCTGGGCGGAGCAATGAACCAACCTGGGCGAGTAAATCGACAATCTTAGAGAAACTTACCTATAGCTTGGACTAGAACAGCTGAGATACCAAAAGAAGGAGAAACAGGCAATCATACCAGGTAGGTATTTACGAGCTTACCCCTTTATGTACGAGTGAGGATTCCAATGTTGAGGTCAATGATGTTCATAGCGGGGCCACGAGTTGACCTTTGGGCCCAGTACCGCGCACTGATTAGAGCACTTTGGTTTGCAGCTCGGTGTGCTCGGGCCCACACGTCACCTGCACTAGCCACTCGTCAACTGAAATTGTGCCAAGCCACCCCTGGCTCTAATCCATTGACTGGGAAATGCTGCTTCGTCATCTGTAACAGCGATTCTTGCCTCTCCATCATCACTATCGAGGAGCCATCGCTGCTCTCCTCGACTTTTCTACTTCTGCTCCTTAGGCCGCTTGGATCATGTATTCTAACTCCAACTCGTTTATGGGCGGTAATGGCTTGCGACCTGGTCCTCAGCAGTATGGAAACTCCTTCGCTATGGGGGCTGGCGGTCCAGGCCAGCAGCCTCAGGGACAACCAGGCCAGCAGCCGAGCCCCTTTGCACCGCAACCGACCGGCTTTGGCCAGGCGCCATTGAATCAACAATACACCGGCTTTCCTGGCGCTCAGGGGATGCAGCCGCAGCCGACGGGAATGCCGCAACAACAGCCACCGCAAGGCCTGCAACCTCAGTTTACCGGCTATCCCGGTCAAGCTCCTCCGCAACAAAACTATCAGACAGGCATTCCGCCAATGCCACAAATTCCCCAGCAGTACCAGAACCAGTTCAACCAGCAGCAGCAGAATCAGCAGAATCAACCACAGCTACAGCCGCCCAACTCGTTCTCGGCACCGGCCTCGCAACCGGCCCCTTCAGCTCCTCCCCCTGCCCCAGCGATAAACTCTCAGCCGACGGGCTTCAGTGCGATGGCCGCCTCATTCAAGACCACCGGCGCCGCCCCCGATACCCAGTCTCAAGCGCGGAGTGCTCAAAAGACACCGAATAAGATCCCGAACATTCGGTTGTCTTTCATCACGGCCCAGGATCAGGCCAAGTTTGAAACACTATTCAAGTCGGCTGTTGGAGACGGCATGACAATGTCTGGAGAGAAGGCTCGGGACCTACTCCTGAGATCTAGGCTGGATGGGGATTCTCTATCGAATATCTGGTATGATGCTGCAAGAGTGCTTCCGTTTGAACAACTATCTGATACGAAATTATAGGACCCTCGCAGACACCACTCGATCAGGCGAATTGCATTTCCCAGAGTTCGCGCTGGCTATGTATCTCTGCAACTTAAAGCTCGTAGGAAAGCCGCTGCCAGCGAGTCTACCAGAGAACATAAAGAACGAAGTTTCGAGTATGGTCGACATTATCAACTTCAGTATCACAGAGGAAGGCGGTAGTTCCGCGGGCGCGACCAACGCGCTGGATTTCACTAAGCAGAACACAGCGACCCCGCCAATTATACAACATCCTCAGCCCATGTCTTCAAACTCCCAGCTCCTCCAGACACAAATGACGGGATTCCCAAGCCAACCTACAGGATTCCAAAGCCAGCCTACAGGGTTCCAAAGCCAGCCTACGGGATTCCAAAGCCAGCCTACGGGATTTCCTGGCCAGAATATGCAGCCCCAGCCGACCGGATTCCAAGGAGGCATGAATAACCCACAGCCTACTGGATACAATGGCCCGATGCCGCCGATGCCACCGATGCCTACCGGCTTCCCAGGAGGTCTGTCTCCTGCAAGCGCAGCACCTCTTAACGCGCAGCCGACTGGTAAGCCTGGCCAATGGGGTCTGGTCAATGCTCCTGCGAGCGGATTACCAAATATCGACGCACTGCAAGCCCGGATGATGCCGCAGGCTGGCCGCGAGCAGCAAAACTACACCACGGCTGGCCTATCCGGGAATGCAGTGATTCCTTGGGCTATTACTAAGGACGAGAAAACGCGCTATGACCAACTATTTCGGGCATGGGACGGCCTAGGCAAAGGCTTTATCGGTGGAGACCAGGCGATTGAGATAATGGGCCAAAGTGGTCTAGAGAAGACCGATCTCGAGCGAATTTGGACCCTTGCGGACAACGGAAATAAGGGTAAACTTAACCTCGATGAGTTTGCCGTGGCTATGCATCTTATTTACAGAAAACTGAACGGTTACCCCATTCCTAACAATCTGCCGCCTGAGCTTGTGCCACCATCAACTCGGAACTTCACCGAATCGCTTGGCACTATCAAGTCTATGTTGAACCAGGAGTCCGATTTCCGCAAGACATCTGGGGCATCCCTGCTTCCTCAGAAAACTGGAGTCAGTTACCTGAAGAGCCACTCGTTCAAGGGAAATAATGGTGCTGGGCGGAAAGATGCAACCGTATTCAGGAACAACGATGATGAGGTTGGGTACAGGTCTAGTGCGCGACGCAGGGTCGGTAACGCGTCACCTCGGCCACAATCCCCGGCATCCGTAGCATCCAACGATGAACTTTCTCTTGATGATCTGAGGAAAAAGATCCGGGAGAAGCAGGTTCTTCTAGATGCTATGGACTTTAAAGACGAGGCAGCAGCTGAGGAAGACGATATACTTGATAGACGTGATCGACGCGAAGCCGACGAGCTGTGCCGTCGCATCCGGCGAATTCAGGATGATATTGATGCCCACCCTGATGCCGCGTTTGTAAGCGGCGACTCCGAGGCCGAGCGGAGAGCCCTTAAACGCCAGCTACAGAACTTGACTGACAAGATCCCCGAACTAGCCTCTCAAGTGAGGAAGACCGAAAAGGCTATTGCTGACGCAAAGCTCGAGCTTTTCCGGCTTAGAGACGCTAAAGCCCATCCTGGAACTGCTTCACACATTATTGGCACTGGGCCGGGTGGTGCTATCACCGAGTCAGATCGCCTGAAGGCTAGGGCTAAGGCTATGATGCAACAACGGACCGCTGCGTTAACAGGGAAGAAGGTGGATGCCGGTGATGATGAGGGGGACGCTGCGAAGCGATTGGAAGAAGAGAGCCTCCAAGTTCGAACCGAAAAAGAGAATAACGAGCGCATGGTCCGAGACGTAGAGGATAGTGTCCGGGACTTCTCACGAGGGATCGAAGACAGCCTCAAAGAGGGCGGTCAAAGCTCCGCCAATGAGCATGAGAAAAGGAGATGGGAAGATGGGCTCGGAGTCGAAGACGAGGTTCGAGACTTTATCTTTGATTTGCAGCGCTCAAGCCGAGCTGCTCGAATTCGAGCTCAAGATCGTAGTGGCGGACGACCTGCTACTGCAGAGCCCGTTAAAGCAGAGGCGCCGCCAGCTCGTTTTGACAGTCCGTCGTCAGCGTCTCACACTGCTACACCTCCGACCGCCAGGTCTCCTGCGCCCGGCGGCGGGTCATACTCGTCATATAAGACTCCAGAGGAGCGGGCTGCTTTCATCAAGCAACAGGCCGAACAACGTATGGCAGAGCGGCTGGCAGCTCTTGGAATCAAGGCCCCTTCGAAGCCCGGTGAGACTACGGCTCAACGAATGGAACGAGAGAGAGCAGATCGTGCGGCTAAGCTGCGCCAGGCAGAAGAGGAGGATGCTCGCCGTGAAGCTGAGCGGCAAGCTAGGATTGCTGAAGAGCAAGGCGTACCGCCGCCGACCCCCAAGGCAGAGGCCAAGAGACCACCCCCGCCACCTGCACGGAAAGGCGCGAGGAACGAAGACGCTGCAAAGAAAGCCGAGGAGGAAGAAGCTGCGAAGAAGGTTGAAGAGGAGCATCTCACTAGAGAACACGAGGAACAACAGCGGGCCACTCAACAAATGGAGTACGTGCATACATTGACCACCCTTTTAGTTGAACCTACATGGCTAATATCGAACAGGAACGAGGCTAAGGAGCAGGAGGATGAGCTTGCACGAGAGCGTGATGCTGCGTCTGCTCGCCTCAAGGCATTAGAAGAGCAGGTCCGGCAAGGCAAGGTCAAGAAGGAAGAGGAAAAGAAG
This sequence comes from Xylaria sp. JS573, assembly GCA_000966885.1. NCBI lineage: Eukaryota > Fungi > Ascomycota > Sordariomycetes > Xylariales > Xylariaceae > Xylaria > Xylaria sp. JS573. The sequence continues at coordinate 3,477,279 of JWIU01000092.1, forward strand.
AGGAAGAAGGCTGCGATGGCTGAAGCAAAGGAGAAAGAGGCGAAATTGGTTGCTCAACGCGCCGAGATTGAGGCCGCCCGTCAACGGGAACTTGAGCTTCAGCGACAGCTTGAAGCCATGGAAGGAGATAGCTCGACTGACGACGAGGAAGGTCCCCAGCAAATCACTCCTCAGGCGTCCACGCCCACCCTTGGTGGCAGCCAGTTGGGTAGTCAGGAGTTGGAGAGGAAGACTACACCACCCCCTGCGCCTGCACCTGCGCCTGCGCCACCTGTGATGTCTCCAACCGTAACGTCGCCGCCCGCCGTTGTCACCAGCCCACCGTCCGAGACGGAGAGCCGCAACCCTTACAGACGAATGCTGTCTCAGTCTTCGGAATCACCAGCGGGTCCGTCTGTGTCGGCACCAGCTGCTCCTGCACCAGCGCCTCCGCCGCCACCCCCTCAGCCGGAAACATCGACCAATCCGTTCTACCGGATGACCCAGGAAGCCAAACCGGCTGCCCCGGTCGTACCGCAACCTACCGGTCCAATTTCCCGGAAGCGGCCTGATACAGATGATGAATGGGGTTCTGGAAACGAAGAGGAAGACTCGGATTCGGACGACGATCGCCCGGCTGCGGGTGCTGCGCAGTTAGCATCGCTGTTATTCGGTTCCATGGGACCTCCTCGACCACTCTCAGCCGCTGGTGATAAGTCCGCTGGAGCTTCCCCCGCCGTCGCCTCAGCACCTTTTAGTCCGCCTTCAGCTCCAACACCGCATAGTGACGAGATGGGAGAGTCGCCAGCGGCGCCTCCGCCACCGCCGCCGATGCCAGGAGCAAGCCCAGCGGCACCCCCTCCGCCCCCACCAATGCCAGGGGTTGGAGCCCCTTCAGCAGCTCCACCCCCTCCGCCTCCAATCCCAGGCATGGCTCCACCCCCTCCACCCCCGCCCCCGGCTGCAGGTGATTTACCGGCCGCACCATCTGGCGGTGGCCGGCCAGCCGCCTTGTTGAACGAGATTCATCTGGGCAAGGCGTTGAAGAAGACTCAGACAAAGGACCGCAGTGCTGCAAGTGTAACGGGCCGAGTCCTAGAATAGAGTGACAGGGTGAAACGGGTCTTTACCAGAGGAAGTTAAGAGAAAGGGAGGGATGAGCGATGGGATAGTGATAGGAAGAGAACACGGGTACCTGAAGCTGACAGCCTGGAATTGATCAGATTGTATGAATAGTGTCTTATATGTATGTTTTTACTCGAACGTCAAATTTTGTTGACTGGGTAGCGCCTTGCGTAAAGAAGTTTATTCTTTCGATGGCGGTAAATATTGCGACTATCTAATTCCTACTATAATTCGTACGATCATGTGTTGATGCAAGAGTATTGAAACATGATTCGGGATCTACTGCTTAATAACAGCAAGTCACATTACATGGTGTTGAGCTGCATACGCACTACCTATGTAGGCTAGGTCCGTAGGTAACCTGAAAATAGAATAAGACGTACATGTAGGTTATGTGGATCGCGGAGTTAAGATGGTTCAGCCGGGAGACAATAGATGGACGGACTTTACTGTGCGGCGCCGAAAGGCATGAGTATGTAGTATATCATGGTACTTTTTGTGTTTAGATCAATTACGCCAGCCAAGTCACCCTACCTAGTCATATTCGGCAAGATTGAGGGAACTTCTTGTGGACCAGATCCTTGTAGTTAGCCATTTGTAATCACGGGCTTCCTAGAGATATTACTATGTATAAAGGGGCCATGATTCAGTGTGCCTGAGACATCCAGCCAGCCCTTGAGCTCAGTCGCTAAGCATCTTGGCGGTATAACCACACACACAGCCAGATCCCGTCAAATAACCCCGACATGGCCGACTCACTCTCCGTCCTTGTCATCGGTGCCGGCGAGCTGGGGACAGCGGTGCTCGAGGCACTGTCCAAGCATCCCCAGCGGGCCGGGTCTCTTACTGTGCTGCTGCGCGAATCCACCATCGCGACCGGGGACCCGGACAAGAAGGGGCAGCTCGAGCACCTGCGGCGGTCCCTCGGGGCGGACTTCGTCGCCGGCGACATCGCGACGGCGTCCGTCGGCGAGCTCGCGGCCGTCCTCCGCCGCTTCCACACCGTGATCGCGTGCGCCGGGTTCGGCCTGCCGGCGGGCACGCAGGTCAAGCTCGCGCGGGCGGTCCTGGAGGCGCGCGTCCCGCGCTACCTGCCGTGGCAGTGGGGCATCGACTACGACGCCGTCGGCTCCGGCAGCGCTCAGGACCTCTTCGACGAGCAGCTGGCGGTGCGCGGGATCCTGCGGCGGCAGGGGGCGGCGGCGGCGCAGACTACTACTACTACCGGCACTACTACAACTACTACTGCTAATACTACTACGACCAACTGGGTCATCGTCACCACGGGCCTGTTCATGAGCTTCCTGTTCCTCCCCGCGTTCGGCGTCGTGGACCGGGGCGCGCGCGTGGTGCGCGCCCTGGGCGCCTGGGAGAACCGGCTGTCGGTCACGGCGGTCGCGGACATCGGGCGCGTTGCGGCCGAGGTCGTGTACGCGCCGCGCGGGACCGCGGGCAGGCAGGTGGTCTACGTGGCAGGGGACACGCTCTCGTACGAGAGGGTGGCGGAGCTCGTGGAGCGGCGGTTCGGCGGCGGCGGCGGCGGGTGGAGGAGGGAGGTGTGGGATGCCGAGTCCCTGGCCAGGAGGCTGCGGGCGAACCCGGACGACGGCATGGCCAAGTACGCGAGCGTCTGGGCTGCCGGCAAGGGGGTGGCGTGGGACTCGGAGCAGACGCTCAATGCGCAGAGGGGCATTGAGATGCAGACCGTCGAGAGCTATTTGAGGGAGATGGAGGACTAGGGAGATGTAGAATGAATACCTACCTTGATACCCGACCTGGGACTTCGTATCTACGACTAGTAGTGGAGTATTAACTATCACATGTCCTGAACAGCATTATCCTTGTAGTGCTTAACGAATCACAAGAAGGCACCAGCTTTCTCCAACTTTTTTTCCTGGTTTTGTTTGACTATAATTATTTCTTGTAGTGCAATAATCCAGAGACTTACATATGAGACATCCTGCTTTAGCCTGGCATATAAGTTCGACGAGCTTCTTGTTTACGTACTACCTACCTAGGTACTACATATGTAACTACCCACTACGTACATGTAGGTAGTTTATTTTAGCCGCGGGAACGGGATGATGAGGTGCATGTTTGAGTAACAAACAGCCCGTAGCGACCTACCTAAGTACTTAGCGTTGCCTAGCTACCTAGAAGCTATAAGCGACTCCACTGACTTACATCCAGCCCGTCAGCAGCCCTGATGAGGGCAGTGCAAACAGGCTACCTACCTGTCTACCTAATAACCTACCTAGGTATAGGTAGGAGTGCTATCTATCTAGCCTACATGTACATACCTACGGTTGTAGTATGTTGCATGTGTGGGTATTCCATGTATAAACAACATGGATATACTAGGCATGAATCTACATACTAACTAGGTAGGTAGTTAGGTAGCACATTTGCTTTCTTCTATTCCTGCTATTGATGCTCCAGGCTACCTACATACCTAGTTCTAGGTGAGGTGGCATTATGGTGCTTGGTATCCCAGGACGATATTCGGTGCCTTGCTGTGCGTTGTTGGGCGTGGTTACTGCTCCATACTTACCTACCTTACTACAATACACACAATACGATTGTATCTATCTGGCGGTTGACGATCAGAACAATGTCGATAGGGCTGTCTGTTTTAGGAGCTAAGATTTGTTTTGATTGGGAGCTCGCCTGGCCCTATCGATAGGCTAAAGTACGATGGTGCGCAGAGTGCATCATGCGGCGTTGCAGATAGTGGGGGGAGGGCCCTGAAACCTGCCCAGATAGCTTCTAAATTGGGCGGTTGCCGTGGTGACTGTCGGTGTACCCCGTCCGGTCTCTGTGTTGAACGGGAACCTGGCAAATAATATAACCCGCTCTGCGATTTGTTGTTGGTGATCGACCGAGACCTGAACCACACTTCCCCTCCATTTAGTCCCCAGTGCTTTTTTAAGACACGACACGGCGAAGGCCTCAACCATCTTCCCTCTCCTTCGGTACTCGCATGCGCTTCGTGCCATCTCGACTGCTGCGTGATTGCTTGCCTGTGATGCTTCAATCGAGCTTCTCCAGGCTCTGGGCAACTTGACCAAGACCGCGCACATTCGTTCAACCACCACCCTACCTCCTCCTTCGCTGCGAGGGACGGGACCGATATTGAAGCTGTACGGATCAGCACCCCACGCCTCTCAGAATCCCGACTTTTCAAGCCTTCATACTTTTTAAGTAAACACTATCTCCTCTCTACGAGCGCGACCCATTAGGCCGACAACGATACCCTGTAAATAGTGCACCCGGAACTGTAGCTTGCTATATATCACACCTATACATCTCACACCGTCCGTCAGGCAAACAATATTTTCACCATGGACGCGAGCTACCTGTCCCAGCAGGTCAATTCAATAATTGACCAGCTGCATGGTCTTTTCGACGAGATTGGCGTTCCCGGCCATGACCGTGAAAGCAGAGAAACCGAGGTAGGTGGTTATGGTACAGTTCTACGCCTTCCAAACTAACGCAAATGACGCTAGCTCTTTGAAGCACTTTCCGCGACCCTGAATAACCAGGTCAAGTCGGTCACAGAAGAGAAGAAGGGAATGGTCGAAGAGGCCGAGCGAATGATTACTAGAATCCGCCAGATGGAAGCCTCCCTCGACGACTCCCGACCAAAGCGTAGTCATTACGAAGAAGACGACGAGCTCCGTATCACATATCCTCTCACAAATTGTTTGACCGTGCTGAAGGAGAAGCACATGAAAATAAGCAAGATTCATCGCGAGCGGTTTGAGCAAGTCAAGAGTACGTCCAACCCCTCCATATCTGTGGGAGGACCAGTTCCGAGCAGAATGACTCGAGGATCGCGCCCGCTAACCCGACGGTAGAACTGGTTGAGGCTCTCGAGTCTTATTCATCCCACCTAGAATCGACGTTTGTCAGAATCGCTCTGCCGCCGACAGGACCAAACCAGTCTCTCCCGACGACCTTTGACCTCTCTCCATCTTATGTCGACAAGCTGGATGACGAATTCACTCGAGTATATGAAGAGTATAATCGGCGAATTTCAACGGTCCGGACTACAGCAGAACAGATCATCCAATTGTGGGCAGAATTGGGCACGCCCCAAGCCCAAACCGACGGTGCTATTGTCAAATATTATCGCGATTCACCCGAGCAGTTGGGTCTACATGAAGAGGATCTTGCCAGACTCCGTAACAAGAGAGATAAGCTGGCGGAGGAGAAGAAGAACCGCGAGAAGCATCTTAAAGAGCTTAAGGTCAATGTCGACGCACTATGGGACAAGCTCGGTGTAGAAGAGGCAGAGCGTAAGGCGTTCTTGAACAGCAACCGAGGCTGCGGCGTACGACAAATCAACGAATTCGCGGACGAACTAGCCAGGTTGAACGAGCTCAAGCGAGAAAACTTGCATCTGTTCGTGGAGGATGCGCGATGCCAACTCCAAGAGCTCTGGGACGCGTTGTACTTCTCCGAGGATGAGATGCTCGAGTTCACCCCAGCATTTTCTGACGTCTATAGCGACGCCCTCTTGGAAGCTCACGAACAGGAAATCGCGAGACTTGAGGCTTTGAAGGAGCAACGCGAGCCCACTCTGGCACTCATCGAGAAGCACCGAACTCTTGTCCATGATCGGGATGAGCTCGCTACATCGAGTCAAGATGCATCGCGACTCATGATGCGAGGTCAGAAGGGGGAAAGACGCGACCCGGGGAAGCTGTTGAGGGAGGAAAAGATGAGAAAGAGGATTGCGAAAGAACTCCCCAAGGTCGCAGCAGACCTTGCCAGGATGCTGGAGCAATGGGAGGACGAGTACGGCCGCCCATTCCTTGTACACGGCGAGAGATACCTGGATCTCCTAGAGCCTGAGGCTCCCAAGCCAGTCCCAGGTCCGCGGTCGAAGACCCCTGCAGGCCCTCCGCCGTCAGCAAACAAAACGCAGAAACCAGCAACACTTACGCGTTCCAATAGTGTTGCAACGCTCACCCGTTCCAACAGTGTTGCTAGCAAGGCAGGTACCTTGCCACGATCGAAGACGCCGACTGCGATGGGTAGTGGTACTGGCACTATCAGGAGAGGTGCTGCGCCCGCTGCCAGCCAGGCATTGAAAGACCCGAAAGCAAGCCCCTCGAGAATACCAGCACGGGCGCCATTGTCCAATCTCAAGCACGGCGGCAACTCGTCCGAACGACCTCCTCGGCCCGAATCGCGAGCCCAGGGTTCCGTACGCGGCCATCCTCTCATGCGAGCACCTCCTCCCAAGATGAGGGAACTTATGCCAGCTCCCGAGCTGGAAACTCCCGTCAATCCCTACAGGAATGCCGGACTCGGCTCAAGCACCAATGTCCGAGCCGTGGAACCGGAGGACGTGTATGACGATCGGGATTCGCAGCATAGTTATGGAAGGCCCTACCAACACTACGATTCGTACGACCCTCACGCGTCGATGCGGAGTGAACGGCTTGCGCAGTCGGCCTATCCCCAAGCGCCTCCCCCGAGACAGATCTCCAATACATCCACGGTGGTGTCCGGCTCGGAGAACTGGGAGACATACGACGATAACTCGGAGCCCGAGCCGGACGCCGTTGATACCTACTACGCCAAGGTCCGGGCGGCAAGGGGAAAGCGGTTCACGCCGGAAGAGGGATACTCCCGTCCGCAGGCAAACCAACCCAAGCGACAACGAGGTGTCCCGCCCGTTGCGCATGCTGGCCATGTGATTGATGCTGAAGGCAACCGCATCATCTCGGGGAGCGAGTGGACCGACGAGGATGCGTATTAATACCCAGGCTTGTTTGATTTCAATGCCGGATAATGACGAGATTCCGAGGACCATGCACACACGACGATTACGACCCATGAAATATGGTATTCACTCACGTATTCGATGATCGACCAGTACGGCGTCCTTCGGCGGGCTGAACATTCCATTCTTGCTTGTGTTTGATTATATGTTCTTTGTCTATTCTCTGTTGCGTTTAGTACCCGCTGTCTTTGATTCCTGTACCTGTTTTAATTGTACGAGACTTCCATGGCTGCAGGCCTCTAGGTAGGACCTGCGGTCCTCCTCGTCGTCGAAACTGGCCGCTTGCACCTTGAGCTTCCGCTTTCCATGGGTAGTGCTCGGCTGCTGGAATCTCCCCTATTAGAACATATCCATTGTATCTAGAGAGAGATCAGGAGGCGGGAGAGCGAGGGGCGAGGGGCGAGGGGCGAGGGGCTGGGAAGCTAGGTTAAAGGAGTGTGTCGGCACTGCACAAGAATCGGAAGGAAACTGGCGTCGGTTCGGGCGTTCAAGGCACAGATTCATTAGTGGTTTCTGTAGATGATTTGTAAATCCAAGAAGTCTCACTGCAATCCATTGCGTGGCTAGTTGTACACAGGTGCTCTATGATTGTCGATTGCGAGCTGATTGGCTGTTGGTTGGAATGAGCGTTCTAATAATACATATGTATGTACCCGTTCACAATGGCCTATGATGACGACGATGATGCAATAGGGAATGATCGCGCACTTCGTGTTCCAGGTCCGAACGTGCGAACACCCCTATCCTGGATGTCCAAAGAGGTACATAATAACTGACTGCAGGTGATGGACGTGCTAATTGGAAGTTAGCGCGTTTTCCCGCGTCCACGTTATCCGACGTCTCAGCCGGGCAGTCTCAGCCCTACCAGCAACGCAACGCATCGGTTAACTGGAGGTCCATATGTTCGTACAACTCCCTCCTAATACCTACTTCGAAACGCCGAACTCAACTTCAACAAATAGGCATACAAGCTTTCATTTCAGCCTCTCCCGTGATCCCTCCCAAGTCTCTAACCTAACCTAACCTAACCTAACTAACCTAACTTCTATTGCCAATCCTGCGGGCTGTAGTGATTTCACTACCAGTCTCTATTTAAATGATCCGCTTCTATCTCCCCAGAGCTTCGAACTCGGCGGTGCCCGTCGTCACCAAGCCTCATGAACAGATCAGTGACTCCTAGTCAGAGCCGACTGCCACCGACTTCTGCCGAAGGTCAACATGATCCTTCCTACAAGGCGGCCCTGAGAGGCGCCTCGCTTGCCTTCCAGAAAGCCTCGCCGAAACCAACACCCAATCCCACCACCACGACCCCGAGTCTGGACAACGGTGCTCTTAGTGCAGCGACCTCGGCCTCACGCTCGCCCACTAGCGCCAAAGCTTCACGAACGATAAGCCAGCACACCACGGGTGGCAGCATTCAGGGTGCAAACAGCGCCCGGGCGATAGAGCAAGGTCTTGGGGGTCAACAATCCCTACAAATGAGCAATGGTTCCCATCTCCTAGGGCCTCCGGGTAAAAACGTAACGGCAGATCCTCGATCTCCTTCATTCATAGCCGCAACCCTCGCGGCGAGCAGGTCCGGTACTCCCAGCCCGCATCACGCAGCCCAGGCACATCCATACACCCAACAGACCGCTAGAAAGCCCCTCAACGACAACATGGGCGGTTATAGTGCTGCCAGTTCAGTGACAAGCCTCGACCTCGCGACGGATACGGCATCGATACCACCCACCAATGCCCTGATATCGATGTTTGAGAAGAAAGACAATGACACAGATCCTGTCAAAAAAGATATCACAGCATCAAATAGCAATCAATTGCTTGAGGCTAAGCCTAGACTACGACCTATGACACCCCCAAGGACAATGAGTCCCATCGTTAAGCACGATACGTCCCCGTCTAGATTGGCTAGTTCTGTGGCATGGGAAAGAGCAGCGTCGACCTCTCCTCCAACGTCGATCAAAGAGGCAGCCCAGGAGAAGACTCGACAACCTCCGAGCAAGACTGTCCGATCAAAGAAGCGCCCACCCACTCCTCCACCAGCAAGAACGAATAACGAGGTCGAGACAGCCAAAAATTCTCAAGCGCTACAATCAAGGGGGAAGCCGCGAGCATCTACACCAACATCAAAGCCAATTGATCAGACCGGGCCCACGATCCTTTCGCCTCAGCCGAAGCGTACGGCTTCCCGGAGGATTTTGTCGGACGAGGCAGAAGGGGAGGGACGTGCCCCAGGGGGTAAAGACCGAAAGCCACCAGCTGTCAAGCCAAAACCACAGCGTCCCATTCCTGCAGATAGCGCTTCGGAAGCCTCCATTGCAGCAAGTGGGATCCCCCAGGGGAGCGCAATGAGTCGGACCAACCGGTCTTCCTCAATTTCGTCGAACGATAGTTTTGTTTCTGCTTCGTCAGCGCCGCCCGATTCTCCTCGTAGAGGCAGATCTCGGCCGCTAACACCCGAAGCTGCACGCCCAGTTCGCGCCCCGTCCACGCAGAGCGTCTCTACCTCCTCGCTTGGACATCGACCCGTCCTTGCTCCGCAACGAGCAGGTTCCAGCTTACCATTAGAGTCACTCACAAACGCCATTGTAGCAGGCTCTTTAGCATCTTCTCGAATAACGCCGACTGCTGCACAGGGCCCCCCGCCGCCCCCGCCGCGCAGGCGAACGCCTCACATGCGACAGACCCTGCGGCAGCCGTCGGGAAAGTCGGACGACGAGGACTCTAGGACACGATCGCGACACCGGAAACCGCTCGGCAAGCTGGGTCAGGGCAACAAGCACTCGCATCACGAAGGGGCCCGCAAGCGCTGGCGCGAGGAGATCACGGCGCGGGAGCGCAAGCGCTACGAGGGCGTCTGGGCGAGCAACCGCGGACTCTTCCTGGAGCCCAGCCTGGGCCGCGCGGCGGCCGGCGAGTTCGTGGTCAACGTGGTGGTGCGCGACATCTGGGCGCGCAGCCGGCTGCCGTTCGACGAGCTGGCGGAGGTGTGGGACCTCGTGGACAACCGCGGGAAGGGCATCCTCGACCGGACCGAGTTCGTCGTCGGCATGTGGCTCATCGACCAGAGGCTCCGCGGCCGCAAGATCCCGAGCAAGGTCACGGACAGCGTCTGGGGCAGCGCCAAGGGCGTGAGGGTCATCGGACCCAGGCGCAAGAAATAGATTAGGTAGAGAAGGACGGTTATTAGACGGACGGAGTATGGACGTGTAAAGCTACTACCTAATTAATCATGTGTGTGAGAGAGAGAGAGAGAGCAAAGGAGGTCATCATGCTCTTTTCTTGGTTGAATTGGGACACTGCCCACGGGTGGATGTGCGAGTCATACATTGATAGACTCGCTATACTTGATGAATGATACCCCTCCCTTAACGGTTTATGAATATAAATATTTACCAGGACTACATATGTATTGCTGCTTCGTGATCTTTGCTGTTTGCGGTATGAATATATATACATATAGTCTATGTTGAGGTTATAACTACCGCGTCCATGTCGCAGGTAGAGATGCAATAAACCCACACTCCAAGTATGTATACCTAGGGATGTAGGTGGGTAACCCATGTCTTGCATGTCGCGATAGCATACCCACCTCCTAATTGTAAACATAGATATGGGTTACACATACTAACATACCTAGACCTAGAAAGTCGGGTGTAACGATGGAAAAGTTCGAGCAACTATGTAGGGTATTAGATAACGGAATAGACACTACTACCCAGTCACGCAATATTATTAGCAGTAGACCAGACTAGAAGCATCACAGGGTGAATGGAACGCCTTGTTGCATGCGTAATGTCGAGGAAGCCGGGTCTACAATGTATCGTTTTAAGGTTCTGTACAGAGGTAGGTACTCGGGTACTGTTTATCTTAATTGCGCCAGGCCAATCACGACGGGAGAAAGCACCCGAGCCGCTCCACCGGCAAGGTCTGGGAACATGGGACCGACGCGACTAATAATAAGGTAGTCCCAACAAGCAGCTTAACGCATTGTATCGTAATCTAAACAATTGGCGACCACTAGGTACTGCATAGTAGGTACTGGGCGAGTGAGACCGAGCCAGCGAGCCAGCCGAGCCTGAAACTCACCACCTGGGCACTACATACTTACTGTAAGTATCGTATTATGTACCTCGTTCACTTGCTGATGCTGGATAAACATACATGTAGCTCTGAATATACCTACTCAGCTAACAGCCCTTGACAGTGAGTGAGGTCCATCTTCAGAGTCATACATAGTACATCCCAGCCAGACTAGAGTCTAGCTGTCTAGCTGTCTACTTACCTATCAGTACTGCTCACCTATGTAGGTATGTACGGGTATGTGTATTATATGTACATATCCGTCCCTACACGTAAATTAGTAAGTTAAGGGGGCTTTCTCTGGGACGAGTTATTAGGTACCTACTCGTGGTCTTCTGCCAAAGTAGGTACCCAGATACATCAGGGCAGGCATCAGGTCCGGTACCTCTACGACTTACCTACCTAGCCTGTGTATGGAACGGATAACAACCTCTATGCATCCATGTGTTGTAGGACCCGGAAAGTTCAATAGGTTGGATAAAAGGCTTCCATTCTATCCATGTTGCACCATTGAAGCATATCTCCGACATTTATCATTCATACCTACCTACTGCTACTTCTCTCGTCCACAAACAACTACCTAGTGTTAAGGTTCTCTCTCTCTCGTGTCAGGGTACATACCTCCTAGGTAGTAGAGCTAGTCAGTCGAATTCCATCCTTTTCTCTCCTCCCCTTTGTTTCCCCAACCCAAGATCTTCTCTCTGCTTTCTCTCTCTCTCTCTCTCTCTCTCTCTATTTTATTGGAGTGCCCGCGTTCTTCGCATGGCTTGTTAGCCGTGTGTCGGTTAGGTAATGGCCAGTCTGCGACACGGGTTTCCGCTGATCTCGAAGCTACGTCTGCGGCCATTCCTGGGCTAGTACTGAATCTCGTTGATCAGTAACAGAGAGGGGCATTCCACAACTCTCCTACCTACTAAACCAAGTACCGCGCAGCTCTAGGTACGCAGTACTGTTACCTCTAGGTACTGTACGTTGGGGCCCGTCTTGGCCTTGGCCGTAACCACGCATTTTAGTCTGCATCCTCCCTTTTTACATACTTCGGTCGCCGACACTTTTGGGTTTCGCTACCCTCCCGTGCATGCCGTCCCTCTACTACATTATAACGTTTCGACTTACTCGTGATTCGTGCTGGTTTATTAGGAAGCTTCTTGCTTTCGCCATTTAATCGCGCCCGGCCCCGAGCTTTTCCTTCTCACGGATCACAACCTCTACTCACTCTACTACTGTCCACATACGCCTCTCCCTACCTCTCCTAGCTGTCAATACATCGACACACGATATACAAACCCCGATACTCGGGCCCCTTTCGACAGGCACCCACATTTTCACCCCCTTGCTCTCTAACATACGCAGGCGATCTTTGGCCTTTCCCGTACACAGCTATAATATTTAATAAACAGTAACCATCACGTCGCTGCTACTCACGCGTCCGGCACCACACTCCTAATGTCCACCGAGACAGCAGCTCCGTGTGTACACCCACCGACGGGTGCGGGACTGGCCGGTCGCGGTGCGACGCTTAGTATTGCTTCTTCCGCGATGGCTGTGCCCGCGACCCCCCTGACGAGCCGTATCCGCAGTCATCTAGGCATGCCAACCTCTAGTTCGGTGAATCAGAATGGAAGCTTCGAATTTGATCGTGTCCTCAAGTCCGGGTACGTCCACAAGCGTGCCCAGAAGACGAAGGTAAGTTGGCTATCGACCGCCCCACGTCATCATCGCGCATAGGGTGGCTAAGCAGGTGCGTCTGTAGTCGTGGAAATCCGTCTACCTAGTCCTTCGACCCAACACCCTCTCGATTTATAAGTCGGATAAGGAGAGCAAGCTGCGACATGTGATTTACTTATCCGAGCTCTCGGCCGTCACGCCGCTCAAGGACCCGAAACAGAAGCGACGTAACCTCTTCGGTCTATTTTCGCCCGCCAGAAATTACCACTTCGAGGCGCCGAACCCCGGAGATGCCCAAGAGTGGATCGAACTGATCAGGAAGGACGCGAGGATTGAAGAGGAGGAAGAGGAGTTGTTCCTAGCGAGCCGTGCCGTTCGCCGAGAATCCTTTGCTCCCGCCAGCACGCTGCAAACCGGTGCAGAAAGCAGGGATATGCCACTGGATAGCGAAAGGATGATAACAAGCTCCCCCGAGCCCATGGATCCACGGGCGTCTAGGTCTGCGCCATCGACGGCAAGGCGGCTTTCTCATCAGGATTATTCCGGCCTTTCGGGAAACGAAGTTGCTTCACAATCCGACTTCTCGGACAACGATGGACAACGAGCTCACGGAGCCTCGATTGAAAGTCTCACGGCGCGGTCAGGTTTCGCGTCAGCAGCACGGCAGGGTTCCGGTTCGAAGGATCGCCCGATTTTACAAAACCGAAATGGAAGCCAAATGAGCGGCCTCAATGTCGAGCACGACCCGGATCGCATCGTCTGGCAAGGCTGGCTCTGGCTCCTCAAAAGTAAACGCGGTGTCAAGCAATGGAAGAACTGCTGGGCTGTTCTCCGACCGAGGAACCTGATTCTCTACAAAGACGAGTCCGAGTACAAGGCGTCGTTCATCCTGTCACTCTCGAGCATAGTCAACGTAGTGGACATCGATCCGATTAGTAAGACCAAGCCGCACTGCTTCCAGGTCATCACGGACGAGAAGCGCTATCGTTTCTGCGCCCACGACGAGGAGACGTTGATACATTGCCTGGGCGCTTTCAAGAGCCTCCTGTCTAGGCGGAAAGAGCTGCAAGCCAGAGTGACTATTTCGGCGAGTGAGCCAATCTAAGAAGAGCACATTCGTAGTGTGGTCAATGGAAATTATGATACCCCGGGATGTGCGGATGGTGATTGAAGCTGGAGGGAAATGTATGGCAGCTGGGTCAGGCGGGCATCTCACACGAGTACCTTAATGGCGGGCGCAAACCTGGCTGTCTCGATGGGAGTAGGTAGCAGGAGAGGGGTGTTGGACATGTGGGGGATTCTGTACAAAGCGAGAGGGATGTACTGGACGAGTTTCTTACGACAGGGCAGCATTTTAAACCAGGTGTTTTTGCTTGCGGCATGATAACGACAAATACGGTTACACAATGTACCACGACTGGCGGTCTCTTGACAGCTGCTTTCCAGGCGAAAGGGTCATTCGACCTCTACGTCAGTTCTTCGCCGACTTAGATCTACGTACCGTACCGAGGTAGAGGTACTACCTAGGCGTGTAGAAACTTCGGGAGCAGCTTCACAGCCATCAGTTGACTCGAACACACGGACTTGGATGGTGTTCCGGAGTAATGCGCAGCACCTGGGCATGTCCATGCCCAACATGCCCTCACCGGAAAACAGGATCCGGACAGTTTCTTATTCATCGATCATCTTCGGTCCATCGAAAGGAAGCCCGAATATCAGTGTCCCCAAAACGCACTTGTCTGATAGTTTAGACGAACCGCGAAGTTATGATGCGGATATAATAATATCATCAAGAGAACAACACCACAGACCAATCTCTCCAAGTCAATAGCAACCAAGCTGCCTTCTCTACCTGGGGCACCAACTAAACTACCTTAGGACCTAACTAGGGCCATCGAGGCAGTCACATTAATACCTACTCAAGCTTTAATTTCCGGCGCGGCGGCGCCAACGGCGCCATAGGCCCAGGTTAGGCGGGTAGTGGCGGATCCATGGCGTACATAGAAAGCTCGCTCTCCTGAGGTGCGGTGCCGGGATTTAAGAAGGGGAGGGCGATTAGGGGGTGGGAATTTTGGAAATTCGACAGCGAGAAGACAGCTATTGTTGTAGGGTTTCTTGCCTTTGTAAAAAGACGTATTATAATAATATCTACTGTACCTTAATTGTATCATACATGGGATGGGGGGTATCTGGCATCCATTCTCTCCATAGAATCCTCGCTTGTCTCCCGTCTCCTATAAGACTCAATGTTGAGTCCCTTGCTTGTGGCGATGGTTGCAAGGTCATGCATGAGCTGCTGTGGCCCATCCGTATGTACTCGTTGGTCCGTGTGCGATTCCTTTTAAGGACCAACTAGCAGGGCTTAGTTGGGAAATAGTACTGTATCCTGCATAATACTGTCACACACTATTTTAAAATTTAATAATTAATTAACAAAAATAGCTATTAATTTGTTTTTT